>CM065052.1:288791926-289391926 GCA_032883995.1 Coronaproctus castanopsis
CTTATCTCAATCGCACCTTTTTTAACATGTCTCATTGTGGTATAACCAGATAACCAATGATAAACATTAAAACTACTGATAAATTTCAAAAATATGATGAATATGCTAGAAATAAATCAAAGAAATTCTATCGTTTCATATGTACATCAGTTTAAAAAAATATAGAACAAAGTACACATGAGCAATTGAAGGAAAGTCAACTTATATATTATCGTCTCATCTTCTTCAGTACTAATCTAGCACTTAGCTGAGATTAAATAGCTGTACAACATTTTGCAATATGCTCGAATAATTCTACATTACAATCTGTTTTTCTTGAACATAAATATGTTATCAAATTACATTCTATTGACTTCTCTTTTTATTAATAGTAAATTGCATAATCAAATTTTCATAATGAATCAATTAATTACAGCAATATCGCAAATGAAAGATACTAGTGGTCTAAAAGGTTCCCATATTTTTTAAGATCGCACCTTCACAATTTAAAAAGACGAAACTTATAACAACACGCATAAGAGTTAAAACGTAAAAAAAAATAATAATAAGGAAACATAAAACAATAAACTCGCTTCATAACGCACGATAAAGACAGAATTATACTAACACGTACAAGAGGTATAATTAAATATTAAAATGTCTTAACAACTACATAATTGCGAATAATAATAATTAGAGAAACCTACTATCGACCAAATTACGTACAAAATAAAATTTTCATGACTTTCTCGCGTCAAATTACACCTTGTAGCCACATTTAGGGAAATATCCAAAGCCTTTAATTCTAGTTTAAAATTTAATATCATATGTATATTCTATAAGTGGAATTTCATAATTCCGCCAGCGCGCGCGTGTTGTACTTTTTACATCACGATGCGACATGCCCTATTTTGTCCTTTTAACTTCGTATATACTTCTTTATCCTAATTTTTTGTTTAAATTTTCTCTTCATTTTAGTTAAATATTTTTATTTTTTATCGTCCTTTATTATACATAATATCTAATAAGAAACTGCCTGCAGAGTTGAAAAAAGGAATAAACTACCTATGAAAAATATCAAAAATAATTAATAATTTATTAAGAGATACAATTTTATAAAAAATAATTACCTAATCTTCTTCTTCTTCGTCTTCTACTTCATCTACTCCACATTTCAAACAACTTGTTTCTTCAAATGTTTCTTGCAAGTAAAATGGTTACAAATATCACATTTCATTGAAGCCGAAGTATTCTTTTTCCTTTCACATTTTCAAGAATATCCCGATTTTTTATGAGGTTCATTTATCGTTTGATGGCAATAACGGATAATAACGAACTAAGAAACACTGAATACCTTATGAAAGTTTTAAATTTCCGGTTCTAATTGCCAAATGTTCCCTCATCAAACTAATTGCTAGATTTTTGGGGAAATCCTTCTTTTGATGAAGATTTGATCAAGGTGGTTCAGAACTAATAAATTTCTGTTATTTTTTGCCTTATTCGTTAGAACATAAAAAAGAACCAAATGCTAGCATCTTGTTGTCCTTTGGACAGAATAAGCCGCGCACATTTTGTCACGCGTATCAACACCCCCCTTTTGTCTCATTGTAATCGATAATTATTTCTGGTTTATTTGTTTATTCAAAATTCATTTTCTATACTATCTGTCTCTATATGTTCTAAATCCAAATTTTCATCATCAATCTCACTTTTATCCGAACAGTCCTCGAATTCTATTTCTTTTTCACTTAGGTCGTTCTCACAATCACCTAAATCAGATATTCTGTCTAAATTGTGATTCTCTTCATTCGACAGTTGCTTCAAATAGCGTTCTATTTGCTTATTAGAAAGTTTAGACATTTTGAAAAAAAAAAAAATTAAAACACAAAACTAAAAATGTATGAAAAAGTCCGATCGAAAACAGTAAAAAGTACAAGTACTAATAACAATAAACCGTTTTATGTAAAAGTACGACACATTACTGATCTGCGTTGATTAAAAAAGTAAAAAACACAAAAAACTAAAACCCTAAAACTAAGAATGGGCAAAAAAATTCCAATTGAACAGTAAAAACTGACCGGTATCAGTAACACGATAACGTTCATGATGTAAAAAGTATAATACATAAGTGGCCTGTGTTGACTAATGTTTAATCGACTAAGATATGTTCTCATGATTCATTCTTTAAACTCATCACGGTGATGAATACCTGTCGTATTCAGAATTCTAACATAGTATGCATTTTTCCTAATACATAACTGAAGCTCGATGCTGTTGTACATTTTCAGACATTTTGCAACAACGCCTGCACCGGAGGGTTAAAGAAAATGTTCTTACCGTAATTTTGCTTTAAATAAATCTTTTTGTTAAAATTTTACGTTATTATATTTAAGATCGGTACGCACTAACAATTATTTATAAACATGTATAAATTATCTTTAAAAAAAAACTCTTTATATACTTACTCGTATACCTATTTACTACAGTTTCGGATTGGGGAATAACACTTTAATTTCAACTTATTAATATTCTTGCCATCGTGTCTGTTCTACCGATATCTACGTTTCAATAATTTACTTTCGAATTATTTTTTACATTCCAAAATTTTAGATTTAATATTTTGAGTAAATATAATTTTACATTTTTAAGTCTCTTCTGTCATTGTGGTGAATGATTGTATTTTAGGTTGATTTGCTAATAATTAGTTTCAATATATGTCATATTTTCCCATTATTTTATTCAAAACTTTAAAACATTTAAATTGATTATTAATTTTTTTTTCAAATAACGATGTACTCGATTGCTCACAATTGTATTTTCATCGCTAAGGGTAAAATGTCAAATTTTGTGTTTTAGCCTAATAATTCTGTTGTATACAATCAATCATCAGGTATTTATTTTTTTACCTTGCCAAATACATTTTTAATTCATACGAAAAATAAGTCAAGTATTTTTAAAACATATTTTAAGTAAATAAATCATTAGTAAAATTTATTTACAACTTTCACAAAAATTCAAATTAGTCTATAAGGTAAATAAAACATACAAAGTATTAGCTTGCAGTATATTTCGCAGCATAAAGTTTCAACTGTGTATAATAAAAATAAATTTCGTAAATTCACTAAAATGAATTTTAATATTCCTTATTAAGACTATACTGTTGTTAATAATGCTGTCATAAATAACAAAATAGATGATGTCATTGATGTAATGACGAAACGAATGACCAGAAAATCAGAAGGTTTACAAAATTTACAGTTTACATTTGACATTTACATTTTACACTAAACTACTAAGATAAGAATAAGGCGTTCAATTCAATTAAATAATTGTTTTCATATGTCAAATTATCAATATCTTTAATGTTTTTTTTTTTTTTATTTTGTTCTAATTAATTAATTCATTCTTTCTTTTTAGTCACGTTATTTTATTGTGATATAACATTATATAATTAAAATCCCAACGTAATGGAAGCGAATAAAAAGAAGGAAAATAAGAAAAAATGGATTAAACAAAAATACAGTAACAAAGAGAAAGGTAAAATTGTTAAAAGTAAAAACACGTTTATGGCTTTGTTTGAATTTTAAAATAATTATTACTTTAATTATATAGTTATTTGAACGTGGATTAATATTGTTTATATCTATAGTTAACCAATGGAAGGAAAAACGCCGGAAAATAGCTTTAAACCATTATCGTGCACAATTTAAGGATGTGAATCTTCCAGAACCAAAAAATAATTCAGTTTCAAGGAAAAACCATCGATATGGGTACAGCCTTTTTGTTATACCTTAAATATGTAAAAAAGTAACGATAAGTTTACATTAAAATGATTGTGCATGTTTTATACGAACGTGTAATTATAAACTGTATAGCGTATTTAAAATTATATTTTAATTTTATATAGGAAAAGCAAGTATAAGTCAGCATTAGAAGAATATAACCGCATGAAGAATGAAAAAAAGATTAAAAAAGAAACAAAATCAAAAATAACAGCTGAAATTCAAGAATCCTTGGAAAATTATAATAAGAGGAAAAAGATTAAAAATAAGAAGTTATTAAAGAAAACCCAAAAGGGTCAACCATTAATGAAAGAACGTCTACAGTTACTACTTGAAAAAATTCAATCTCAAATCATACGATAATTATGTAATTTATTTTATTAACGAATATATATATTTTTGAAAGAATTCGATCATGTTTGTTCATTATAATAGCTAGTAGAGCTCAATATATTTAGGAGCAAAGCTCAAATGTACGCATACGTTAGAATTATAAATGCACACTTAAACACATTTTTTTGATTTTACAATGTAAACATCAAATAAAAATTTAATGCAGATTCCCCTACATATATTTTTGAGATATTCAATTTGATATTAAGAAACTTTTTTCCAAGCGGAACAAAATATTTAATAGAAACTTGCAATACACAAATTGTTGAATCGTTCATCAATCAGGATTATTATAAACTTTTATTGTACAATTTTTCTTCTAAATATTTATAATTTGAAGGCCAAATGAATAATATCTATATAATAATTCGGTTTGATGAAGTTGACTTATTGTATTTCATAAAATTTCAGCCATAATTATAATTTCGATCCAATATATCCATATATTAAAATTAAAATATTTTTACTTTTTGAAATATATTCTTTTTTATTATCGTTCGTTTTTGTTGTGCAATTTGAAATTTTTACCTTAAATTATAATGAACTCTTTATTGTCTATAAATTAATGTATATCCTATATTGTTTCCTGATTACATTGTACGTAAAAAAATATTTCACCAGAAATAGAGGTTTTGCACTATTTAGAGAAATTATTTTAAGGCACAGTCGAGTTTAAATTATATAATTGTGATATGTTAATAATGTAAATCGTTTATATAATACTACTAAGTTAATCTAATAGTTTTGATTATTGTCATTCTAGAATCATTATAAATGATATTGTATTTAACTAATATCAAAAAAGCTTTTATTATCAGGTTTTAAATCTTAAAAATCAAATTTGGGCGTAATAATCAAACTGGTAATGTGAATTTGTGCTTGCATTATAGTCTAAACATCCTAAATCCGCATGCCTAATGTTTTTAACATAATTTTCATAGTAGCATTAAGTAATATATCTGCTCGTCAACAGGAATAAAAGAAGCTATGTACAAAATTATTAAAAAATATTATTATAACTGTAAATGGAGAATATTTTTAAAACTATTTAGGATATTAAACATTTTTAATTAGCGCTAAAGATATATAAAAGTGTGTTTTAAGTTTCATTGATAATAAATTCAGGCATGTGTACTTAAAATGATCAGTCACTTGTTTAACACCATTACTTACTACTGTTTAGTGTTTATACAATTCAAAAACTGCACCAAGATGTTTATTTATTTGGAACTATTTCAATAATTGTCGTAATATTAAGACTAAATAGTCTGTGGCAACATACAACCTAGTGTATTTTTTTTTTTTAATTTTCCTGTGAACAAATAAGTTATAAGAATACTGAAGAAGTAAACTACGAATTTAACATATATAATTATATATATATATATATATATATATATATATATATATATATATATATATATATATGTATATATATATTTAACCAAAAATACTTAACGAGAACATAACTACTTAATGTGGGGTGAGCCGTATAAAACTGTAATGCAGAAACTAAAAATTTAATTTTCCATCAGTAATTAATGGTAGAGGGAAAATTATTACAGAAGAAAACGGAAAATTTGTATTGGTAATGTACTCTTTCAAAATTAGTGGATGAAATTAAGATAAGTGATACATTACGAAATTATAAATTAGACAAAGTAGATGAACTAACTATAACAAAAATAATTAAAAGATGCAATAATAAAAAGGCAAATGGGATGGACCAAATTTCAAACAAAATGATAAAAATTGTTTATAAACATCATAGTCATTCATATTTACTATTGTCAATGTTATTTAAACGTTTGTATGTTTCTGAAAATATGGAAAACAGGGAAAATCAATCTACTAAACAAACCTGATAAGGAACAATCTTCATCAAAAGCCTATAGACCGATAACTTTACTTTCTAACATCGGAAAGACTAATAAAACTTAAAATTGACGAGGCCGTGGAGACTAATGTGATACTAAATGAACAACACTACGGATATATCATAAATAAATCAACGTTAAAAGCTGTATTGAAATATATGGAAATCATTACAAATTACAAAAGCGATTATTTAATAATATCAATTAATTTTAACGGCCTTTGATAACATGAGTGGTCAAAAATTTTAAAGTGTTTACAACTAAGTAAGCGAGTAAAATCTAACTGAAATAATTAAAAATTTCTTAATAGGCGGAGAAATTATTTTTTAGAATAAAAATAAAACAATGTATCAAAGGACACTCACTGCAGTTCTACAATAATCTATTCTAATTAAAAGTAGAGTCGAATTATAATTGGAACTGATTAATAAGCCACTTAATTAAGGAAATTAAATATTTGAGCATACACATTGATAAAAATCTTTCAGTAAACATGTTGATTGCATCGTGAAAAATAAAAAAAATATTGCACCCTAACAGAAGCTTTGGTTTATAATTTCTGGACAGGTCGGCGTTGTTCAGATCGATTACGAAATATGTTTCCTTCATTAACTATCAATATTTCGATGATGATAAACGAGATAAAAAAAACGAAAAACATCAAATATAGCAAAACATTTATGAGGAAGAAGTAACAGCTAAACAGATGTACAGAATAGTAACAAGAATCGAGGATAGACTGAAGAATAAACGAATCAGTCCAGCTTTCTTTCGGACAGTTGGGTCACGTACTATCTAAAAAGCATGGGCTTAACAAATAATAATAAATGCAGAGTGCAATGTCAGATCATATACATTTCTATACTATACCAAATTTAAGTACATAAGAGCTGCTGAATACAACATCGGAGAAAACTACAACTGTTTCAACAATAAAAAATACAATTAATACAATAACATATATAACGAAAAGAAACAAAAAAATTTTCTTTTCCCTTCCTTAAATCGACAGCTTTTCTCTTTTGGATATATTGTAAGTAGAGAAGATAAAACCATTGGTCGAGCGGTCTTCATCTACAAGAATTCTTAAACTTTATATTTCGTCTAAACTTATTAATTGTCACTTTATTTATATAAATATCCATTCTCTATTAGCGAAAATATTATCCAGCCGGTTTATTTTATAATTTATCGTATTCGAGATTTATTAATCGCTAGTTGAATATTTACAATATGCAATATCATCATCATCATCAGTATTTAAGAGCATGCTCTTGTCGTTGTAGCTAGCCAATCATTTTCTTCCATTCCTTCCTGTTGTCTGCTATCTTCTTCATCTCTTTATACGTTATTTGTATTCTTTCTTTTACTTGATCGATCCATGTCATTCTAGGTCTTCCCCTTCTTCTTCTTCCATCCAATTTTCCTTCGATTATGACCGTCATGAATTCGTTATGCTGCAGTATGTGTCCTAGAAGTCTTCCGCGTCTTCGTTGTATTGTTTCTATTAGTTTCCTTTTTTCATTTTTCATCTGTGTCCATGAGATCTTCAACATTTCGAAGGCTTCCAAGCGTTTTTTTGTGTTTTTTTTTTTAAGTTTGCCAATAATATTTAATATAATATGCAATATATTAAATATTATTTGTAAACTTCAAAAAAATAATAATATATTTCAAATGGATACCTGGACACAGTGGTATCGAGGGAAATGAGGTAGCGGATAGAGCAGCTGGAAAAATAAATCGAAGTAATAGAATAGAAAAAATTAAAATACAATGGATGAAGTATATACCTCGTATAAAACAGATAATAAATGATGAATGGCAAACACAATATGAAAAGATCAGTGGAAATATTGGGAAGAAATACTTCGAAATTCAAAAAACTATACAGAAGAAGACGCGCTTTACAAATAAAATGGACGGAAAATTTGTACATATGACGAATACGTTCAGATATAAGAACTCCGGAGACATTACATAAACTTGGTATAATAACGAATAATTTGTGCGAATCCGGAGAAATTGGCTCAATTGAACATATTATCTGGCAATACGAAATATATAGTGACCACAAAAAAGATTTTACAAAAAAATTATTTCTTACCATTTTATATGACTATGACAATAACCTTATTACAGATTGTACACAAACCAGATCAAGAACCGGCTTACGCCTTATTACGTAAAATATAATAAAAGAATCATATAAAATATAAATTAATTCAAGTAACTAATTAAACAATGTAGAATGGTCTGATAGCAAAAGCTAACAGGAAAAAAAAGAATATTTATAAACAAACAGGGCTAAGTTTTACATCGTCAAATTATATTACACCACAAGGTATGAATGTATAGTTTAAAATAATTCGCCGTTACTTTACTCCAAACTTAGATGCATCATTAAAAACTATGTAAGCAACCAGTTTCCTGTCTATTAATAATTTCGTTTAAAATAATGAAATGGCCTTGTTGGATTCTTAGATGGTAGTATTCCAGGTCCATTTTTATTTACTTTTTACTAGCCTCTGACTCGTTGAAATTTACAAATGTAGAAACAATTTCGTATATTGATGACACCACATTATGTTATTATTTATCTGGAAAAATAGAAAATTGTAATTACATGTAACCCAGATAAATCAAAAATTTCAGGACTTCACCTACATTAAATAATGGCAAATGTAGAAATTACATTGAATTTAAATAATGGCAAATGTAGAAATTACATTGAATTTCGAAGGAAAACGTTTAAAAAATCAAGTTACCATATAGGTATAACTCGGCGTGACGTTAGACCGCCCTCTCGCTTATAAGCAACATCTAACTAACCTTGATCAAAAATTAAAAAGTAGAGTTAACTTGATAAGTAGGCTGAACTCTAGCTGGAGATAAACAGCAAAGATATTACGCACATCCCCAATCTAAAGGATTACATGGAAAACAACCACAAAATTTAATAGCATGCAAGTATATTATATATATATATATAAAATTTAATTGCTACGTTGAATGATAGAAACGCACAGATTGAAAGACATAGTGTGTATACTCTGAGATAAAATATAAATAAATTAAATTACTATAATGAGAAAATAAATCCACACATGCAAACAAAAATAAGAGCACTGGTTATAAGAAGAAACTTGACCATAATAGCACGAAAATTTTAATAATTCACTTCAATATTATCTTTGTTACTTCTCCAGGCATTAAAATATTATCAGGTTTCCAGTATTCGAACGTCGTATTATTAATAGAATTTTGAATAAATTAAACTAAAATAATTCCTTTAGAAATCGTTTTAATTCGTTATTTCCCACACTCACTAAACTGAAACAAAGTCAAATACTGGAATATGTCCTATTTTCTTTTACATTCAAAATATTTCTATTTTATGGATGACATTCTTATTTTATTTGGTGAAGATGAATCAAATTGAACGTCCAAAATTACAAATTTTCTTGAACAAAATTTAAATCATTAAGTATTTCTCTTATCTTCCAGTCACCCATCAACTGTGACTTCATTAAATAATTATATAAACTTAAGTGAAACTCGTAGATGGTGTGGTGTGTGAAATTTGTCGCTTCGAAATTTCAGCATCAAGTTCGTTGGAGTCGGAATAAAATTTTATTTTAGTTGGTTTTCGTATTTACTAAGTTATTTTAGCGGAAAACAAAAATGAAAAAAAAAAACACATGTTCATTATTTCACACAATGAAAACAGATTGTACATAGACTGTTCTCTTTCTACTTCATTTTTTTCATTCAACTGTTTTCATTTCATTATATATTTACCATTCAGAACTAATAAAATCTAAAAACTTATCGTCTAAAATCGGAATAAATGCGATAGCATACCTTCAAAAATCGGTATCAATAGTGTGAGAAAACGACAACAAAAGTTTATTGAACGCGGTAGCATCAAACGTGCTGCATTAATTTCAAAACATACAAAATGTAATGAATTCTGCAAAAACTAATCGCGGGTATGTAAATATTATTACATTTTATAAATAGTACAAGAATATCATCTCTATATCAGCTAAATGGAACATTTTACATATCGTTAAATTGACAACAGAAAACATAATTTTTTCATTTATACATTATTAATTAGTTCCTCGTTTTATTTTAAATATATGCGAATACTTCGCTGATTTATTTTCATGAAGCTCTGTATTATTTTTGTTCGGTTAGTTCAAAACGAAAATTTGTACAAACGTAAAAAATTATTTTTAATTTGAAAAAAAAAACTATTAGCACAAAATATAATTTTAATTATTAGTCTAAAGGAAAAAAAGGAACAAAAATAGAATCGAAACGAAAATGTAAACAATAAATCCTTGCTGTTTTTATCTTTTTAAACAAATACAAAACTATATTTTCCGTACTTTATGTATTATAAAGCATAAACTACGTTTCAACTAACGGCCGATAATAAAGACTAGTTTAGGCGATGAAATCTCACTTCGTATCAGACACACATAAATGCATAATACATTTTACTAATAATAGTGATAATTTCGTTTAAATAATTGTTTTAAATGTATAATTTAAGGCGCAGTTCAATATGCTATCGTTAAATATTAGTTTTATATCTAAAATAAAAACATAGAATTATTTTTATTCTGTATAGAAGAAAATTATTCTCTATCGATAATTATTAGAAAACAAATACGCTCACATTTCCTCATAACGAATACCGCTATGATAACCATTCTTCACCTTCTGCAACTTCTTTTAAACTTAATACTTCTACAATGGCTCTTACATCAATACTGTTTGAGAGTTCTTCGATCTTTCTATAATATCCGGGATCCATTAAGAATACCTAAAATTAAACCGATCCATTACCTTTCGATAATAAGAATTTAAAAATAATCAAAGGTAAAACGTTTAAATCATCATTAAAGTTGATTTAATTAAAAAAAAAATATATATATATACGTTAAGAACGTAGGTATATTATTTTTAAATCGAAACTAAATGCATTAACATCCGATACCGATTATTTCAGACAATCGGAAAGACCGAAAAATGTTTGTAAGAATTTTTGTATCTTAATCGTAAACTGCCAAAAATGTAAAATAAAACAGAAATACTTTTTTTAATTCTTTGTATACGCGCAACTGTTTAGGAAAACACTGTGCGTTTGCTGAACGAGCATAGCTTATCGAGGATGTAAGGTGAAGCGTTTCAACGAGCGCACTCACGATAACAATGTACATCTTAGGCGTTAAATTTAATCTTCTGTTACCTAGTAATTGACGTGGACATGCTTATTGCAGGTTAGCTTGTCGTGGAATTTTCTGTATCTAGTCTTCACAACCTCTGCTATTACTGATACGTTCAAATCCCGATGGATGATTTTATTTGATACGTTCAAATCCCGATGGATGATTTTATTTGATACGAACCACGGAGCATTAATTATATTCTTTAAGATTTTTGACTGCGTGCATTGTATGCGCTTCATATTTGATGGCTTGCAAGAACACCATAATTCTGACCCAACCCATACAACCAAATTGATTTAATAGAGCACTATATAGAAGGACTTTGTTCTTGATACTTAATCTGGATCGTTGATAAATTGGTGTTGGTATTTCCGTGTCAAACCGCTATGGAAGTAACTGCGTTATTAATATATATTGGACTGCACGTTCCTCTTCTGAGTGTGAATGTAACATGATGACATTTAGTGACATTTAAATGAATTCGCCATTCCATGGTTCAAGTTGGGTTGCTGCGAGATTATGGAAGCTTGAATAGGATCTCCGTGTTTTGACAGCATTGCGATATCGTTTACAAATGTACACATTAATGTATCAGGATGACGGGGTATATCTACCACGTAGACACGTATACTGGCACCCAGAAACCAACACTGTAGTGGGTGGAGAAAACGTCATCTTCTTTGACACAGAAATATCGTTCCGATAGATAAGACTTATATAATAAATAAGGGTTATGTGGTAAAAACGTTTTTAACTTAAATAGAAGCCCTTCATGACACACACGATCAAACGATTGAGAAACGTCCAGAAATATACTAGACAATACTGCTTCTCCACGAAAGTGGATGATATCATATCAACGACACGGTGACACTGATGAATAGTAGAGTGATAATTTTGGAAACCGAACTAGTGATCGGGCACGACATTTTGTTCACGTAGTATTGGATAAACATGGTTTAATATTAATTTCTGTAATACCTATCCTAAAAAACTTATATCACTAAATACACGGCGAATCATAGTTAGAAAAGTCTATTCTTTTACCTTTTCAAATTAAATACCTTTAAAAATATAAAAACATTTATTAACGCACCACCGAAGAAATAAAAAATGATATTTCATTTCCGTACCAAAAATTATCTAGTTTTTATATCATCTTCATCATCATTTGTTGTCAATCCGTAAATTATTTTGTAGCAGCCTTCCATTCTTCTCTTTTTCCTGATAACCACTTCAGTTCCATGTAGTTGTTACATTCCAGGTCTTCTATAATTTGCGTCACATATTCGTGGGGTTTTTCCATATACCATTCCTTCCAATATGATTTTCATGAGGATATCGTGCATCAAAATATGTCCAAACAATTGGTCTCGTCTCTAGATAATTACATTTAAAAAATGTTTCTTTGTTTCCGCTCTGTTTAGTATTTCTTTATTAGTGATTCTGTCTGTCCACCTGATCTTTCTCGACACTACATTTCAAAAGTCATTTAGGTTTCGTTTATTACCGGTAGATATAGTCCACGTGTTTCGCAGCCATACAGCGGAACGCTCCAAACAAAACACTCAAGGAACTTTTTCCTTTTTTCTATTGATATTGATTTCCAGGTCAGTATCGACTTATTCTTGGTAAACAGTGTTTTTCTCTGGGCTATTCCCGTTTTTATATCTTTAGTGCTTCTTCCATCTTGAGTTATTACTTCCCAGATACGAAAACTCCTTAACCTCATCTAGTTTCACTTGATTGAGTTTTATGCAAATAGGTTGTATTGTTTCCGGTATTTTACTGCATGCATAATTTTGGTCTTTTTTTACATTTAATGTTATCCATTTTCTTTAATGATTCTTCCAGTTCTTTTTCACTTTCTGCCAGCATTATAATATCATCGACGAATCTAATCATATTTATTGCTTCCCCTTATATTTTTAATACCTGATTGTATGTTTCTTTTAACTTCCTTCATTGCCTCTGCAATATATGTATTAAACAGGAGCGGAGATAACGAGCATCCTTGTCGTACTCCTTTTTTAATTTTAGCTTCTCTTGATTTATTTCCACAAAGCTTCAACCTATTGTTTGGAGCAATTTGAAGAGTTTCATCCAGTTTACTTTATCGAGTGCTTTTTCCAGGTCTATAAAAAACATGTATATAGTTTTATTTTTGTTTGTACATTTTTTAATTATTGTTCTTAGTGCTATAATAGCTTCTCTTGTTCCTGTTTTCTTCTATAGGAATCTCTCTACACAGCTTTCAATTCTTCTCTGTATAATTTTTGTGAGGATTTTAGCGTTTAAGCTTATAGTCCGATAACTTTCACATATGTTTGCTCTGGTATTAGAATGACCACATTTCGTCGAAAGTCCTCAGGAATAACCCCAGTTTCGTAACTATTTCATATCATTTTGTACAATGTCAGTTTGACTGCATTTCCGCAGTTCTGTTGGAATTACATCAATCCCTGCAGCTTTGTCCAGATCTTCTAGAGCTCTATCAAACTCAACTACCGATGTAATTATTAGATATGTAAAATATAACAGATTTTGTTAAATATTATATACAATACCATAGTTAATTCGTTTTCTTTCCAGCTACAATCCACATTTTCAATTATTTCTGTTAAAGCATTCTTCAACTTTTTTGCTCCATTACTATTTGTCCGTATTCGCATTTTCATCTGAGCTCGCTCTAACGGTAATATTTCTTTTAATTTCGGTATGACTTCTAACGCCTTAGACAAAGAAAAAAAAACGAAATTGAACAAATGAATTTAAATTAACTAAAACAAGTACTTTAAATATCAAATAAAACGAAATAAAAACACAGTTAAATCACTGTAAATTTTTATATTTGAGCAAAGCTTTCCGACAATTACCCCATTATCAAATGTACACAATGAAACGGATAATGAGAAAAATTACAAATAATTAAACATAGAAATATTAATAATTTATTAAATAAATAATATGCTCAATTTTGAGGTAGCATTAATTTTAAAATCATTTTTATAAATTAAGGTTATTATAAAATAAATTTAAGAGTAACTTACCTCTAATAAGTCAGTGTGTTATATAGACTACACTCACTAACAGGATATTAATATTAGAGTTAGCTTATCTGTAACGTTCATTATGTACGTTTGATAATGACGTAATTGTCGAAAAGCTTCGCTCAACTATATAAGTTTATTCTGATTTAACGGTATTTTTATTTTATTTGTAATTAATAATATCTACCTATAAGTACTTTAAATGTTGCAATTTGAATTTTTTGCATACTTAATTGTTCATTTGTAATTTTATTAATTTATAATTTTATATAAGTATTCATTTCATTTAACAACTGATTTTTTAAAATCACGCATTACTAAATTTATCATTAAATTAACGATAATGCGAGCAGAACCGAATAATTTATAATCTCACAAATTTCGTGTACATATGTAACAATAATGAAAAAGGAAAAAGACAATATAATATATAATACATGTTGTTTAGCGCTTCTATTTAAGTGAACGGAATAATGCGCTTGCTTCATTGCCGTCTCGATCATTGAAATAGTATACGGTCGCCTTGTTTCTGGATTTATACATTTTTCTAAAGTATAAATAAAAATTATGAGAACATGAAATTGAGAATTTGTTTCCGAAAAAAGTATAATAATTTATGCTAAGATTAATTTTCTACACATTACATTTAAATACAGATACTATTTACTTACCAGAAACCACATTAGCCGTTTCTTTAAATAGTGCAGCCAGCTGAGCAGCTCTTTCTTTATCAGATATTTGAAGTTCTCCTTTGGCCAATATTTGTTTAGCTATTTCCGTTTGATCATCAGTACCAAATACCTTCAATAGATCACTTCCCTTGGCCACTTGACCTTTCGATACATTTGTAAAAATTGTGTGAGTTTGTAATACATCATCTATATCTTTTTCACTAGAAACGATTCAATTTTAACATATTCTGTTCATTGTGATATTTGAAAAAATTATTCGTTAAAAACGTCTAATGATTTAATATCGATAAAAATAAAAATCAATCGCTGCGATTACAAACATATTATAACTCAATAATGAACACAGATTTCAAAAATGATGTGTGAAAGTCATATAATAAGCTGGATAAAAATTCCCTTTACGCATCAAAATATTTACGGCGGATACTGCGACCAATAATCGTGTACTTCGCACATTTACAGTTATAATTATAGTATATCTGAGAGATTTGCGTAAAAAATTGTTTTCTGTAAAACAATTTTTAAAATTTCCTTTGATTAAACCTCATTTGACAGCTTAAAACTGTTTTTGTGTCCCCCAAAATATAAAATACAAAAGTAAATGGGGTATTTTCGGTCACATTCTAAAGAATTTATAATATTAAAAGAATTGTTTAAATTTTACTATTTAATAATTCAATTTAAGTGTTTGACTTACTCGGAAAATCTTATTTTCCAATTAACTTATTCACTTATATAAAATTAAGATTACGGCTGTGTTTGAAGGCAGGAATACAGTAACATTAATCTCTAAATTTTCAGGAACTTTTAAAGATAAATTAAATACGAGCGTCCAACTTTTGTTAGTATGTTTTTAATTAATATTTCTATTAATATTGAGTATGATCTCTATTATTTATTACGAATAGATAAAAAAAAAATTGATTTTATTCAATACTACAGAAAATCTTGACAATATTTACTATTAACGAAAGTGAAAAAAATTCTGATTTAAGGGAATTAAAATCAAATTACACGACTTTCATCAAACTTAAATTTAAAATTCGCTAATATGTTTGGAAATTATTCTAAAAAGTGTTTTTAACTACTAAACGTGATCTAGTGACATTTTATTAGACTTTGGATAAAATCAGTAAATTAATAATTTGGTTTATCAATAGATATGTATATAATTTTCATTCAAAAAACATTAAAATAATTTTTTTAAGACGAGTAATATTTAAAAATTTGTTTACAGAATTTATACAGCTGTTAAGTGAAAAAATATCGAGAAAATATTAAAACTTACATATTATTACGCCATGGTATTACTTTATTTTTGTAGCAAGCGATTTCGAAACGAATTCCACCTTTTTTCATTCTAACAACGCTAACATCAGTTAAAGGTAACTGGTTAATAGGTGTAAATATTTTCGGCATACTTATTTTATATAAACACACAATTAAAAAGTTCAAGCTTTTATTGTTTTGAATATTTTATTTTAGTAACATTTATAAAGATGTGTACACACACTATATATATCAGATAAGTTCGAAAATTGTTTATAAATATTTTAAATACGCATTATTTAATATTTTTCAATAAAGTTTTTTCAATAATTGTTTGGTAAGCAAATGTATAATAATTGGAAAACAATTCTAAAAGACAGAATAAAACAATCTAAGTTAAATTTCTAGAAAGATTTCTGATTAGTTAATATGTTTTGAATAAAAAATTTAGGATTTAAAAACTACTATCAAAGTATGATTACCCTTAAATAATGTATGTGATTATTTTATCCATTATGATGTGGATATAATGTATCAACGAATTTAAAACCATAGGTTAATTGTTATTGTAGTGAATTATCACCTAACAACAAGTCTATGAAAAATTTGTAAGCAACATTTTAATATAGACTACATAGTATTGTCACATTATGCGAATCATTGAATAAACTATTTATTATTATTGTCAGGTCACAGTTATAGTTAATAGCTTTCAGTCTGCTAAACTCAATCTGATCATCGTGGGATCACGAACTACAGAAAAAGTTAAAACATATCTATTACTATTATCTATTATCTATCTACAATTGAAAAGTCAATTCACCGACAAATGGATTTCACTGTCGACTTTAAAACTACACAACACTTCTTATGACGTATAAAAACCTTGAATAAACTCGATGACGTCACAGTTATTAAATTATTTTTCCTTTTGTGTATTATAAGTGACGTCCAATATTAATAAAAGCGGGAAAACTTTGTTATTGTTTCTATTGTATTTGCGTTAGGGAGGGCTACTTATTGTTTATGGTTGATTTTCTTCGTTTTTGGTTGTTTGTTTCTTGTTGTCCGTATTTTGTGTAAAAATGAATGATAAATTAAATTCATGCTTTTTTTTAAACTTAAAACAGGATAAGAAGTTATTATTAAACAAATTACAAGAGTGGGCTTTAGTCCCAAAAGAAGGGGAGTACATGTGTCCAACATGTGGAGGACCCTTCACATTAACTAAATCATCTACATGGTAATTTATTTATATATACGTTAATAAAAACGAATTATTTTTAAATTGTCAGGTGTTTAAAGTTGGGTTATGTTTTTTAGTTGTGATGGATACTATTGGTACTGCAACAATTATGTCAGTGTACGGAAGCAAAAACGCAAACGTTGCGATACCCAGGTGTCTCTACGGAAAAACACGTTTTTCGACAGGTCAAAACTGTCGATTATACAAATATTAATGTTTGTATACAATTGGGTTCACAGTCTTCCCTTGGTGCACGCTGCCCGAGAAATACGTGTATCCAAGCAGACAACTAGTAATTGGGCATCTTTTTGTCGAGAAGTTGTATTAGATGCTTTTCTAAACGGTGCGGACTCCCCACGTTTAGGAGGCACTGGGAAGACTGTAGAAATCGATGAATCGAAGTTTGGCCGTCGAAAATATCACCGTGGTAGACATGTAGAAGGCGCTTGGGTATTTGGGGCTTTTGAAAGAGTCAGTGGTCGTGTCTTTATGACTGTTGTCTCCGATAGGTACGTTTATACATTCATC
The DNA here is from genome assembly GCA_032883995.1 of Coronaproctus castanopsis. Classification (NCBI taxonomy): domain Eukaryota; kingdom Metazoa; phylum Arthropoda; class Insecta; order Hemiptera; family Monophlebidae; genus Coronaproctus; species Coronaproctus castanopsis. The sequence continues at coordinate 288,809,986 of CM065052.1, forward strand.
TTTTTTATATATTTTTGATATATCATGAATTGTTCCAGTTATATCATAAATTATTCTTAAATTGTTCTAGTAATTCTTTAAAAATTTTAGGTCTGCAGCTGTGCTGGGTGACCTTATCCAAAAATGGATTCTTCCGGGCACCACAATCATATCGGATTTTTTAAAAACGTATGATGGCTTGGATGAAATATACAATCATCTTAAAGTAATTTTGTAGTTCATATATTTGATTATATTTTAAGATCTTAGTTGTGTTTAAATTTATCTTATGTATAACTTTTCAAACTTTTTTTTTATAGGAACAAATTAAGTAATGTTGAAGATTAATCGTGTCAGATATAAAAAAATAATAATTCTGAAATATTATCCACATAGTTGGGAAATGATACATAATTGGTTAATTTATATTTTAACCTGCTTGAACTGTTGAAAATTAATTTTGTAATTGTTTAGGTTAATCACGCCATTACTTTCCGAGATAAGGAGACTGGTGCCCACACGAACTCCAAAAGAGGGACCTGGCGAGCTGTCAAGGATTGCGTTCCGTACGGGCGTAACCAGGAGACCAATTTACCAGGAAATCTCGCTCGCTACATGTTTATTAAAAGTTGTAAAGCGATAGGGATTCCCGTGGAAATTGGTTTCTTCCAGTTGGCTGGATCACTGTACAATCCATTACACCCGAATCCTCTTCCAGAATCCGAAGAGATGGATGTGTACAGTGAAGATGAAGCCGAGTAATTTTTGCATGTTAGTATACGAAATTGTAATATTTATAAACAATGACAATTAAATATCAATAAAAAGTTGTATTATATATGAATTGTGTGGTATTTTTAAATATTAATATGAATATAAATTTGATGTTAACAGTATCAATAGATCTATTATTCGTGTTGATGATTTGGGAATAAGAACGTTCATTGTGGATTAGGCCTCCTGGGGAAACCACATTAAAAAAACGCGCCTATAGCTGTACCTCAGTGTGGTGTGGAAAACAGCTAACACGCATTCGTTAAAAAGTGATGTAACCGTTTAAATAAAATATATATGTATTAAGAAATGTTACTGTTTGTTTCATTGTTCTTATTTATTTTTATATATATATATATATATATATATATATATATATATATATATATATACGCATTAGTTCATCATAAATATTTAATTACGATTTTTAAAATATAGTAGGATGACTACAAACCTGGTATTATTCATATGAAGATTGTTAATATATACAATGGTCATTATCCTTAGTCAAGTGTTTAGTTTCTGTTAATATATACATATATTTTTTCTTTAATTTACATCTAAATTATAACACTAAATGCACATTGCAAATTAAAATTGTCTACATATCAACAGTTGTTTGATTATTAACTATTAAACGCATAATTGTTTAGCCTATAATGTTAATAAATTTATTTATGAAAACAAATTGTAAAAATGAGAATAAATTAGACAATTAGTTGAAAATGATGCCATATATGCATAACAGGCAAACGTTTATATTGATTAAAGTTTTAACCCTATTAGTAGATATGTTTTTATAAATCAGTTTACATGTTTCGGAGTAACTTATTCTTTTTCACGTTTAACATTATGGTCTTAGTATTCCCTACATGTTACATGAATTTTTAATAACAAAATAGTCTACCACGAATGTTTGCTTCGCAATGTCCTGGTTCAAAAAATGTTTAATAATACGTTTTACATTTTCGAGCCATACACATAATTATTTCACAGACAGTGTCCTACTTCAACAAATGTTTAGTAATATCTTACAAATTTTCTAGCCGTGCAATTCATTTCAACTAATTCTTAGAAAACATTTTAATACATTAAATTTAATAAGTACCATAATTATACTTTTAAATAATTCATTTAATTAAAGAAGTTGTATAATTCTTATTATATTTCACAAATCAAAATACATTGAACATAGTAATATACAAGGCATAAAACAAATGTTAAAAACAAATTTATGTGTGAATAACATAAAATATGAAACATTTTATTGTACACTGTATTCTATTTTTTTTTTAACTGTAAAAAACAGTGTTAATTTTTACAATAGAAAAGTTTAATCTAATTTTTGGCATAACTATTGTACATAATTAAATCATATCTAATTAAAGCAAAGTTTATGTCAAATTAAAAAGATATTGTTTTAAATGGAAAATAAAAATACATGAAAGTAAACCAGAATCGATATTCTTCACAAGGCGAAAACCTGTCACTAATAACAATATTCTTGTTAAAAAGGAAGCTTTGAACTGGCAAACAAATATTAAATATCTGGGCGTCTCACTGAATTAATTTTGTGTAATTTACCAGTTAACATGTTTAAATGTAAGCTTATTTCATTTATATGAAAATTTCTCCCTGTTACCGATTTGATCATATACAAGGTTCGTTATTAAAAAAAGAGTGTTTAAGAGATCTTGATATTTTATTTTATATAAAATTAATTTTTAAATTTCACATCAAGAACACAATTCGTAAGGCGAAGAAAATGGTTTCATTACTCGAAGCAGTCATAATTTTAAACATTGAAACATTTAATTCTATATACTTCTTTATTTCGTTTGTATTTGGAATTCGGTACGCTAATTACGTCTGATGATTTAATAAATAGAATTGAAAGTGTACAGAAGAGGTTTTTAAAGTTCTCACAGTTGGGCGCGCCCCACTCCCATTAATATCTGACAGGCTGAAGTTGCGGAGCTTTTCTTTTCATTAAGACAGAAATTTATATCCGGCAAATTTTACATCAGAGTCAGGCAGCGTTACCCTCACATAATCAAGAAACAACTTACTCGTATGTACAAAGCTCGCAATAATAAATATTGGCTTGGTAAAAATTTACCTCCACTCATTCATAGTCTTAGCAAACTGCGCAAGATAAGTTCAGTACAGACGTCATTAGATCCCTTCTATAAGACTTCCAAATACTACAGTTTAGATCCTATGTAGATACTAGTTTTTTCAATATATCGAAGGTCTCCCAGATGGCGTTAACAATTTCATTGTCGAGTTAGTATTGGAGAAGGAGTTCAACGCTTATGAAATTATTTACACCGATGGCTCTATTGAACATTCTAAAAACAGATACACAGCCGCTTTTTTTTACCACAGTAGAAACATCTCTAAGTTGTTCCGCATATCATAGGGTAAGTAATGTTACTTTGTTAGACTAAGGAGTGGTCATCACCTAGTCATCTTGCCAAATTGGGGTTGTAAGATATGTAATATCGAAGATAGCGTCGAACATCAGATCTGGTCCTGCCTAAAATACAAAAATAGAGAAAGCTTTATGCCTGAACTTTTATCGACAAGGAATACGCTTCCAGTATAACTTGAAGAACTTATTGTGGATCCTATCTCCTTGAATGCGCGTAGATTATATAATTTTATTAAGGCTAATAATCACTGGCGTGCATTCCAGGTAAGCGAGGTAAGCGCCGCTTACCCAGAAAAATCCCAAGAAAATATTTTTTTAATCTTAACTTATAAAAGTATTAAAATAGGAAGCGATCACATTTCCGCTTATTGCTTCAACAATTGCACGGAACGCGTGGCGCTACATACAGTTGCTGGTTGACACACATATACAGTTAAAACAGAATGTTAGTATTATTACGAAGTGTTCTGTTTATCCAAATGCAGATGCGTCATGTTAGTTGGTTACACATACACACAGAAGGATTTGTTCAATACGTGTTGCAAACGGTTCTGAAAACTGAAGAGGGGCGAGGTCTGTCAAACTGGTCGAACAGGGCAGCGATTAGAACTTCGCTTATTACTTACTACCTCCCTTCTTCGGATAATTTACCAACACAAAGACTTACTAGCAAACGTAAACGTGATGAAAACGTGCCTATGGTAAGCGACTGTAATTTCGCTTTTCGCTGGATAGTTTAATAACTAATAACGCGGTTTTTGTGTATCTGCTGCGTGCTCCCATCTTTTTTGAAAGCAAAATGCGTGTTCGGGAATTGATTGAAAAACCTTTTTCGCGATTTAATTTTAATGAACAGTTAGAAATTATAAATTGTGGTAAGCCAAAACCAGAATTACCTTCTTTAAAAACTGAACAAAAAAAAGGTGGTACACCTTTTACCAGAAATTTCAATATATCGCAATATGAAAAAATTTTATGGTTAACTGGTTGTGAAGATGGTGGAAAATTGTTTTGTTGGCCGTGTCTATTATTTTGTACTGAAAAAGAAAAATGTGTGTGGAATGATCCTACTCAAGGGTACGATAACTTGAATAATTTGATCAATGCGGTTAAAAAACATGAACGTTCCCAGATTCATATTTTTTCCTCCATGAAGCTGAAAAAATTTGGTAAGTCACGCATAGATTTACAATTAAACGATAACGTACGAATTGAAGTGATAAAACATAATGAAGTTGTACTACAAAATAGAAACATTTTAAAAAGATTAATCGATGCAGTATGTTATCTCGGTGTTCATGAGCTTGCTTTCCGTGGTCACTCTGAAAATACTGATTCGGATAATCGTGGGAATTATGTAGACCTTCTTCAATTACTTTCTAAATATGATATAATTCTAAAAACACACCTAGAAACATCTACAACGTTCCGTGGGACCTCAAATCGTATTCAGAATGATTTAATTTCTTCGGTACACGCTGTTGTTCAAGGTAAGATAAAAGAAGAAATCAAAAACGCGAAGTACGTTGCTATATTACTGGATGAAACGTCGGACGTTTCAAATAAATCGCAACTGTCTGTAGTTTTACGTTATATATGCAGTCACACTGCAAAAGCTCGAGAGAGATTTATTAAATTTATTGATGTTAGTGCAGATCGATCTGCTGATGGTATACTTGAGTATGTTAAAAGTATCATCGAAGAATACGATTTAGCTAAGAAACTCGTGGCGCAAACATACGATGGGGCAGCGGTGATGGCAGGACAAGTAGGAGGTTTACGTACAAAACTCCAAAAATTGTATCCGAAAGCATTATTTGTCCATTGTTTTAGTCATTCGTTGAATTTAGTTTTATCACAATCCGCTTCAAATATAAAAGAATGTAGAATTTTTTTTCAGACATTATCTGGATTGGGTGCTTTTTTTAGCAAATCAACCAAACGCGCACATGCACTTAGTGAATTTACTACTAAAAAAATGCCAAGAAACGCACCAACCAGATGGAATTTCTCTTCCAGATTGATAAGCACGGTTAAAGAATATCATCATTGTTTCACTGAGTTTTTTCAAACTGTTATTGAAAATTCGGAACAGTGGGATACTGAAACCGTAATATCAGCCCATGGGTTCCTAAAATTTTTCAGTGAAGTTCGAACTTTATTCTTCATCGAAATTTTTTCCAAAATATTTGCGCTAACTGATGTCTTATACGATATTTTGCAAAAAAAACAACTAGATATTTTATGTTGTATGAAAAAATTCAAGAAATTCAAATGGAAATCCAAAAATATAGGAACGACGCGATCTTCAAAAGCATATGGAATTATGCAAAGTCAAAAGAAAATGAAGAATTTGTTGTGAGAAAAAGACGAAAACTATCAGAACCAGAAGATGAGGAAACACACACACGTGCACTGTTCAACGAAATCTTTGACAATGTTCTAACTCAGCTGAGTGAACGTTTTGGAAATCTTGATCAATTGAAATTTTTATCGCTTCTAGATACAAGTAAATATGAAGAGTATAAAAAAAAAATTTCCAAACGAAATTTTTTCAAATTTAAAAGAATGCTATGGGGAGTTTTTCGACGATGTAAAGCTGAAAAACCAATTGCTCTCGGTGTATATGGATGGCGACCTTAATAAAATGAATACGCATGAATTAGTGGAAGCAATGAAGGCGTCTGAGTTCGATGAGATCTTGTCCGAAGTTTATAAATTAGGTCAATTAATATTGACAATACCTAGTACAACTGCTAGTGTAGAGAGGTCGTTTTCAGCATTGAAACGAATAAAATCATACCAGAGATCGACACAGGGACAGGAACGATTAAGTGGCTTATCTTTGATATCCATTGAAAAACCGTTGTTAAATCAGCTCCAAAATGAACCTATGAGTACGTTTTACGATCTTGTTATAACCGACTTTATTAAATTAGATCGCCGAATGGATTTTGTATTTAAATAAGTATTAAATAAACGTATTATCACGTGTTTCTTGTAAATAAATTTTCGTTTGATGTAACACTCCATATGGTCATCGCTTACCCTCTAGAAAAACTCACCGCACGCCACTGCTAATAATATCAGTTATAGTCTGAACAGTCCACTTAAACGGGGCCAAAAAAAAAAGTATAAATTTATTATATCAAGTCATTTGTATTTTGACTACGAAGAACTTCTTCGTCAGTTATATATGTCTAGTTTACAAGGACAGAGAAAAGAAATTCGTTTCTTGCACAGAATCTCACTCTATTAGGAAAAATTCATATGAAGGTTCGTGTTTTCGGCGTTCGTCCCACTTATACGCTAGAAATACAGTTTGCAAAAACTAAACAGCACGCATGGTTCCCTTTATATGCATTAGTTATACTATACAACCATCTAGAGAAAAAACATTCCGAATTAGATATATTTCAATAATCATTCTGAAGAATTCTTACAAATCGTTAAGAGTTTAATAGCATGCAGTTGAGCCACCCTGTCCCATCTAAGTGATAATATTATGCGTGCGTGTTAGAGTGTTCTAAGTGTGCTCTCGCATACATATTTATATTTTATGTGGAAGTACAGAATTATTTGCGTGTATGTATACTTGATAGATTTACAGTTATGTGTGTATATGTATTTAGATCTGTATGTATATATATATTTAGGTCTGTATGTATATATATATTTAGGTCTGTATGTATATATATATTTAGGTCTATATATATATGAGTGTGTGATCCTTTAAGTAAATAAGTATTAGTTATTTCGTTACGCACGTATGTGTGTAATATATTTGTTTTTTTTTTCTTATACTGTTATGTGCAGTAATTGGCGAAAGCTATTGCATTGGCGTATTGTAAAGTTTAAATAAATAAATAAACTTAGTTTCACAAATCAAAAAAAAATAGATATAAAACGTAACAAAAGCTGCACATTTTGTTTCTCATATTCAATAGAAGATCTGCCCTATCTGCGAGAAACAGACTCTTACTCTATCATAACGTGATACTACCTAAGATGCAGTATGGTCCTCTGTCAGTTTATCTAGTATCAACAAAATACAGACTCAAAATCAGTGTTTCAAAATTATATTAAATAAGCCAAATTAAGCTCGAATCAAATGTATGTACGATATTTTTTTATACTTCCGTTATATACATGACGGAATTGTAACGAAAATGAGGAAGTTGTTTGATCAATGTATATCACCAATCAAATAATAAACTCCATTGGTAATCAATCCCTAAGATATCTTTATTAAAAGAATAAAAAGGTGCACCGAACATATTTTGTTAGACAAATGAATGTACAAGCTCTAGTTTTTTGTTACTTTAATTTTTAGTTGTACATATGTAAAAGAGTTATATTTTTTTATATAATTTCCATAATATTGTAAGGAAGCTTGTTTTATTCTGTACTAGATACTATTAAATCTGTGCCTTATATTTTTTATAATTACTTAAGGTAGGTAAATATTCTCGCAACGATTGTATCATATTTTTTTGTTTTTTATTATTGTAAATCAAATGCCAAATAAACCTTATTTCTTAATTTCATATCTATTTTAAAATTTCGTGATTAATAACACTATTATATAATAATTTATTATGGAATTATCTAAATTATTCACAAATTGAAAACATTTATTACAATATAATACCTATATTTATGACGTAATCAAGTATGGCATTAATTTGACTGTTATCTGTTGGGGGAACCAAATGTTCATTCGCTAATTTTTAAGATCTAAAATAATAGTCATATAATAATGTTATTTTAGTATTTTACCTTTTAAAATTAGATTTAATTATAATTATTTTCCCGTGTATATTATAATAAATATATTTTTAAAACTTTTCAAACACTTTCATCTTCTATTTTAATTTGTTTTTATTTAACTTTTATTGTTACTCAAAATGAAATTATAAACAATTGTATAGCGTTGATTAACATGTTTTGATTATACCTTTTTCTAACGTTGATTTAGTTTACAATTTTGAGTTATCTTCGTTGTTTTATTGTTTTAATAGAATTTTTAACTAGGGACCGCCACGACTAATTAATAATAAAATTTCACTTTTTGTTGTATATGTGTAAAAACAAAAAAAATTAACCGCGCCAATTTTTTAGCGGTCACTGTGTTTTTAGTGATGTTAATATGTTTAAACATGGCGTCCTGTTCTTCGTGTACATATAGTTAATGGTCCTGTTTTTTTCAATTTTATATTTTATATTGCAAATTAATTTACTAATTATTCTTATAATTTATTCAATAATTTTGTTTATACTTGCAATGTGATTTTATAAGTGCTTTTTTTGTATTATTTATTTTGCAAGATACCGTTAATTAACGTTTAATGCTAATTTTAATATATTTCGCGATTTTCAATTTACGAACATTTAATTGTTTAAAGAACTATATATTAATGCAATTTCATGTATTTGCCATTGTTGAATGGGTTTAGGTGTACAATCGATTACCTCCCGTTGTAGGATTGTACATCTTTGCCACTTACACATGAACGTTAAACTGGTTTGACTGATTGGTTTTGTAGAGTAAGAAGCATATTATTCAGGTTAGTGATATTTTTATTGCGTTTTTTTTTATCTTTTACTTCATTTTAAACAGAAATGTCATATATAACTTATTAATGATTTTTTAAGTTAATTATGACATGTGGAAATCATTCTCTTGTAAACATTGTTATCTAATAATGTTTTTCTTTTACCTTTATATTAATTTTAATTATTATTTATTTTCTTTTCAACAAATTCCTATGTTAATTTTGGTTTATTTTCTTTTCATTCATTACGGTCATATCCATACTTTATTTTGTTTCTATATAACCGTCAGAAATGGTTTCGCGGATTTTTAACTTCATAACTCGTTAAAAGAGCGATTTTTGACATTTATGAAATAATTGCGAAAATCGGTGTGTACAAATGTTACCCAAAGGTAGGGTCTATAAAAATGTCTTTTTTACGAATGCTGAAAATTAATTTTTAAACTCTGAAAAAAATTTAGTGGTGAAAAAACTGCACTGTAGTGATTACTATCGATTGCGTAACACTACTTCGCGTACACTTTCGAAACCCGATTCAATTATTTTTAACTTAGAAATGACGCTACTTAGTAAATAGTAAACTAACAGTTCGCGGTAAAAGTAGTCGCTTATGATTTGTAGATGTAAATTTTTGGGCGAATTTGAATTATTCTGAATACGCAACAATTTTAACTGCTGCGGAAATACGAGAAATTTTTTTCGATAAACGCATGGCATTATAAATTTCTACTGCGCGTTTATTAGCATTCTAAATAGTTAACAATTTCATCGCATTAACGTAGGAATAATCTAGCGCTGTCAACCGGTTCAGTTACGATGTGCACTTTATGGTACGTGAAATTTCAATGCTAACAAAAATTTTTATTTTCTCGTTGACGTGAGATGTCTCAATTTTAAAAATACTTATATAAATACATTGAAATAATATTATTTACAGTTCACCTAAGAAGTAGTATTGTGTAGTAAACACAGGTATAAAATTTCTAATTTTGAAATTATCAGTTATTACAAAGTATTACAAAAGGTAAAATTGCTAGGAAGAAAACTTATGGATTGGAGATTTACGACGTTGGTTTAGGTGCTCATCTATTCAATTACTCCGTTTAGTCGAAAGAGACTCCAAAGGTGTATATATATATTATAGGTGGTCTCAAGTGAAAAAACTCGTTCTCGCATATAGTAACTGTAACGTCACTTGTAGACCAAGGAGAAGTTAAATGTTACGCTTCTAAATAGTGTACATCTGGGATAGTTGCAGATTAAATAATGTTTTATTTGATTAATGCTTCGAAACTATTATATTAAGTTTATTACGATGAAAAATTTACTCATTTAGTTAATTTAATAAAGACATTTAAATATTGTGCCTTTACAATAAGTATTTGCTTACAAGTAGAAAACGCGATTATTATAATAACTACAAAATAATGATACATTCATTATATAAAATTATAATGGGAAATTAGATCACTTATTTTGTTAATGAAATCATTTAAATATTTTGTCTTTGCCATAAAAATTTTTTAAAGATCTATTGAAATATTAGTTCGTAAAAAAATATTGAAATAGGATTACGATTAAGTGTCTACAGAAACACGCACGTACATTCATTTACCTAATTCACTTTTTTAATTTTAGTCTTTAACTTCCTATCGTTTCGTGATTTTGCTAACAACTCTTGTTGTGGTTCAGATTTTGTAACCAGATAAAAGTACTTTGTGTATGTATAACATTTTTAGCAACTATTGGTATTTCTTTTGTTGTTTCATCAATTTACATACAACGCCTTTATATTTTTTAATGTTATTTCCATGATAAATTGAAAATTTCTTCTCCAATAATTTTTCATATGTTTTCAGATTTTCAGATGGTTCTGTTAAGCCACCATAAGACAAATGTCCAATCCGGGCTGTAGAATTATTATTTTCTTTAAAAGTTAGTTTTCCTAATTCTGAAAAATCTTCACGTAATTTTTTAGCAATCCATCCTAAAAGATAATTCAGTCCTTCCTCGCAAATTATCTTTTTATAATCCTCACTAATGTTTTGAATGTATTCTGTCTCATTTATTTCATGAAAGTTAACGTATGTTTTTTTAAAATTGTTGTATTAAAAATGATTGATCATTTTTATTATAGTACTTATATTATTCTGCACAATTTCTGGATTTGCCGAACATTATTAAACGAATTCTATATAATTTAATAATTGTATATAGATATTTTGTTGTTCATATTGTGTTTATATATTCTGTAAGCATTTTGTTTTTTAAAATAGAATTTTGTATTATCCTTACTTGGTTTAGTATATAAAAAATTAGCTTAAAATACCATATAGATGTTGTGTTCTTAATTGTACTGGAAATTACGGTTATAGTGATGCACCAAATATAACAGTTTTCTCGTTTTCAATGAAAATTAAAAAAAAAAAAAACGGTGACGGAGCTATTCCAAGATAGAATTTCTTATCTTCTAAATGTAGCAAAGTATGTGAATTGATTTTAGAACTGAAGATATTGTTCAAGTTAAAGTTGTAAAGAACAAAACAGGTAATATTCAAAATATACCTTTAAAGTATATTCGTTTGAACGATAATACTATAACATGTATTTTACCAAATTCTACGAAATATTTATCTTAACCATGTCATGATAATAAGAAGAGTACCGATGTAAAACTGCAAGAAAATGAAAACTAACAATTGTTATTAGCTTTAGCCGAAAGTAAATATACTTCTGATGAATATAAGAAATAAAAATGTTTCAAACATTTTCATCGACTAATAAATATGTTAGAATGTTTTTTCTGAACCAAAAACATGGCTCCATGTAAATAGTAAAACGGACATTTCATTTTTTAAAATAGATTATAAACCTAGACCTCGTACAACTTATGCTGCCTATATTAACAATAAATTATAATTAAAAACATTATTATTTGCACATTTTGAAAAGTTAAAATCTTGTCAAATAAATAATTTAATAACATTGATAATTGATTTTAAAAAAATTGACGAAAACTTTTAGGAAAAATAATGTTACGTACGACATTATTAATGTACTTGATTCTATCGAATGGAATGACACTAATGATTTTTTATCTGATCAGGTGAAACTTAAAATTACACCGAAAGAAAAGTATCGTTATTCTGATAATATACTTACATTCTCCTCAATTATGCTCACAATAAGTCATCATGCTTATAAGTATTTAAGAATTCAAGTTCTTTAATTTTGTCTAATTTTTTGACAATTAAAACTATTTGCGGTAAATGTTTATCTGAACCAACTTTTTTCAAATTTCTAGATCGTGAAATACATGTAATGTTGTTTATGGATGAAATTCATATACAACATAATTTAGACTGTAAAGGAAGGATGCTCAAATAGCAAATCTTTATGTACTTCTGCCTACACGTTTATGATTTCAACGGTGACATCTAATTTTAAGGTTATTCATATTCACCCGACAAATGTGATGAAAAATTTGAATCTAAAAAAAAAATCAGAATTCAGTCCCTTTTAAATGTTGTCGTCCGAAAAATTCGAAAGATTAAAATTAAGTATTTTTGTAAAAGTTTTGGGATGTTTAAGGAACAACAAAAGGAACATGACAACTCATTTAATCCATATATATTTAATTGTGACGACGACTTTGAGGGAGTTGAAAGTGAGTTACCCATGTTTTAAAATAATACAATACTTGAAGTGTGAAATGTAAACATGACTTGGTAACCGATAAAGAATTAGCTGTAGAAAAACAATACAATTTAATATGAACTTTAAGCAGTGGGTGGTTTGTTATTCTCTAAAAATAATGTGGTGTATGTAGTTTTAATTACATATATTATTTTCAACATAAATTTGTAGCTTCAAGAAGATGAATTTTTGCGAATTCATTATAAAAATCAGTTTGTTATTAATTTGGTATTTAATTATTTTCACGTTCATGAATCAGTAACTATTGAACTTAACCAATGTTAATGTCATCGACATGAGATTACTTTGCAAATAATTATAAATTCTTATTCTGCTGCCATATCCTCAATGAATATTAGTGATTATCTCTTTGACTTACAATCTATTGGTTAATTTCCGCAGTAAGGTTTCTATATTAAATCCTGTCCATTCTTTTCCATTATCCAACCATGTTTTTCTTCTCCTTCCTTTTTCCCATTTTCCAGTGATGTTACCTTTAATTATCAATTGTAACAGTTCACATTTGTTATTTCTCAAGATGTGTTAGCTATTTTTCTTTTCTTTATAGTTGTACCTGACTCTAATCCTTTATTTAGCTGTTTTAGTATTTCTGCATTTGATACTTTGTACGTTCATGCAATCTTTAACATTCGACGATATAGCCACATCTCAAATGATATTAATCTATTTAACATAGATTTTTTGATCGTCTAGGCTTCCACTTCATATAGTAGCATGAATCATATGTAGCATTTCACAAACCGTCTGGCGTCTTGTTCACAAATATACCTTTCATGTTCGTAAATGCGTTTCTTGCATATTCAATTCTGTTTTTTATTTCATAATCAGGGTATCATGGGTGTTGTTAATATTACATCCTAGATATTTCAATGGATTAGTCTGTTGTGTGATTCTATTGTTATTTTTATCACCGAAACAATGTATCCCGAATATATACAGATTTTTACCGATGGATCTAAGTTACGAGGGTCCAATGAGAATGTGGGTGCTGCGTTTTTTATTCCGAATTTGTTTATACAGCAGTTTTGTTTACCTCCTGAGACCTCCATATTTACAGCGGAGCTGTTAGCGATCGATAAGGCCTGTGAATATATAAAATTTCTTTATTGTACCGGTAATTTTGTTATTTGTCCCGATAGCCTTAGTGCTTTTTTGGCTATTCAAAACAGTAGTTTTAATTATAAATCTCATCCCTTCGTTTTAGAAATTAAGGAAAAATGCTTGATTATATCTCTCAACGTGGAGGTAACCTGAAGTTTTTATGGATACCTAGTCACTGTGGCATCTCCATGAACGACAGAGTTGACACTTTGGCGAAAAGTTCTATTAATTCTGGAGCTCGTTTTCCATACATTCTCTCTAGCGATCTCTATGACATAATTAGGAGAACCTTTAAAACTGACTGGGTTGAAAGTATACTTAATTCTTTAATCAAAGGTAAAACCTGTAGTATGGTTCAAACTGAATTTCCCCAGGTCTCCTGGTTTAAACACCTTTCCCCTGTTATCCCGATCACTACTATTCGCAGATTTATCACTGTCATATGTAGGCTACGTTCTGGTCATTCTAGACTAGCGTTGAACTTCAATCTTGTAAATCCTTTTTATATGCATTGTACTAATCATAGTAGCGTCAATTTTAAAGAAGATATCAACCATTTATTTTTCAGCTGTGGGTGGTTTGAACATATACATACGGGTTTGCTTGAGAAGTTATTCTCCCTTGGTGTCTATCCTTGATATTTTTGGATGTTCATGTTTTGATAGTTTTATTTAAATTCGTTAGTATTAATCATATTCTAATTTAAGTGTTGGTTTTTGTTTTGGGAGTAATTTTTCCTTTCCTCTTTTTATATGATACATTTTATTATCCTACTATATTCATATTTTATAGTTATTTCTCTTCCTTTAGTTAAAGTTAATTCATTCGTTATATTTATTTCTGTTTTATTTTCGTTCTTTTGGTGGTCAAATGGTATGTACAGCCAGGCCAAATAATAATTAAAAAAAAAACAAGACAATTCATGGTCTGTGGAGAGTGTTAAAGTTGTGGAATAAGAGATGAACTTTTGATAAAATTAGGTTTTATTCAATCAAGTAGATGTTTGTACGAACGAATTAGAAATGGGAGGTGTACTTATCTTCTAGTGTATGTTGTCGATATTTTGCAAGTATCTGACAATTTAGGGGAAATGAATTTCATTGTTAAGATGTTGGGTAACAGTTTTAAAATGATGGATCTAGGTACTGCCAGTAAATTTGTTGGTATAAATAATATTGTACGTGATGGATCGACGTTGAAATTACATCAAATCAATTTTATTGATAAGTTATTGATCGATTATCGTATGTCAGAGACCTATCGCTACGCCTATGAAGGCCTATTTTTTATTGAATGAATGAACGAAGGATGAAATATGTGAAGGACTTTGCCGAGAATTGGTAGGTTTATTGTTATATTTAGCAGGTAGCACTCGACCAGATACAATGTTTTCTGTATATTTTTTGAGTCGTTTCCAAGAAAATCCTACAAAGTCGAAATAGATAGTTTTAAAGTGAATTTTTCGATATTTAAAGGGTACTGTGAATGTTGGATTAATGTACACTCGTGGAAAAGGAAGTATATTGAACGGAATACCGATTATGCTGCAGATCGTTTAGATAGGAAATAGGTTAGTGGTTTTTTGATTGAAGTATGTGGTAATGTAGTATGATGGGGAACGAGAAAATATAATGTTGTTGCTTCGAGTTCTACGGAAGCAGAGTATATTTCATTGTAACGATGAGTGAGTGTTTAGGAGTATTGCAGGTGTTAGAGAATCTCGGTGCGAAGACTAAATGTGTATCGTTTTCGAAGGTAGAGTGCTATATATATTAGTAAAGCGGTTGAAGGCACTCGATATTTGCTATCATTTCATTCATCATTATATTGAGAAAGGTGTTATAGAAATTAAATCTATTAATACTAAACAGCAAAAGGCTGATGGGTTAACGAAAGCTGGCATTTGTTCAAATTCGTGATTTAATGGGCGTAGGTGTATAAATGTTTTATAATTCGTTATTGTTAATAAAAATATATAAATTATTGTGTGCAGAGTTTAAGGAGGAATATAATTTTATGTATTAATAATATTTACCTTATTACGTTGTAAGTTGTTTAATTATGTTACATTACTTTAATAGTTTTTATTTTAATAAAGCATGTTTACGTTATGGTTATACACGTTTCTACCTTTTAATCTATTAACAAAGCAAAACGAACGGGGTGCGACTGAAGGTTCAGTTCATGACTGGCAGCCCCGTTTAAATAGAAAGCTCCAATTAATTAAAAAAAAAAAAACACCCACTAAATTCTCAATTCACAATTAATTCGCATTGCTTTTAATAAATGAGCACTAGTCATTAGTATCGCAATTTTATGGTATGACTACTCTTCAAACTTTTTGGTGGGAACGTCCATACTCTTCAATCTTTAGTTGGTTGTACACACATTGATACAAAGGTAATCCATAGGGAGAACAGCAATATCAGCTAACCGTTTATGACATTCAACTCGTGGACTATGGATTCATTAGTTCGTTTCAGTGTCCATAGTGTAACATGGTATAATCTTCTCTAGCATCACATTTCAAAGCTATTGAATCGGGATACCATATCTAATATATAGTTGTTTAAGTTGTTTACAGTTTTTACCTAATAATTATAAGTTTATTAAGTTTTTTTTTTTTTTTTTTTTTAAATGTGAAAATATATCCTTAGAATAAAAATGAAACAGTATTACCTATGAATTCACCGAAACCAGAAAAATACATCCATATATAAAATCTGTTAAATTTGAGTGAAAATATTATTGCATATTTACACAAAATTAAATTTAAATATAAACGTCATTTTCCGATAGAATGAAAAAATAATTTATACAAAAATTTCGTAACATTGCTATTGAGTCATCATAGCTGATGGATAAATTTTAAATAATTAAGCCCCGTTGTTTCGTGTCAAATTGTATTCGTAATATGAAAATACAATTATATATTCGTAGCAGAATATCGTTGAAATGCTTTTTTATGTGAATAAGTCAATTTACATCGTTCGTTCATAATTTTTATATTCTGATTTGAAATAATTTCACATAAATATTTTTCAAAACCATTTATTATTTTGCTTTCTTAACGAAGAAAACGATTTCTTTTTAAATAATATATATAATAAAAAAGTAGAAATAAAAATGAAAAAGAGAACAATTTCCGAAACGAAAAATGTTATTATACTATAAAGCATACCGTGCACTAACGCGTTTAATAATTTATTACAACAAACAGAACATAATCGCGCGTCATCGTTAAAGATTATAATACGCGTATGAAGCCCGTATTATAAATATAAGAGGTTTAAAAATAATTTTTTATAAACGATGCGAATATTTGTCGAATTATGTTATATAGAAAAATCGTTTAAAATATGATATTCCACGATATTATTTAAATATTATTTAAATATTATTAAAAAACGAAAATAATTTGTTCTCTTTTGTAAGATGAACTATAGTCGACGTATAAATAATTTTCTTCTTTACTAATACGTAAAATAACGCGAGAAATTTTTTTAAACATCACGAATTATTACAATTTTACATTTTTAAACGTAATTTACATAATTAATTGCATCGCCCAGATGAAGAAATATAATTCAGATTTTTTTTTTTAAAGAAAAAACATCGCTATTTTCATTTAACTTAATTTATTACGAACATATGTAATTTCGACTAGCTCGATTGAGCTCGCAATACTTAATAATTATTTTCAATAAAACGCTTTTATTTAAATGTTTAAAAAATTCGATGTAAATTGTACGTTCCTAATGAATGTATAATAAAAAATATCATCCTTCGTAATTGGTACTGCATGCATAAATGATTGGCAAAAGAAGGATAGACAAAAGGAAATTTCAGTGAGGGGTAGATCTCCAACGAAATTAAACAACGCGGACACGGATAAAGTGAAAACGGCATTAATAAGAATATATTACATTCCACAATCAATAACTTTATATTACTTTAACTCTAGAAACGTGAATAACTTTCGATAGGGATTATCGATCAGACTGAAAACAGTTGCGTCTGATAGTATATACTAAAGAGGCGAGTTAAATTTAATACTAGAACGACTTAAACCGTTACCACGGTTGTTAATAATAGGTTTAAATAGCGATTATTTTAATTTTTAATAGTTTTCAATCGTCTTCGATCCTTAATTCTCTAATGAATTTCGATATCGAATATTGGGGGAGGGGGATAAAAGTTGTAATAACACAAATGGGATAAAATCTCCATTATTTTCAGGGTTGATTTACGTATAGAAAAGTAGGTCAATGAAAACTGCGATAAATTTAAATCTCGCGAAAATTTTAATCTGATCGATAAACGCCACCAAAAGTTATATCAAAGCTTTTAGAGCTAATGCCTTATTTCCCTATAGTTATATATATATATATATATATATAAAATAATAATATTTAATAAGAATTTAAATCGAAACGTTTTATCAAAAATAAAAATGTAACCGAGATTAATTTATAATAAAGTAACGGTTATCGTTGTTGGTTTAAATTTGTTTTTCATCGAGAAATATTCATTTATTAATTTCTTTAAAAGGTTGAATCATTAATTTATGTTTATTTATCATTCGCCATGCAAATTTTTGGTCTCGTTTTGCTTTTAGAGGTTTTCGGTGAAATTTTATTTTAAAATAATAGTTTTTTAAAATACTATTTCGTAATTTTTTTTTTAATTTTTCAGTTTAATAAACAAGCCAACTTCAACGCGGCTCATTATAATAATGTAATAAAAGCTAAAATACAAAGATAGCGAATGAATTCATTCTTCGTGTTACTCCCACTCTACTAGCAAACGCAACAAATATCGCGCCGCGTTTATTACGCTCGATGTAATTTAATTCGAAAAGAATTATATAAACGAAAAATTTATATAAATCTTCGATCGAAGCATAAAACTATCAATTTTTCGCGTCTAAAATAAAATTTCACACGTCACCCGCAGAATAATTAATCATCACCGATACTTCGACGACTGAATATATAAAATACGCGATTAACTGTTTGAACTGTTTTCGAAAAAATAATTTTTATGAATAAATAAGAAACGAAATAACTATGAAAATAATTCGATGAAAAGTGATATGTTTTACTGCGACAATAATATTATAGTATTATTATCATTAGTCTGGTCCTATTTTATTATAATACAATAAAAGACTAGTGTCAAAATTCCAGAAATAGCATCGTATTATTATGAATTATTAGTTATTATTATAATAAGTTAAATACAATTCGATGAATTATGTATAATATATATATATATATAAAAAAAAGGGCACACGTATTTTAAATAAATGAATAATAAAAATTAAACTGACTCCGCGTAATATTAAGATTAAAGAAAAATTATATAAAATACTTTAAACGTAATATAAAGTAGAGAGAAATAAATTTATCGTACGAACGAAGTGTAATACTTTGCACATAACACACACACACACACACGCGCATAGATGTTATATTAGAAAATGTAACTGAGAATACGGATAGTGTTATTTTAGATGATGCATTAATATAAACAAAGTGTTTATATTAAGCAATCTCACATAGTGTTATAAACGGCGTTATTAAGTCGAGTTTTACAAAACGTCAATTTCGACAAAGGTCGTGTTTTATTATGTTGCAGTTTATTAGCGGCTTTTGTTACGGTAGTTTTAATCTCGTTAGGAGTAGTCAGAAACGATTTTATCAGATTATGATTTTTATCGACGCAACTATTATCATTATCATTATCGTCGGTATTGTTGCAGTTATTACTATTGTTTCTAGCAAAAGCGGTTAAAGCGTGTTTAGTAATATTTGTATCGGTGTTGTCTGCACTAGATTTACGTACGGTCGATTGACTTTTATTATTATTATTATTATGATTATTAGCATTACAACATTTATACGTTGATTTGGCTACTTCGTACTTACCGACTAATTGACGTACAGACAAATCTTCGATAGATGAACCACTATTACGACACGTCGGGTTCAACTGTTTAAGATCATCCGAAAAAATACAAGAACGACGTACACGGTATAGATTATTATTAGTAGTAGTATCACTATGAGAATAATCGTCCATACGATGTTGATGTTCGATAACTGGCGAGGACGGAACACTATGAGGAGAATTCTCATCCGAGGATGATGATGACGATGACGATGACGACGACGATTGTTTCTTCCGTCTGTGTTGTTGTTGTTGCTTATCGACGGTTGGAATTTCGTGGCATTTTGCTTCGAATTCTTTTTTCAAATTTAAAACTATACCCTTATGCGAACTATCTTCTTCGGCTATTCTTTTTTGCAGTAACGCAATTTCGTGTATACCCGCGTTACTGTTACTAAATGGTGTAGTTTCGCCATTATTACAGCTACCTGTCGTAGTTAATCGTTCTAAAAGATTGGTATGATGCCTGACGGAATAACACTGCGTTGTGTTAATAATACACGGGCTGGTATTTTCGATGGCACCTAAACTCGAAATATTCGGTTGGGACTTCGTAGCCGGAAATGACGACGCTTTTAAAGAATCGTTACCGGCCGAATAATTACGAGTATTGGACGACCGGACAAAATCGATCGCCGGACAAATATTATCGTGTAACAACGAATTGACTCGAATTTGATCGACTGGTCTACATCGGTCGGCTGATAAATAACTATCGCTGCTACTACTCCAACAAGAACCGTTTTCGTCATACGAAGACGATAACATGGGCACTGTCGTAGGAATAGTAGTACGTTTAGTATCGCCGGAACCCCATGAACTGTGTCTAGAAATGGAATTACGTCGCGTCGTCGCTGTACTACTGTCATCGTCTATTTGATGGTAGCCTAAAGCGACCGCGCTATCGTAAGAACTCCACGAATTTTCTCGGGACATTTCTCGCGTTACCATCGACGATTTCGACGTAGGAATTATTACCGCAGAAGGAGTAACCATTATTCTCTGTTCGGTATTTTGTTCTTTTTCAAACGAAAAATTACCGTTTATAGAATTTAAAAACACATCGTCGTTTCCGTTTTTCGTTAAATTAAAACTAAATTTAGGACGACCGATTACAGTAGTAGTATCGTCATATCGACGATTTTCACCCGGATCCCAATTTTTTTTTATCGGATTCGCGTTCGCTGCGACAATCGTAGAAGAAACCGTAGGAGGTACCGGCGGTAAATTCTCATTTCCCGGCGAAACGTTAGAAGTAGTCGACTCGAATTGATTCGTGAGATTTAACACTAATCCACGACAATCTGTATTAACAACGACGGATGCAGCTGGTGGTTTACGAGTAACCGCTACGACAGTTGGAGAGTCGTGCTTTTTATCGGAATCGACGATAACGTCATTTTCAGATTCTGCCACTGATAAATTTTCATCTCGACTGGGATAAAAATAAATGAAAATTAGCCGATTCTTAAAATAATAGATACGAGCGACGTTAAAAACTTCTTAAAACTATAGGATGACCCAGAGAAGGACGGTTTTATAGTTTTTTTCCTTTTTTTTTTTTTTTTTTGAATACCTCGAAAACTACTCGACCAAAATTTTCCAATGAAATTTTATTTAAAAATACGCATATCGGTCGGATGATCGCCATTTGCAAAAATACATTCATTCAGTCTTGACAAAATTTTCGAAAACTTTTTCGAGCATAGGTCGCTGAATTTTTGAAATTTCTTCTCAGGTATTCCAGATCTCGTAGACGTGTATCGTAAACACGGGGATCTGAAGGTATCCCCGCCAAAAAATTTACTTTTGAATTTTTTTCGAAACTCTACAACGTCGTGATTGATTCGCGCCGAAAATAACTGAAACTAGACGAAAATTAATCTCGCGCCTGTACACTAAACGTAGAGCACGTGGTTTGCGTTGTAGTAGTTCTCTGGGTCATCCTATATTTTCGCAGTACAATTTAATATTAAGAACATGCATATCGAAAAAGTACATTATCAGTAGTCACTTATTAATAATTCATACTGATTTACATTTTTAAGTATAACCTTTCGCAGCGAGTTTACTTTTTAAAGCATTTCTTAAATAATATTTTAGAAATTGTGGAAAGTATACAAATATAAAACGTGCAATTTGCAACGTTGTGTTTATCATTAATCAACTAGTGCGACAATATCGAATTTTAATATCGTTAGAAATTTTCTTGTTATAAAAATGTGAAAAGGTGTATTAAAAAAAAAAAAAAATTACTTTGCTTAATTAAGTTACTAAATATTTATCGAACCTGAACGAAGACTTATTCGGCAATGATTGAATTGTAATATCGAGAATTGTACAGGAAACTCGAAAGAGTTTAGTAGCTATACAATTTGCTAATTTTCGTAGGTTGCAAGTCACTAATTGAATTTTCTTAGTAGGTTTATTACGGAGTAACGAAAATATTCGTTAAATACAACTGAGATCACTTTTTCATTTTCTACCTTCATCACTCTATTGATTGTCTCTTTCAAAGTATCATTCTTCTTCCTGCCATTTACATACACGCACATATATATTTATATGTATGTATGTAAATGAGAATTTAAAACATTTTACTTTTTTTAGATATATGATGAACGCGTTAATTATAAATAAAACAAAATATAAAGAAAATGCAAATAAATTCATATTTTATGTAAATCATTCTGCGTACGGAATATGTTAGGAAAAAATAATATTTTACTTACTTCCTGGATGAATACAGTTGTACAATTCTATTTTGCGAAACGCTGTAAGTTAAACCGTTACTGCACGGCATCCTTACATTCGAATTATAGTATCGAATATCAACAGGTGGCAGGGGCGGTGCTGGCGGTATATTAGGAGGAGAAGTACTCAAAGATGAGACGGACGAAGACTGACTATCGTAAGATTTACTTGTACTCAAATGTTCTAACGATTGAGAAATTGTTCCTGCAAATAATTTTTACAAATTAATCATAGGTCGGACATAAAAAAAAAAATAATTCTTCAAACTAAACAAATAATTATTTTTATTATTTTACACGTGTCTACCTCTTAATTATACAAAATTTAAAATCAAATGGAATTACAATAATTACCTTTATTAACACGATCTTTTTTTCTTTAATTATGTTTTTTTTTATAGCCCATACATTTATAATTCTATTTTTACATAAGTGATTCATCTTGCATCACCTAAAAGCTTTACATAATTCACTGCTCGACGAATTACCTAACTATTAAACGTTAAATTTCATTTGTTATTTATGTTTTATATATTTTATATCTCGGTCTGTTCATTTTAGCAAAATATAATTTAATTCGTTACACGTAAATATACCTTTCGACCGGATAATTTCAATTTTTGTCGATTGGAAAATTATATTTTTACGCTATTCTGAAATATTTTAACTTTTACTATAAACTTTATATTTAACTGAGAAGCGGCCACATTTCAAACTGCATACAATAAATATGAATGATTAAAGTAATTTTTTTTTTAAATAACTCCACTGTACAAATAAAATTATAATTAAACTCATTCAAATAATGAATATAGTAAAGTAAATTATAAGCGATATTTTGTAACAGCAAAACAAATAAATAAAAAATATCTATATCATATATTAGCGTGTATACATTAGAACGTACCGGTGCTATTAAATATTTCGGATTCCAAAATATTATCAGGAGACCAAGATTTCGGCCTAAGTGACATTTTAGCTAATTCAGAACCGGAATATACTCTAAGCATTCTCGAAGTATCTGAAGAAGCTGATTGATGGTTCGACAATTCCTCATCATTATGGCTCGCATTGTCAGGCTCATCGACGTCTTTCTTAGAACGACCTTCCATTTTGCAAACACCGAAAGTGTTTGTACACTTTAAATTTGTTTCTGATTTAGATCGTTGTAGTTTTTCTCTATTTTTCATTGCATCCAATATACCCTGTTGAGTCGTGGAATAGGAAAACGAGATTAATCATCTCATCCAATGATACATAAATAACATACTACCAAATAACCGCACACACATACATATATATATATTGAGAGAGAGAGAGAAATTAAATAAATCATTAAAAAATTATAATTTTTCATCTGTATTCAGTATTTATAATTGTGCGTATTAATCTAATCTCTTTTTTCCCAAAGGAAGTTAGCAATAATAAATATTAATTATGAATAAGAAATTATTATATTAATTAATTTTACCTCTATACAAAAATTTCACGAATCACTCGCCCGACTCATGTACGATTCAGTTAGTTTACGTTAATATCGAAATACGGGTAATGTTCCTCATTGAGGTGAAAATATTATGTCTACCTCTTTTATATGTTGCATTAATTTGAATACAATGAAAATGGTTTTGTTACGCTCAGCCGAATATTATTAACGAGATTGTAGTTAGGAGTTTATGTTTAATGTTTACATGATACTAACGTACGAGTTAGATAACTCGCTGTTAACATTATATATCATTTTAAAAAGGTTCTATCATTACGTGATAAATTTTTACGAAAGCGGACCATAAAAAAAAAAAAACACGTTTTCCACGATAATAACAGATGATCTAACATGTCATCGGGAAATACGATGTAGAATAACTATGGCGAAGATCGCTTTTATTAAAAAAAAAATCGTTGTTAACGTCCAAAAATAAGGAAAAGATGGTAATATACGTTTGAAGCGTACTGCTGTACAAGTACTCCGAAACAAAAAAGGATGCTTAAAGAACATCATAAGGGATAGGAGACGTCGTCGGACAGCACGTACATTAAGAAATAACGGCTATCCGAGAACAAATGGTAAAATAACAAGAGAAAAAGCAAAGGACGAAAACCTAAATAATGGGAGGATACAATAAAGACGTACCAAGTATAGAAGGCGCGAAACAGATCGTTAAGATTTTGCGCTATTTTAATTGACCACTAATCGAAAGATTGAGGAATACAAGAAGAAAAGTTTTATTTTTTAAATTTAGGTTAGTCGTTTTGAAATAATGCGAAAACTATTAAGACACAATTAAGAACGGTAGTTTTTAAGTCATCGAGATAGAAGCACGGACTTCTATACAGAAGATACCGAGTTCGAATATAAAATTATCATCAGAAAAATAAAAATATAAATAATCCTAATACTATCGGGTGAAGGGCAAATCACCACACACAGCACTATATGCCGCGCAAAAGGTGCTGCACTGTGTCGTGACAACAAAGTTATTACAATCAGTTCTTCCAGGTGTGTGTGTGTCTATCTACGCTAGTCATATTATGATTGCTTCGTACACTACTTACACTGTGCAACAAAATATGTATAGATAATTCTATCTCCGATACGGAGACGACACTCAATGATCAATATAATAAAAGATCATTTATTTTACATATAAATTTAAAATGTTTAAAACCTGATGTAAATTATTTTTGTTCTATCTAAAAACAAAAATAATAAAAAATAAAAATAAAAAAATAACCCTTCTTTTTACGATAGACCTAACGTTGTTACGGATTTTATGATGCACGTGTTGATTAAATATTTCGTTGCACGCTGTAAGCAGAAACGTGTAATCATACCAAGATGTAATAAAAATACGAGTCGAAGAAATATATATAAAAATGACAATAATCGTTATACATTTCAATTGTCTACCTGATACGTTTCTAATTGCGTTACGAAATTAGCATTCGGTTTAATACAAGAACGTTTCTTCCTAACGTATTCCAACGCTTTTTTCAAATCCCAATTATAGGCTTTCATCGCGTAAGCAATTACTACGCTAGCCGACCTGCTAATTCCCATTTTACAATGTACTAAAACCTTCGATCCGTCTTTCCTAATTGAAAATAAAGACATCAATTAATAATAACGACAATAGAAATACGACTACAAAATTACTGCAAACAATTCTGCCTAACAGCTTCGCGATTATATAAGTAAATAATATCGAAAAATAATTATTTTCTACAACCGTATCTTGTTCGCATAATTTAAAAATTAATTTTAACGCTAATTCGAATCAACTATAAATTGAAATGACCGAATTGTGTTAATTTTTTTTTGCTTAATATTTGCTGACTTACAACTAGTAGGAGGAGGAGCGTTCATACATCTCAAAAAGATTACAGGATAATGTTTTTCATTTTAGTTCGCTCGAGTCTTGATGACGATTCTTATGTGAAAGTTCAACGGCCAGCTGATTTACCGCATCAGATGTTTTTGTGCGAGTCTCCGGATAATTTCATTCACTGAATCGGTTTTTAAATCCCGATATACGATTTTGTCGGATAGGTACCATTGCTTTCGGTAAATAAGACACGCAGCATCTTATTCTGGTTTGATGTATTTGCGCAACCTCAGAGTTGCTTAGGATCAAACGGAACGTCGTATAATATCAATAGACGATTATGCAGCGCCAGTTCGAAGTGGCCATCTAATAGCCAATAAAGTTGTTCCGTATGGATGGTGAGTTTATTTTCTTTTGAATATGCGATCTCTAGTCATTAATCTAGATAAACTCCTAGATATTCACTTCATTGGTCCTTGGAATCGTTTTATTATCGATTAGTATCCGTTTGTTGTGTAGTTTTTCTGTTGAAGGACGTGATGTGTGATGACTTATCTGAGTTAGTTCCCACTGTTGTACCTAATCTACTCTATTCTGCAATTTCGTAATGGTAATGTCGGCATTTTTATCTAATGCGATTATCCCAATATCATCTGTAAACGTTGCTACCTGAGTAGATTCAATCGTCAGTAAACCTGTTGTATAAAGATTGTACAGCAGGGGTCCCAAGCGCTGCCCTGTGGAACTCTGGCTAGAATTGAATGTACACCTAATAGATTGTCTTTGTGTTTAACCTGAAACCGCATGTTGCTTAAATATGATCGCATTAACCGATAGAAAGGATTTCAGACCTCGTGCCAGATTTTATCAAGGCCTTCGTAATGTCGATACAAAACCGTGTCGTTATATTTCTCATGTTCTATTACTATTTTCGAGAACAATGATACATAATTCGAAATTAGTAGCAAACTAATATGGGTAGTATTATAAATGTATGTTTTTAAAATATGAAAATAAAAGCTACTGCAATTGTTATATATATATATATATATATATATATATATATATATATATATATATATATATATTCATTATTTCCTCAACCATTTTGTCTAGTAATTTTCTGTTCTGAGCTAATTTTTTCACTTCAGCATAGTTTCTTATGTTAATATGCTTTCCATAAACTTGATTCGCGGTTTTCCTTTTGGTATATTTGATATTCCTTCAATTAAATTAGTGATCCAAGGACAGTGTTTGATTAGGTGACCAATCATAGTTGTTTCTTCGGTTTCTTATTGCTGTCATTATTCTCGTTTCTTCTTCCATTCTTTAAAGTACTCCCTTATTTGTGATTTTCTCGGTCCAAGATATCGTTATCATTTTTCCGTAGCACCACAGTTCAAACGCCTGTAGTTTGGTTTTACCTCGTTTTAAAATGGTCCAGTATTCTCGAAACTATATTCATTAATAGCTTCTTGTAATTATATATACATATATATCACCATCATCGTTGTATTGTTCGTTGTCGAACGTCATGACTAGCTTTATTTTTCCATACAAAATGAGCCAGCATTCAAGGCACTATTTATATGAGACGCGAATACGCACGCATATGATGTTACACGGAGTGGGGTGCCACTGTCTAATCAAATAAGGATGAAACTTTCTATGTGGTGTGTTGGTTTCGAACCCCCAACCGCCGAGTTGATAGTCGAGAATTCTAGGCCACCGCGTACAGTATATATATATATATATATAAATAAAAAAGAGAGGAGAGTACGTGGAAGACCAAACAGTTGCTGGTTGCTGTTTTTTCGCTCCGGAAAATATATTTAGATATGAATCGCATACTATTAAAAAACATTATGATTTTAATGGTGTAGGATTTCGTTTCATAAATTTTCGGAAAAATTTCAATTTCGATAAATATCAGACCACCCTTAATGTTTTTTTAAAATAAATTTTGCAATTTTTCGACCAGATTTACTTCCTTAAAATAATTTTTTTTCCCGATTAAAAAATATTTCCGCGTAAGATCCGATACCTTAAATCGAAACGGTACCCGAAATATAAAATTTTATTAATATATACTAACACATACGCGATAAAATGCAAATTTCTAAATTTATAATATTCGAATGGTTAATGCGATGGAGGGTGAAATTTTTAACGTGCACATTTAGATAAGTATCGAGTAAAAGAAACCGATAATAATTCAACATTTTCAAACTTTTACGAGGTGTACTGGAGACCGGGGCCGCAAAATTCGTAATTTCCCTAGCGGACATTTTTAATTACTTAATAAATTACAGATATGCATTAAATTTCATCTAAATAGTTATAACCAAGTATATATATATATATATATATATATTATATATATATATATATATATATATATATATATATATATATATATATATATATATATATATATATATAATATTTGAATACGTACTTTGCCTTGTTGATGTATTTGTAAGTATTATCCCAATGCTTTAATAAATCTGTATTGTCATCATCGTAGACACGTACGTTAAGGTAATCGAACGTACCGGGGAAGAAATTATCTATTTCACGAGTTACATTTAAAATGTGGTGTACCCTGCGTAAAAAAAATAAATTTTTCGCTCGGTACTTCATTAAAAATAAAATGCAAATTATAATGATAAAGTTTCCTACATACACTCGAGCGCTGTTATATAGTGCGATATGGAGAAGAGACGGCGGTTTTGTTTTTTCTTAATAACGCAGTTGGTAACACTGCTAAAACGCAAACCGCGTGCTCCACGTTTAGTGTACATATGAGAGTTTCGTTTTTGTCCAGTTTTAGTTATTATAATCGTGTTTTTTTTTTTTTTTCGATGTAAATCGATCACAACAATGCAACGAGAGTTTAAAACAGAATTCAAAGTTACGTTTTTTTTGGGAGGGTATCTTAAGAGTCGCGTTTACGAAACACGTCCACGAGATCTGGATGACTTGAAAACTCGGATTTCTGAAGAAATTTAAAAAATTCAGACGTGTGCTCTAAAAAAATTGTTGAAAAAAAATATTCAATTAATGTACTGTTACAAATGGTGGTGATCTGAACGATATTGTGTTCCACAAATAATTTAAGCTAATCTCTCATTTTTGTTATTTTTAAATAAAATTTCATTCAAAAATTTTAGTCGAGTAATTTTTGCGTTATTCAAAAAAACACAAAACGAAACCGTCTGTCTTCTCTGGGTGATAATATAAAATCAATGCGCACAAACAATCGTCAACGTTCGTTAATTCGCCGCGATAATCGATTATTACCCGTTTCTGTTTAATTCGTCCAAATTAGAAGCATTCCATTCCGAGCCGAGATATACGTGAGGAAACACCTCAGTAGCAGCGTCCATTTGACCGAGTATAATCAACATTTCCTGATCGATGAAAGACTTATATTCTCTGAGATCCATATCTAAATGTTCTTCTAATCTCGTTCTTATATATTTGGAGGTAACTTCGTCTAAATCAACCGACATCATGATTTCCTTTAAAGTACTACGAATCACTTTTTCCGTTTCCAAACGTTCTCTGGGTCTAGTAGATATAATAATAATAAAAAAGAAACAATCACATTACTAGAATAATAATAATCATCATCATCGATAATCATCATATTTTTAAAATGATAATAATGAAACACATAAGAGTGGAATATTCGCATAATTATAATTATTTCATTAAAGTTGACAATTTCTTTTTTGACATGCTAAACTAAATTATAGATCCTTGTTCGACTTTTTTTTTCCCCCCGGATTTGACAAATTCCAATTCAAGCTAAGAGATTGGTAAAGATTAGTCGAAAATTATAATAGATATATTCATTTATTTATTGTAATGAAGCTGACTCATGTAAAAGAGCTAAAAAGCTAATGATGTAGACTTATAATTATTATTTTGAAACGTTTGGAATGTACTGATGTAAAAATAAATAAACCACAAAAAAAGGAGTAAAAATCACTGAATTTTTTCTTCATGAAACATCATAAAACTTTTCGACTGTTAAGCCGTTATCAAGCGAATATAAAAAATAAATTATTTAAATACAAATTTGTAAAAATATAAAATGTAAAAAATATTACTCAGATACACAATTTACAAAAATTATTAAAGCGATAAAAATAAATTTTATATTGCTGGATGTTTTTATTTATTTTTATTTTACTTACTACTGTGTTTTTGTTTACGTATGAATTTCATGACGCTAATTGTTGACTGTGTTGTTTACCACATTCACCATCGCATTATTTAAAAATACTGTTTTATCATTTTAATAATTTTTGTAAATTGCATATCTGAGTAATATTTTTTGCATTTAATATTTTTATATATATATATTTTTTTTTTTATATTCATTGGATATAACATCGCCGAAAAGCTTTACGATTTTTCGTAAAGATAAAATTTAGTGATTTTAACTCCTTTTTTGTTGTTTATTTTTATTAAATAGCACAATGAATAATTTAAAAATTACAAAAAGAAAACGGTAAAAAAATACGGATATAACACGGATTTGATTAAAATTCAATTGAAAAGTTGAGACGAGAAATGTCGCATAATTCTTTTATATCATTACAATTCGTGTCGAAAAGTCCGAGGAGGACTGAAATTAAGCCGCCTCTGAGATAAAAAAATTAAATACATTTCGAGAATACGAAGGAATTTAATTTATGTTTTTCTTCTTTTAAGGATATAATAATAATAATAAACACTGAAAATAGTTGATAATATATTGTTTTAGCGTGTAGTTCGGTACCTACTCATCCGTATTAACCCTTTCAGTCGAACTTCAGACAAAAAATTATAAATATCATTAGAATTGAGCCATGTCATGTTCGACAAAAAAATAAACAATTTTGTTAGTATTAAAATTTCATGTATGATACAAATTTAGCCGATACTGCCTACTGGCTGGGGAAAACAAAATAAAGAAACAATCAAAACATCAATTTTTTTATAGTATTCATTAATTTTATTTATATTAATTTTCTCTTTTACTTAAATGCTCAATCTATTAGTAGATTGGCGGAGACATCTACGATTAAAGATACAGCTATTTTTTCATAATTTCATAGTTTTCTGCTTTTACATCTTCTATTTGTTTTACGTATTTCTGTCTCGGTCTTTCTATTGATCTTTTCTCTTTTATGTTACCTTCTATTATTTGTATTAGGTATTCATTCTTCCTCTTCATCTGCTATCTCCATTAGGAAGGTCGATGATCAACTTGGCTACAATAATCTCTTTCGACATAGCAGTTCGGAGTAACTGGATAGACGAGCAGTCAAACCAGCGTCGTAGGCCTCCCATCCATGAATTTTGTTGACGATCCACTGATCTCTTGCCGTCGATTTTGTCTTCTATAATAATCCGCAATATTTCATACGTAGGTCCTCTCAGAATGTGCCCTAAGTATCGCAGCTTCCTTTCTCGAATACAGATTAATAATTATGGATTCTTTTTATTCGCTTTATTAAGAATTTGTTTATTACAGACTTTTTGTATCCAAAGAATTTTTTAGGTACATCTCGAAAGCTTTAATGCGCTTTTCAAGTCTAGCATCCATCGCAACCATATAGCAAAACTGGAAAGGCACAGGATTATTCTTAATCGTAGGTCTAAATTAAGTTCTTTTCTAGCCAGCACGTTCTTAATTTTTGTGACCATTTGTCTTGTCTTTTTTTTGTTCTCGATCGTACTTCATTTTTTGATTTACAGTTATCCTCAAGGTTGATGCCTTTATATATTTATTTACATATCCATTTAAGTATTGTTTTTTACTGTTTTTAATAGACTTAGTTTTTCATCGACTCTTTCTAATATTTTTTTCATTCCTTATTCGTTCCACGACACCCTTTCTATTCTCCACCGTCAACAGATTTCGAACGCTTCCAGTTGCTTGGTAATTCTTTTGTTCAAATTCCATGTTTCTGAGTCATACATCAGTTACTTCATATGAATACTTAACCTTTTTTTTTTTTTGCATTTCTATCTACAAATATTTTAATGCTAATAAGCTTCATTTTTATTTTGCCGCTGCAATTCTTTCCTTTATATCATTTTTACTCCTTCCATCTTCTGTAACGATACTACCCAAGTATTTTTATTGTTTTATTTGTTCCCCGTCTGTTTTTATGTTTATTTCTTTTCTATCTTCTGTTTTGTTACATATCATTATAGCTTTTATTTTCATATTATACTTTTGAAATATTCGGTCCATCTGATCTAAGGTATTTTAATTTCCTTTCACTTCCTATCATTATTGCAATGTCGCCTGCAAACCTAAAAATGTTTACTTTGACGCAACCGACTGAGATTCCAGTTTCCATTCTTTAATCGCTTGTTCTATATACACGTTGAACCTTGCCTGGCTCCTTTCTTTATTGTTGCTTCACTATGTTTATTATTGTTTTTTGATTCCTATATAAAATACTTTTTTTTTTTTTTTTAAATTACTATTCTACCTCCATCATCTATATTTATCGTTTGCAGTATTTCATTAAGCAGATTCCAGTCATGTTTAAAACGCACTTTCTAGATTTATAAAAGCTATATAAAATGGTTGGTTTATTTATATTTTCTTTTCTATTACTAGTCTCAATCCGAGTATCGCTTCTCTAGTTCCTCTATTCTTTGTAAATTCATATTGATCTAACTCTTGTTCAATTTTATTTTTAATTCTACCCCATATAATCTTCGTTAGTATCTTAGACGTGTGCGCTTTTTATTATCTAATAATCTAATCTAAGCCGCATATATCTACGCGCATAACGTTCGGCAAAAAATTTTAGATATTAGAAAAATGAGTATTTTTTTCTTAATTCTTAACTTTGAATAAACGATAAACAAATACTGATAAATATTGATAGTTTTTAGTTAAATGGGAAGGAATATATATATTAAACTATTCGCAACTCAGGAATTTTAAATATTGAAATGTTACATCGCAGTTTATACTATATTTAGTCGTTCATAAATTTCGATACCAAATGTAGTATGTACTCGGATGGATTTTGCACGACGTATTAAAACGAAGATACGCGAGTATACATATAACGCCTACATCTAACAGTGGGTTGATAAAGGCATAATGTGATATCGTTAACTAGATGAATAACCTAGATAAAAAGTCTCGTAATGTCATAGCGTTAACTACGGTTTAAATTCTTGTTTTTATTACATTTAATGATTTTCTTTATTCGCGTTGTACGTTATCGTAACTAAACGATATTTCTGCTTTAAATTTATTTAATACGAAACGCAAAATAACTATAAACGGTTATTAGTATTTTAATCGATGCGTTATATATAGTACGTCGAACCGTGTGGCAATAAAGAAAACAATTCTTACTTCGAACGTAAAGAATCAGGCGAAGGAGGTCTTCTAGATTCTATATCGTTCATGGCGTGCCATTCGTTCAGGCACGATCTATCAGACTCAATTCGTTGCTCGTAGTACGACACCCATTCGTGAGACGAACCGCCTTCGAAGTAATTATATTCGCGAGCTTTTAAACTAACCTTATGCAAGGTTTGTAAGGCCGACCTATAACATAATAAGGAAATATTTTTAAACATCGAAGCCGGCGGAAAGTCTTTATATATAAAATCACTTTGACAATACTAATCGCTATTTGACAAATATGAAAATTGTTTTTTTTTTTTCATTTAGAATATTCTGACGACTATATTTGACAATAACGATTATGCCGTTGAAAGTACGTTTGTGAAACGGTACATACTTATTTCGTTACTTCACTAAATCATATGGTTTTCGTCGTTTAAGTCGTCTTATCTTTTTGCATGTTTGCAAGCAAATCTGGTAATTTCATTGATGACCATTTGAATTTTTAAGTCTCGGTGTATGTCATTATTGCGTTCAAATCGATATATGATCGTACAAAGTGCAACGTTTAGGCGTCTTTTTATGGAATCTATATTGGAAATACTAAAGTATAACCCCGCAATTGTATTTCGTAACTCCGAATAGGTTTAACAATGACCATAAATAAAAGTCGTTTATTTTCAATAGATAGCGTTAAACTTTTCCTTATTAGTCAATAAATACTTCTCATTTTTGAATTTATTTCAAAACATTTCTGCCGGTCGTGGTGCTTCCAATTTAAACGCGAATCGATATGCATCCCTAGGTACTTGACTGACTCTTTTTGTGGGACTATGTCAGGTAACGCAATTTATAAAATAAAGAAAACGAGGAAATGCGCTGGAGATATAATTGTTAGGAATAAAGTTCAAAGGATTGAGATAATATACCGAAATATAGTTATAGTTTTAGCCAGGATAATAAAAATATTAAAATGAAGTTGAACCGGATAAAAAACAGGAATGCGATATTATTAAAGTGTTTGGAAAATAAAATTTACTGTAAGATAACTTTAGAATGGCTTAAATGAGTTCTCCGTTCGATGACTTGTTTTTAATAATTATCATTATAAATAATTCATATTTAATGTAAGATAGATTAAGTATCAGAATTATTACAAATCAACGTGGCTAATAAGAATAATAATCGCTATGAATACGATTAAATATAAAGAAATAATATCACGAGAAAGATTTCGCAAAAACACAAAACCCATCTTATTTTTTAATAGTGTGGTGAATGAACAAATCTGAAAAACCGCAACGAAAAGAATTATTTCAGCGTTTTCTAACTATTTCATTGGAAAATCACGCGCTACAAACACAATGAAAAACCTTAAAATTTGGATTTTTTAACAACCGAATTAGGGAAATAATATACTAAAACCTGATATATATATATATATATATATATATATATATAATTTTCGAGAACGTAAATTATTATGGAAGATATATGTGACTGCAGAAAGAGGAGGCAAATAATCGAGTACATTTTTTATACATGCTACGAAACGTGTTACTAATGGATCGAGTAGAAGAACAGTTTGGAAAAGTTGATATTTATTTATAAACTAATCATATATTATATATATATATATATATAATCGTTGTTGGACGTATACTCCAAGATATACCATTATAATAACTTACCACATGGCTTGAACAGAGACTGGTTTGAAAATATGTTGTCGTCCGCAAACACTAACACTGAAACCACTGAAAAGTTAAAACAAAAAAAAAAAGAATTAACGACATTTTTTATGAACGCCCAGTGAAAACCGCTGAAAATGCACACTCGGTGTAAATAAAATTAAACATACACAAAACGGGCAATTTGTAACAATAATTTTTAACGGTCGATATCTCACCTTAGTTTTCCAAAAATCAATCTAAAAGTCCGTTGAAATTGAATTTGAAAAATAAGTATAATTTGCCCTTTTAAAATAATTGAGACCGCTTCTTTATTAATAAGCGAGTAACCAAAATTTAATAAATTCGCCTCACCTTTGCGTCTAATTTAATTAATCGTTTTAAAAGCAGATATTCAGAAATATATCGAATCTTCTGGAAATTCGCAATATGTAACAAAATGAAGTGTAATAATAATTAAAAAATATTATTTTTTAAAAAGTATTTGATTATCCTCTCGAATGAAGGTTTCTACCAACATTCGTTATTTGTATTGCGCTAATCCATAAATTTGTTATCCGTTTCTTAAAATTTTTTTGAAATCTTTGTTTCACATCGTATACGATTTTGATATATATATGTATATACATGTTATGTAAATATTCTAATACTCACAAAAAAAAAGACTCTAATTTTAATAGTATACAATCAGAAAAAAAATTTAATAATTAAAGTTCCAACAATTAGAAAGTCGGTATGGGCACACCGTCTGACAATCCTTATCAACCTGAGAGTTGATAGATGGTTCAGCTGAACGACATAAATCGTCAATACGGGGTCGTCTGACATCTTCTCCGACTTTTTTACTGTCCAACAAATTGATACTAATTTACCGAGCAATTCGAGTTGACTAGATGTCTTTTTTATCTTGAAAAATGCGTATATTCCGCCGGTGGGGTTTACGTACTTCGGTCGTGCGAGGAGATTGTTCAAATATTAATATGCACTAATCGTAAAAAAAAAAAAAACTAAATTAATTACCCGTCTCCGTCCAAGGTAATAGTGGTATCTGCCAGTACTTTCAGAACAAGACCTACTGTACTACGTTCATTACAATCGATTCCAAGTAAACAGCATTCTTCTCGACGATTTTGTTCCGTACAACTGACAACAACTAAATATCTCGTTCGATTAGGATGTATGCTTTCCAATTTAACGGCCTATAAAGAAAAAGTGCATTGAGTATACATTTATAAATAACCTTATACGGATATATATATATATATAATATATTCACTTGGTGGAAAATAATTATTGAGATGTAGATAACAGACGATACAAACACAGGCATTATAAATTTCACATTTTATTATAACAAATTCACACCTTAACAATTATTTTCACTACCATGTAAGATTATAAGAAAAATTGTTCATACCAAAAGCGTGTGAACATGTAATCATATATGACTTCTTTTTTATATAAAAAAAATCGCCTAAAGGACGCGAGAATTTCTGAACACAATGTATATTTAAATGAATTAATATCGTATTGAAGTATAATATGAAATTGAAATATCGTATATACAGTTTCTCATTTCCATTAGTAACAAAAAAAAAAAGTTAAACATTAGCGCGAAAAATAAACTCTTATTAAATATTAAAAAACTCGTTATTTCAAATCACGTTTTTTTTTGTTTTTTTTTTTTTTTTTTTTGTAAAAAAGGTATTGATTCGCTTTCTAGCGAGTTCATAAACAAAACTCTCTATAAAATTTCGGCGATTAATGTTACTGCTTCAGAAGTACCGAAATGTAATTGACGCTAGAAATTAATTAGAATAAGCACGATTTATATTTTAATGACTTTTTAATCTTAAACATACACAAGATTCGAAAAAATAATCACTATATAACAATTTTTGATGAATGCAAAGCTTTTCGACCATTACGTCATTATCAAGATATATACAATAAACATTATCAATTGTAATATTTATATAACAACTTACATATTTTTTATATACATTTAACTAGCAAGATGTAATTTACTATAAAAATTTTACAATAACATTTACTTATAAAACTGATTTTAAAATTAATTCTTCATCAAAATTTATCATATTATTTAATAAATTATTACTACTTTTATGTTTTATAATATGTGTAATTTTTCTAATATTTTTTTTTTTTTAAATTTATATTTAATGTGTAATATTTTCTATATTCTGTTTTTCTTCTTTACAGTGTTTGTCATAAACTGACTTTTCCTTATTTTCATTTTTATACGAAGAAAAGTGAAAATAAAGAAAAATCAGTTTATAACAAACGCTGTAAAG
Source organism: Coronaproctus castanopsis (assembly GCA_032883995.1). Taxonomy (NCBI): domain Eukaryota; kingdom Metazoa; phylum Arthropoda; class Insecta; order Hemiptera; family Monophlebidae; genus Coronaproctus; species Coronaproctus castanopsis. The sequence goes on from CM065052.1 coordinate 288,846,964, forward strand.
AACAAAAACACAACATAAAAAATAGATAATATAAAAAATATTACACATTGAATATAAATTCAAAAAGGGCGTTTCACTTTTATAAAAATTATTACATTTTGCGAAGTTTATTCTGTATACTCCAGATTTTTGTAACGCGCCATTCTCTTCTATTTTATTGTTTGTAAATTAATTTAAATCATGTTTTATTATTATTTACTGCTATCGTAATCGGGAATGAAGTTGAAAAAGTAAAAAAATTACAGTCGGACGAATACGCGTTGGAAACGTTCGATACGCGGACGACACTACACTAATAACAAGTCGTGACCAGTTTAATACATCAATTAGAAATAACCAGCGTTAAGTACGACCTGCTAATAATCAAATCGAAAACAAAGATTATAATAATAAATCGATCCAAGAACAACACGCCAGAAATTCGTGAAATAGCCGGCCTTCGAAGTTGTAGACAGGTTCACATATCTGGGATCTATAATAGTAAATACTGGTGGATGCGAAACTGAAATTCGTCATAGAGCACAAATCAGTGCAATGGGACGACTGGAGAAAATCTGGCTCGATTCAGCGATAAGTAAAACGTTAAAGATACGTTTAGTACAGGCTCTCGTGTTCTCGGTATTTTTATACGCTTCGGAAACATGGACAATCCGTAAATCGGATATGAAGAAAACAGATGCGTTGGAAGTGTGGTGCTGGAGGCGGCTGCTACGTGTTTCATGAACCGAAAAAAGAACTAATGATTCTATTCTATTGGAAGTCGGTATACAGAATAGATTATCAACAGTGGTTCGCAAACGGATACTAAAATATTTTGGCCACATCATCAGAGCACGTTGGAAACAGCTATTATACAAGATATCATGGAAGTAAGTCGAAGACGAAGCCGGCCTCCTATGAGATAGACTGACATGGTCTGCAAAACAATGGGTCGAAGTTTCCTTCAATGCGTTCGTTGTGCGCAAAACAGAGATCTATGGCGCAGACTCGTGTTTCAAAAGACAGGAAATAATGTTCACGATATCACCAGCGGGGATGAAACGATCTGCTTCTTTTTTCTGCTATTATTCCTTGTATTAAAGAATTGATAGGAAAATGAAATCAATAATTTTCTTTTATCATAAATATCGTTTAAAAGCGAATGGAAAAGAATAATTTACTTTCGGAGAAACTATTTATTATTATTATTATTATTATTATTCGATTTAGAAATGTCCCGCTGTAAATTTAAATAATTTAAATTCGTCTAATATCAATAAATCGTATACGTATTATAACCATTTTAAGAGTTTCCTCCGGCCTCAGAAGGCAAACCATCGACTGTAAATGTTGTTGAATGTCACAACCGTTGTTACTACTTCTTCGGCGTTGATTTTTAAGCGCAATCGGCGAAGACGCACGTACATTGTTATTTTGTTGCGAAAATGACATAGACGACGATTGTTGTTCGAAATTATCGCGATGATTACGATGACGTGTATGATGATAATGATGATGATGATGATGGTGGTAGTGATGATTGTATCGTGTTTTATATTTAGAACCCGCAGTCGTATGTTTCTGACACATATTCTCCGTAGATGATAAAGGGGAATCCGATTTACCGGCGAAGTAGCATTCGTCTAAACTGTAAACGTATCAAAAGAAAAAATAACAATTAACGCTAAAAATCGATAAAGTCTATTTAAAAAACAAAAATTATTCGTACGTATAAAAATTATATTATACTCGTTCGATAATAAAACTAAAATTACAAAGTCACATTTTGTTGTTCGACTAGCGAATTTCTTTCATTTTTTTTTGTTCCCCCCCCCCCAAAAAAAAAAAAAAAAAAAAAAAAATAAGAATGAGAGTACAAAAGAGACTAGCATTCAAGGCACTAATTATTAGGCTAGCATTCAAAGCACTAATTAAAGAATTCTAGAGTGATATTTAATTTATATTTTATAACCTTTCTCAAATTTTTATGAGTTACTCCTCATCTTTTAGTGCAGTTATCAGTACTTCACCGTTCTTTTGTAAAGTGCATTTTATATATACATATAATAATAATAATAATACCGACACTCATATCCGAGTTAAGTCGTCTGCATAAGAAAAAGAATGATAGGAGAAGGAAATTAATTATGGGTAATTAAGGAAAGGGAAGTAGGTAGGAGAGAAAGTTGTGCGTGAATTGATAATGTAGGAGCAGGAGCACAAAACCGTGCAATATATTTTTATCCAGTGGCAACCAGAGGAAGACGACCAGAAACAAATGTGGCTTATGCTGAGAAATAAGGAGAGGGAATCAAAAGAAAAGGGGATAAAAGAAAGAAGGAATGGAGGGAGGAAAATGAAATACCACTATTTTGGGGTGGCACCCTAGTTTTTGAATCAATATCCTACCTGCAAGGCAGCGGTTTGTTGCTGAGGAGGTAATGGTGTAGGGTTTTTACGGCGACTCAAACTCGCAGAGGGAGAGACGGTTTTAGGATTTATGGGGACTTTTAGTAGACAGTTCTTCAAGCTGTCCACCTGTATCCTCGTGTCTCCTTGTCCTGTCATTACTGGAATTGCCTACATGAGGCTTTTCGCCAGTAGCCGTTGACATTCGCAGCTAACCTACATATCTGTAGGCAGTTCCACTATCCACCCCACCTGTGGACACACTTCGTTCCGATTACAGCTCCGGATCCTTGAGAGCACCTGTACACGTACACGTGCCCCCAAGGGGGATATAACACCTCAAGAAACAGGTTGCGGAATAGCAACCGATAAAGAAATCATTCTCCGTTACCAAATCTATTTACTATTCTTTCAGCAGAACTGTTCTTGCTATAGAATATGCAATAAACTCTGATCCTCATTTCTTTCTCCTCATTTGCACAGACTCATTAACCGCACTTACTTCTCTCCAAAAATATAACTGTCCTCATCAACATCCAACAGCCAAAGAAATTATTCGCACTCTTTATAATATAAATGATCGTGTTTCGTTCGCGTGAATTCCATCACATGTTAGAATCCAGGGTAATACGCTCGCGGACATTGCAGCAAAAGAAGGCTCGCTGTTTTTTCCAATACCAAACATCAAAATACCACCAAGGTATCTTCAAACGCATGTAATGAAGAAGTTACTACAGATATGGCAACAACAGTGGACCAGTACTCCAAACACGAATAAACTACGCCAACCATCGAACCATGGAACACATCATTATCGACCAACAGAAGAATTGAAATCGCCATCACAAGACTCCGCCTAGACCACTCCAAACTCACACATAGCCACCTCCTATCAAATCAACCTCTCCCACTCTGTTCCAATTGCAATTCTCATGTTACAATCCAACACTTACTCGTTAGCTGTCCAATTTATAATTCCCACCGAACACAAATTCTTCAATCGTCCACCAGTTGAACGTCTCCTTCATTTTCTCAAAATTACCAACTTATTTCAATATATTTAACTCCTATATTCCCATGCCTCTGGCCTAGGCGGCAGTACACGGCATGACAACAAAGAAGAAGTAGAAGAAAACCTTCTATAGACAAGGCGGCTGGTTAGTGCGACCGATTACTCGAGTAAAAATTGTTATTGTACACGCGGCGCTCCGTTTAAATCAACAAGAGTTGACGCTAACCCATCTAAACCTACTACTAATTTACAAAGTAGTATACGCAACGCGTTGTTTCTCGTGTATATTTGGTTTGTTTCTGTCATTTCGGGATTGAGAAGAATTATTCGAGTCGAGCTAAGAACAAAATCCATCATAAAAAGAAAAAAGTTTATAATGCGCATCCTCTAAAACAAGTGCAAACTCTAATAAGGAAAGTATTACCTATGACGAACGTATATGAAAAGCAGCGATTTCTAGCAAAGGACAACAAAGTGAAAGAGATTTCTGCGTGAACCTGGAAAAGACAACGAGAAAGATAAAATAAACGAACGTATAATCGTAATTTACATTACATTCAACATGTTGATAGATTATTAGCGCTGTCTTTTATCTGTTCATAAAATTATGGACCAATTTTTTGTCAAATGTTAGTTTATTTTTTTTTTTGGCATTATTGTTATAATATCATAAATGATTTTGGCACTGTATTTTTATCGAACATTGCGCATTAACACTGGAGACTGAAAAATGAACTGCAATTTAATACAGTTGGATACCGACTTAATCGAAGCGGAAATCACACACGCAGAAGTGATTCACTATAAAAAGAGAAGCAGCACGAAATGTTATTACATGTCTCTAATTCCACATCGGTGTGAGTAACGTGATCAAGATAACATTATTTTCTGCCTTCATTCTTGACGATGTTCGACATCATGAACACATGTTGAAAATGTCATCCGAGCTGCAGCAGTCACTGCACCTGACCATGACTTTTAATCGCACACCATTCATTCTTCCCATAACTATTGCTCTTGCGATTCCATCGTGTTTTCCCACGATGTGACGAAAATAATTTCATAATACGTACGAAAACTTCCGTTGTTAATCTTGTAGAAGCGGTTTTTTCACGCGTTTAATTTTATGAATATTTGTTAAGACGAGTACTCTGCGCCGGTAATTCTTCCGCTAGTGATTTCGATCGTTCTTTAAAGAATTAAAATACGAAATCTATTAACGGAAATTATAAAATTTTACACGGGAAAAACACATAACCTAGAAAAAATGAAAATAATAATAATAAAAAAAGTGATTAAAAATAATTTATTAAATTCGACAAGTTTTTATGTAGAATTACTTTCAAAAAGTACATATTATAAATCATTTCTTTTTTTTTTATTATTTTAATTAAGTCTTTATTGTCACACAAATTGAGTTTAGGTTATAAAGCCATTACTACTCATTGTACATGCAAATTAAAATAAACTAAACGCTAACGCTAACATATAAGTTATAAAATAGGGATAACTAAACTAAGACATGTAAGGATAATACACTGTACATGAATGTAAAAATTACAAAATAATATTAGATTTATATATATAAGAGGCCAGTGCTATCAACACAGAAGGATTACTTAATCATAGGAGGTATGCAATATACGGAGGGAAGATACCAACGGGAGTAATCTTGATTTAGGTTTCTCTGTGTGCACTATATAGATCACATGAAAAAATGACATGAATGTCTGCCGTCGGACCACAGTCCAACGGGGACTGATATTAGACATATATAGTTTGAATTTTTCTGGCTAGTTAGTGTATTATGTATAGATTATTATATATATTACTGATTGGTTGACTGCGTTGTTTATCACATTCAGTTTATCCTTCGCTTCTGACATAATTATAACGAATCTGCATTCGAGCGATTTCCAACGTGTTAAATTTTTAGGGAATGCATTAAATTTTATTTTTTTCCAGCCATTTCATTTTCTCAGCTATTGCGACATGGTAGTGTGTTTGTTTTTTCTGCCTTTACCACGTTCGACTAAATAAATTACGATCAGAGGCTAACGAGTACGCGGATATTTATTTTTTTATTTTCACTTTATACCCTAACGACCGCATCCAACGTAGTTTTTTCTCATTGTGGAAACCGAGTTAATACGTTTTATAATATACACAGAAATACACACGGCGGAGTAGATTAAACTAGGTACTCATACTACGACCAGATCTATTGTCCCCGCTGTGCGTGCTCCATATATTAGAATAATATTTTATTCTTATTTCTATCATTATCATTTATTGCTGTTATTTTCAGTTACTATTGTCTAATGCGGACAATTTCGATGCTTTATATTCCTTTAACCATTATCGGACACGATCTGTTTTTTTTTTTTTTCATAACTAGCTCGATCGGCCTGGTTATATAATCTACTATCATCTTTAAAGTCTATTTTCGGTTAGTTTTTAGCTCGTTAAGGTAACTCGTATTCCATAGAAACTATATAAAGAACCCGTTGTTCAGCTCTGATTAGCACAATACAGAATTCTAATAAAGTACCACCAAAAAGAACAAAAAAAAAAACAGTAAAAGAAAACATAAAAGTTACGTAACAAAATTATCAACAAATAATTTTCGTTAAACACAATTAACTTTACAAAAGATAAGGAATGTAACCGAGACGAAAATACAGTAATTCGATTAACGGCTCAGCCAACCAAACATCGCCCGACTTAATAAATTATATATAATAAACATCTGTCGTAATTTCAGTAGGCTATAGTGATCATGCTGACGAATCTGCGATTAGTCTCTAACACTTTTCTGGATTCTGCGGATGTACAACGTACCGATTAAACGTTAATCCAGTAATTTTTTACGCTGTATCTGTTACGCCATTTTGAACCTTTACATCTGAGTTCGTACTAATTCACATTTGTTTATACATATATATATATATATATATATATATATATATATATTCTACGCGATTTTTATTGTATAAGAATATCTAACATATTCTTAATTCTTTAGGTTGATTTCACGGATAACAGCGATTTTAACTAACTAGGATGGCCAACATCAATTCGTGTATGTTTAAAATAATCCCTTTGAACCGGCCTAAACCCGTAATGGAAAAGATTATCCCGTCCGCAGAAAACAATATCGTATTTATTAATTATTTTTCTCTCTTCGCGCGGTGTATACGTAGTGTGTGTGAGAGAAATCTTTTGTTTTAAAACCAGTATTATCATTAATACTCAACTACTGTATTCATTTGTGCGTTATTTTATTACGTTTATATGAACGTCTATGGGTGTTACAACAATGTAGATACGTTGTGCGATCTTTTGTGCGAGTATTATCGTGGTTTGTGTTCTTCTTATATGATATGTGTGCCTGTATACTGTTCCATTGCTGCGAACTAGTAGACATTCCGTTTATTGCGATATTTATAATTTTACAATAATTCCTTATATTACGCATATATATATATATAAAAATTTAATATACGTATATAGAATATATAATTATCCAAAATGAATAAAGTTCTATACATTCTTCAAATAAAAGGTAGTTACTTAAATAAGTACAAAAGAAAGTAATGCATATTCTTCATAATATTGCTAATAACGTTTCTTTATATTTTATATTATTTTAATTACCATATTTTCTTTTCTTTTCCCGTTCCGTTTCCTCTCCTATACATCTCTTTAATCCAATAGTTGTTTATCTGTGTTCTTCTTTTTACCTCATTCGGCAACTTTGTTCCTTCTTCTGAAATTCTTCTTCGCCTTATGATATTGTTACCCACCCCCAATGTTTTCAACCCTATTTTAATTTCCTTTTTCCAAAACCCTAGTTTGTTTCCGTTAAAAAGTTCGCCTAGTTTTTTATTATATAATACAGGCAATGGCACTTTGTGAGCAAGTCAATATAAAGTCGTTTGTCACTGCCTTTCTTCCATTTTCTGTAGTTTCCAGTAAACTTCACACTAACTAACTGGGTGGAGGAGCAAGGAAGTAAACTCCTTGTGGTGTCCACAGATGCATATTTTACGCGGAAAAGTGACTGTAACGAATGCTGCCAAAAAGATCTATCAGTCCCGAAAAAGCCCTTCTAAGGACTATAAGACAAAGAACGGAAGTTCGGAGGACTTAAGATTTTGCAAATAAACATAGATACAATTTCCCGTAATAAATCTGAATGCATTAGTAGTATCACGAAATTAACCAGTCCGGAAGTGATAGTCGTACACACATACAGAAAACGATGAATATCTTAAGAGGTAAAATCTCGGGTTTTAAGATTGTAGCAGTTGTTGACTATACACAATATGAAATAGCACATATATTGAAAACAATGTAGAAAATAAGTAGTTTCCCAGCATAGCCATAACAGTGTCTTCACAGCAGTTGTTAAAATTGGCAATATCCGTATAAATGTTTATAAACCGCCAACAGTGAAGCAGCCGTCACAGTTTTTCTCCACCCGACGGTATACATAGGTGATTTTAACAGTCACAGCTGCGCATGGGAACATATTCCCATCAGATTGGATGGATGTTAATAATATGGATCTTGTATATGGCGCGAAAGACAAAGGAACTTTCCACTCAGCAATATTGACTGTACTCCAGATCTTTGCATTGTCTTCGGGCTGTTTACAAATATCCCAAAATCGTATTGGTCGATCAGTACTCCCAAATTTTCCCAGAAGCCAGCACAGGCTGGTTCTAATTCAGATATGCAAAAAAAAATGCAGCTTGTTATTCAGTCCCGAAGTTAAGATGGAACTTCTGTAAGGCAATCTTCCTAATAACTTAGAAGAGCGTCCACTAAATTTTAGAAGCGGAAGTAAGACATGCAATTAAATTAATCCCCGGTAGGAAAGCTACAGGTCCTGACCGAATTCCTGCAGATGTAATCAAGCTGTTTGATGACAAAAATATCAAAAAATTGACGGAATTATTTGATAGAATTTACATGTGCGGTGAAATACCATCTGAATGGCTGAAATCCTCTTTTGTGCTTATACTGAAAAAGCAATATTCTAGAGAATGTGGCGATTACCACACAATCAGTCTCATGAGTCACCTCTTGAAAATCTTCCTTAGAATTATTTATCATAGAATTCGAGATAAGTGTGAATATAATTCAAGTGATACTCAATTTGGTTTTCGTAAAGGTTTTGGAACCAGAGAAACTCTACTGGCAATTAACATCCTGCTTCAAAAACACCGGGAGATGAACGAAGACGTATTCATTTGCTTTCTTGATTACGAGAAGGCATTTGATAGTGTTCAGCACAATAAACTAATCGACATTCTGCTAGCTGTCGGTATTGATGACTTTGATCTTAGGATAATTAAGAACCTGTATTGGAATCAAACAGCTGAGTTCATTCTAGGAAAGGGTGAAAGCATTGACTTCGATTGTGCAACACGGAGTACGGCAAGGTTGCATTCTTTCAACTCTGTTATTTAATCTGTTTGCCGACCATATGTTCAAATCAACTCTATCGATGACATGCTAATAGGAGTGCAGATAAATGGGAGAATTATTAATAATCTGCGATATGCAGACGATGTGGCGATTCTTACGAATAATGGAAAAGACCTTCAACGCATTCTTAATAAACTGAACACAGTCGGTAGCTCATATAATTTGAAGATAAATGTAAAAAAAAAAATGGATGATAATAAGCAAACAGAATAACCTTAACGCAGTTTCCATTAAAATTAATAACAAGAAGATTGAAAGAGTGCAGACATTCAAATACCTGGGCTGTTACATTACGGAGAATCTAGACCTAGATACAGAAATAAAAATACGATGTAACTACACCCGAAGTTCTTTTGCCAGTATGCCGGATCTCCTTTGCAATAGATCCTTACGTTTAAATATACGTCAAAAAATGATGCAGTGCTACATATATCCAATTTTATTATATGAAATTGAGGCATCAACATTAAACAAAAGGCAAATAAATAGATTGGAGTCTGTAGAGATGTGGCTACATAGAAGGATGTTGAAAATACCATAGATAGACAAGATATCAAATCGAAAAGTCCTAGAGATGGCCAAAACTGAGAGAAGCTTAATGAAATCAGTTATTCAAAGGAAAATAAAGTACTTCGGTCATGTAATTAGAGGAGATAAATATAAACTACTACAATTAATTATCCAAGGACAAGTGGATGGGAAAAGAGGTCAAGGAAGACGGAAAACATGCTGGTTGGATAATGCAAGAAGCAAGAGAAAAGAAGTTTTGATTGCTAACATACATGATCGCCAACGCTCTTCGTAGAGTAGGGCATCAGGAGAAGAAGAATCGATTTTCTGTTTATGTGTGATAAAAATGGCCCAATGCTGTGAAAATATTCGTAAATCACAGACAGACACTACGGTTTTATATATTAGTATAGAAGGATATATATTAAGGAAAGATAAATGAAAACTCGATGACTCGAAGATATTTAACGGACTCGTAATAATGTGACGGGAGGATTATTTTTAGTAGAAAACGTGTCAGGCAGTTAGTGATTCGATGACTCGAATCAGTTACTCGAGTCATTCAAAGTAAATGAACCAAGTGACTCGAATCATTTTACTGAATCGTTCCGTCCAAGTCTACGATACAGTAAGTTCCAAGCAGTAAGAAGAGACGGTAAAACGCGTTTTAAGTATTGAAGAAGAAAGACACCGGTTTATTACGAATCTTAGTCTACATAGGACGACAATAAAATGCCAAAAAAGGGGCTAACTTGTATTTCCGTATTGTGTGGGGGGAAAAGCAGTCCGAACCGAATTATACATTACTTCAGACAGTTTTTCCCTTCTTTTTTACAATATAAAAGAAAACATTATAAGGGTTATTCCGGTAGTCTTCAACGAATGGAAGATCCAATAAATGACGAATAACATCCAACAGGAGAATGAGATTATCCATAATAATCAGAAGAAAGTCGCCTCTAATTCCGGAAGCAGAACGATGTGATCGCGGGTGTATACTCAGTTAACGCGAGGTTATTTATAAACGATAAAAGAAAAAAGTCAATATACAACTGGTGTAATTTAATTTTCGATTTATTACGTTTCCTTTTCCATATTCTTCAAATTAACGATTCGTCAATTTAAAAAAAAAATAATAATAATATTTTCCGGAAATTAAATATAAAGTTTTATTTATTTTTTAAAAAATACAAACGAGGGCGTAAAATAAAACTCCGACAGTTGAAATGACGGGTTATATCGTGTTTTTTTAAATTATCAGATTAACGAGTTCTTATTAAAACGTAATCTAAATGTGGTTCGTAAACTGAGGAAAATCGAAGTAACTGTAAAGAAATTTTCCTCAACTGTCATTTATAAATATTTAGAGAAAGTTTTCGAATTGTATTCGTCGAAATACCAACCAGCAAATTAGCGAAAATAAGGAAGTGCGCGATTCGTAATATTCGATATGAAACGATGATATCGACGAAATAAGACTTAATGATAAGACGAGAAGAACCATTCTCTCGTAAATACACGAGCAGTAAGTAATTCATCGCATCTCGCAGTTGAAGTTACAGAAAACGTCACTCGCGATGAACACGTAGTTCCGAAAATGGGTGATCGACGTAATGGAACGAAAACACAAAAAATAATAAGACAAAAAGTAATAATTACGTAAACGATGGCTCATCGTATAACAGTTTTAACATAAAAATTCTTAAAAATAGTAAAAGAAAATTTATACTTATAAATGTAACGACTTTAAAAAAGTATTAAAAATAAAAAACAACAAAAAACTGTATAAAAGTTATAATAATAATAATAATAAAACAAAAAAACAACATATAATGAGTGCATATAAAGCAGTAGACTATATGTCAAAATCTCCTTTTACATATTTTTTTAAAATACAATATCGCTGTCTCTTTCTTTTAATAGGTTTATATAATATTAGTACAGTATACGTATACATATATATATATATATTTCATCTTCTTATTTCGACCACGCCCCTAACGCAAAAAAAATATGGTTTGTATTGAGGGTGTTGGTAGTGAAGGTACATTCGAACCGGAAAATGTGTTAAATTTTAAAACGATTTGACATACGATATACCTGTCTCCTACTTTTTTGAAACTTTAAATTATTGTAATTTCTGTTCTATTTATGATATCAATGTGAAACATAGCTTACAACGAATCCCAATAATAAGTTATGTGAATTTCATCATTATGACTTTAATCGTTTTTGAGTTAAATCAGAACAGACAGACAGACAGATTTAAAAAAAAAAAACTATTTTCTGTTTATGTATGATAAAAATAGCTCAATGGAGTGATTATAATGAAAATATTCGCAAATCGCAGACAGACACTACAGTTTTATGTATTAGTATAGTGTAGATATAGAGATATAGATACATAAATTGAAGTTACCTAGAATTGTAAATACCGATGGTATAAATTAAAAGATTATCACGAGGACTTCGCAGAACTCACGCGCTAAATCTGAGATATATATATATATTTTTTTAAATTCCATGTCCGTCTCGGAGGTAGACGACTACTTACCTATACATATTTTGTTGTACCCGTGTAAGTAGCGTACAAGGCAATCATAATATATCGTTAGCGCAGTTAGACACACAAACGGGAGAACTTTGATTATAATCGCTTTGTTGTCGCGTCATAATGCAGCCCCCCCCGGCGTGTTTTTGTTGTATACTATATTATTACTAGGGCCCATATTGGCGTTGTGTGCTTGATGGTTTGTCATTGCCATCCATGCGATAATATTAGAATTATTTATATTGTTTTATTTTATGTTGATAATTTTTGCGTCATCGATCGTATTCGAACGCGGTTCTTTCCGGATAGAAGTCCATGCTTTAGCCACTATTCCGACGACTAAATTTAATATGCCATCCTTAATATGAGGCTTATGGTAGTATGCGTATCGATCATTAATGACTTAAACAAACTCAGGATAATGTTGACACATTGAGATAATGTTGACACATTGATTGGTCGTTCGAATGGTATCCGATTTTACTCCGGCGGTATTTCGATGATTCGTACTTATTTATAATAATTGTCTTATTATTATTATTACTTAGCCCTTTCACCATTTTCACTTAGGAACTGGAAATGCAATTTTATATATTTTTCCTTTTGACTAGAAAGTATATATTTCAAATATACTCCGAAATTCAGCTCTGTATCAGTTTCGTCGACTGCCGATATATATAGACCCCGACAACACAGGCGGTTTTATTTTTTAAATAGCGCAGTTAGTAACGCTACAACGCAAACCGCGTGCTCCACGTTTAGTGTAGACACGATAGATTCGTTTTTATCCAGTTTCAGTTATATCATAGCATCCTATAACGGGGCATGCATTAGTAGAAGGTGAATAGAAATGGACCGAGAACACTATCTTCAAATACTCCTGCAGAGCATGTTCTGCCGGAGGATAATACATCATTTATAAACACTGATCTATTACTTAAATAGCTTAAAATAAGCATAATTAGGTATTTCGGAAATTTACATTCGATCATTTTATATATGATACCATTGTGCCAGGTAGTATCAAATGCTTTGGCCACGTCAAATAAAACCATCCCCGTATGCTTATTACAATTAAGGTTGTGAGTAATATGTTCTGCTATTCTAGCGATTTGATGGGTTGTAGAATGGCCAGGACGAAAACCAAACTGTACTTTTGGTAATAAATTGTTTTCGTCCGGTACGCAACCTTTTTAGTATGATTTTTGTCGACAATTTTACTGAGTTTACTCAACAACTTATAGCCCGAATGTTATCTGGTGATGAACAATCTTTACCAGGTTTCGGAAGAGTTATGATTTTTGCTTTCTAGTTAGAAGGAAAATACTTCAGTTTAAACATATTATTGATAATATTAGTGAGTTGTGCAAATAGCCTTGAAGGGAAAATGTTTTATGATAATCGACGGAATGTGTTCATCTCCGACATAGTGCTTGTTTTTGAAGGATTGAATATATTGAAAGCACCTCCTTTGGAGAAGTGGGTAGTGGTTGGGACAGATATTTAGAATAAGTTATATATTTTTTAATAATTAGTCTTATTTTATTATACAGATAATTGATCGATAAATTTGCATTACGACTATATATCCTGCCAAAAATCCTGCTTTATCCATATCTGAATACACATACTTATTAAAAAGATTGTAGCAAAGTGATGGGTGTGCTTCAGTACGTTGACTGTATAGTTTGCAAACCGTCCAAAGACTTATCATTGGTAGAGAGTTGAGAAAAAGGTTTTAGCAACCTTATAATTTAAATTTTTATTCAATAAATTTTGCACCAGCTTTGTGAAGAAATATAGTGTTTTGTTTTTTTTAGAGAACGGCAATCAGCGTTAGAAGAATGACGTTTCGTATACATTCTACGAAGTTTATTTTTAAGTCCGATGATAGCAATAATAAATGCTGACACAGATCGATAGCTCGGCGTTATAAGTGGTATAGAAATTTGGCTTGACTCTCTGATAAAATTTGTAAGATCGCTGAGGTTGTTATCAGTATCAGTAGAGTGTTTTTATAGAGTGAACTAGTTTAATGTTATTAGATATGTAATTTTTAAAATTTGCCCAATTAGCATTAGTGTAGTCGGGAATTACTTTTGGCGAGTTATGTTTACCGTTAGCGTAGATGATTGTACCTATAGGGTAGTGATCAGACGAAAAAGAATTTATGAAAATGGGAGTAGCGATGTTTATATTTTTAACCAGTACTAAATCTAAAACACTAGGTCTAAAACCCTGTGGTGGGAAATATGCGGGTTCACGCGGAGCCAGTATCTGCAGCTCATTTTGTTCTGCGGTATTAACGCTATCGGCAGCATTATTAACGAAACAATTCCAAAGTTTGGTTTTCGCATTTAAATCGCCAATTATAATCACTCGACGATTAGTTTTAACCAGCGAAGAAATATCGTCATGAAATCTTGGATTGTGCCTTGGGGCTTATAAACGACAAACAGAGATATAATAGAATAATCATTACCGAGAGTTCTATTAGAAGTATTTGTAGGATTATCTAGATAGAGATTAACGCGTACAGCTTGTACGCAATGTAAAGAGCATTTAAAATATCGTATTTAATCGTTTTTTTTATTATTAAAGAAACACCACCGCTTGTTCGAGATAGACCGTTGCGATGACAGTTAAAACCAGGAAAGCTGAACTGGATATTATTGTCGAGCTTAGTTTCTGAGAGCGCAATTTTTTTCAACTTATTATTTGTACTCATCAGACATTAAACTAAATGCCTAATACGTACAAGATACCTTGTACATACTATTGTTAATATTATTATTTAATAAAAAAATAAATAAAATATTTATAAAGAAAAATTTTATTTTATATTTAAAAAAAAAAAAACCTAATATATATTTATTAATGAAAAAAAAATAATAATTTAGTTAAAGACTATGACCGGATTTGTAATTGTTTCAACCAATCATCCTTCTACATTTAATTCTAACCGGCTTGATTAAGAAACTAACGACTGAACTTTTTAACTGAAAAACTAGAACTCTCTCGAAAATGAACAACCATCCCTTTTTATACATTTTTCTTAAGCCTTGTTATTACTGGATTTTCTTCATTATTTACTGGCTGTATTAACTAAAATTATTTGGTCAAACTAATTTACTGGTTTTTTTTCCATTGACTAACTAAAATTAATTTTAACTATTGTATAATAATAGTTTATCTAAATCCGGTTTGGTTATATTATAATAATTTCAATATATTTTACTTTAATTAAATAAATAATTATATATATATTTTGTTTTATTATATTAATTAAATTAAATATTAGTTTTCCACCTTCAATATAATAATTTTAGATTTATTATAACGTGAACATACGACGATCGTCGTATACGATGCTAACTTTTGTGAGCGTATCCGCTATTTCTACATAATTTTAATCGAGTAATTATTTTTCTTACAATGTCAATGAATTTCGCGATATTTAGTTCCTTAAATAAACTTAATATAATAGATATATCCGGATACATTGGACTGATCATCGATATTATTTTCGACAGTTGCTGCCATACGAGTGTAGCGTATATTCTACTATTAACAGTATTTAAATTAGTATTAAATGTTGAATATATTGGAGAGTAGTGATTTCATAAATTATAAACCTAACATGAATCATAACACCGTTTAACGTTTTTTATTGCGATATTTATTGTGTGTGCTTGAAAATGACGTAACTGTCGAAAAGCTTAGCAATAAAAAACTTTTAGTGATTTTTTTTAAAAAAAGTATTATTTGTGATAAATTTTATAATGATATATATATACTCATAAACACGACTCATATATACACACAACACTCATACGACATAATACAATTATTTTAATACTACTTATCCCGTTAAGCTGTCGCTTGTCGACGGGTAATTTTACATTTCTTATGATTTAATATTATACATTTACGCTTAATATAAACTTTTATTTTGATTACATTTATTACATTGATTTCTTTAAATACCGTTTATTCATATAATTATAACTCATTCACACTCTATCCACATATATCCAGATATACGCTCCCATTTACACCGAAATTTTGATTTTCCGATCGGTAGTGGAACTCTGGCATCCGCATTGTATCATACTATATTTGTCTTTCATAATCTTCGTCATTTCTTTATTTTTATAGTATTTTATCCACATTTTCCTTATTTTGTAACCATTTCTTTAATTCACGTTTTAGTTTCCTCTCCACCCTTTCATTCAATACGCGGCAATATGTACACATCTGTCTGATTTCCATGCTTCGATTTCGGTATTTGAGTATGATATTTTCGTAATTAAATGGTGTTATGATTTTGTTCGGTTTTTAAATTAGTATTATTGCTATTATTATTATTATTATTATTATTATTGTTACTGTTATCACCACTACTACCCTTACTACGAGTGACAGCAATATTGCTCGAACTTCCCTGTCCGTTATTGACTATATTAGATCTATAGGAAATATAAGAAGAACGACGTGGCTGTCTCCGGCCTTCTAGCCCTCGCAGATTCATTTATTTTCTGAAATATATTGTATTACGAAGAGTTAGCGAGGTGATCACCAAAGCAATTCGCGCGTCTAAACGACCGTTGTCATGTGCACGCGCTGTCAGGGTGATTCGCACCACACTTAAGACACCTATCAGGAAGGTTACAATTATGCGACGTGTGCCCGACCTTTGACACCATAGCGCTGAATTATTTCATCCCTACGGTTATATTTTCCCCATTTAATGCAGCAACAGGATAATGTTTTTATGCCTACAATGTGTCGCATAATTGCATGTGATCAAGTACACCGGGTATAAGTGCACCGCAGACTCTATCATTTTTTAAAATTGTTTGACTGACAATACGGGAACGTGAGACGTCAGTTCTTAACGAGGGTGGTAATCCCTTCAATACCATCCTGATGGGTTTACACTCCATAGGCAGGTGCGTGTAATATTATTATTATTTTTAAGATAAGTTATAAGACTATCATAAAGTGTTTACGATTATAGTAGTTTTATCTTTAAAATTACGCAGTTTAAAATTATTAGCAACGAGCGACTTAATATTTATTACTAACGATCTTATATTAGATATACTGTTATTCGATAATCCGATCGTCCGGTGTTTACCAGTAACATTAACGATCAGCAGCAACATCTTCTACCGGTTGTATAGCTTTAAATTAATTTCTAGTATGGACAATAGTCGAATTCTCGTTTCTTTGTTATTTCGGCGAACTTTTGCCTTTATGGTTGCCAGCAGCGTGCCGTTCACTGTCGTTATCTACGTCTAGCATTTGCGCATCGATTTCATTATCATCATCATCATCATTATAACTTTCAAACCTCGTATCGTCGATCAGTCGACGCTAAACCGGAAGGGAAGTGGAGAAATCAGTTGTCCCGACACGTGCCTCCGCGACATCATTAATATGAGTAGAGAAAGGAACGTGCGACAAACATGTTCTCGTCCCACGTAGTTCTAATACTACTCTAAACAGATCACACCACGACTTAAGCTAACACGAGAAACAATAAACTCGAAATAAACACATCGGAAAGGATCCATATATATATATATATATATATATATATATATATATATATATATATATATATATATATATATATATATATATATATATATATATATATATATATATAAATATATATATAACATGGAGAGAAAGAAAATCAGTCATTTTCATTAATTGATAAAAAAATGATAAATTTAGAAATCGATTGTTTTTAAATTTAGGGGAGTCATATCAGTTATATAGTATCTGGAAAAGGGGTAGTGCTACTGACTGGGTATCACTGGAAAATTCAACGCAAATCTAGAGTTATGGCTAACAGTAATAGAGAATCGAATAAAGCGGCATAAAGTTTTAGAATTTTATCCTTCTGCAAATCCTGTCTTTGCTACATAAATGCATATATCGCGATGTAGGTTGTAAAATATATCAAAATAAAAGATATATTACAAGTATTAAAACGATTTTTACCTGGGATACGGGGAATAATCGATTAAAGGTGCACCGAACGTGATACAACGTTATGCCAGTGGTAATAAATATCGAAATTAATAATTAAACAAGACAAGAAAAACCGGATTACTAATTACTTGCGCATAATTGATATTTTACAACGTGTATTATATAGTCGTCGTTCATTTCTTGTAATTTATTATAAATGAACATTTTTAACGCGATCGTGTACACGAATGAGAAGTAAAACCTTTATAACATATTTACTGGATTCACTTCCGGAATGAAGAATTATTATTTGGTATATTACGCAATATTAATTAATTAAATGTTTTTCTTTTTAAACATCGACAAACGCGTATCAGCAAATAAATACATTCGCGTTATACACAGAAAGGAGATGGCATAACCCACTCAGCTATTATTTTAATTTAGTGCAATCGGAATTTCTCGCGCATTTTTCTTTTTTGTATAAACTTACGCGCGCCGGTCCGTAAGTATCCCCGTTAGACACGTCCCACTTATAACACTACAATCTTTCTGCAATATTGGAATTTATTTTGAAAGCAAACAACTTAATAAGCAATTGTTTATCGACAAAGTCTTCATCAATGAGGCTACATGATTCACGTTCTACATATGATACAGAATTATACGTGTGTATTCTTCTTCCTAAACCCGAGTGATGCCAAAACATTCGGACTCCCTCAACGCTGTATTAGCTTTCAAAAACACAAAGTCAACAAATTCACTTATTAATGGCACCAATTATCACAAGATACGGATCCGGTATATCCCACTTATCGGTTCCAGATCATAAGGGAATCGTAGAAAATGAAACGGTGGATAGGGCAGCTTACTCCATACCATTTTCCAAACAACCTATAAAGCCCCGTCATCATCTCTATTAACCCTATGGACCCCATATCCTTTTGGTTTCCTCGCTATCAGTCCTTCCCAAAAATATACAATTTATTTCCTGCTCTAACCTCATTTACTAGATCTAGCTGTTAAGTTATCAGTGCCGTAATACACACGGTACTATAAAAATAAAAATAAATAATATTTTTTTTTTTTTAAATAACTGCCTTTTAGGAAGCCAGTTACACTACTACAATCTTAACTTATAGGTTAAATAATTAGTAACTTTGATAATGTAACATGTTATGTACGCTGATTCAGTGGTTAGTTTCCACTAATATTAACTAAATATTAATTATGAATATGGGGTTCAATAGAAATATAATTATTATTTAACTATAAACTAGGTCCAATGGATGTGTTCGCTTAAGGCGTCTCACATCATTTGCAGTGTCCAGTAATCGTGTAACTTCTTTATTAGTGTGACCATGCACAGTCTCTGTTCGTATTTGACTGCAATGTTTTGAATGATGTCATCAACTTGTTGAATATTCAGATCATAATGTATATTACTGTTCCGCTGGAACCATCGTGCGTTAGTCAATGTCCGAAAGAAAATAAATAAACTTATAAGACAATATATACCCAAGGGGAGCAACACGAATATACACATATATATATCCCCCTCGAGAGTACACAGATATGTGTAACCGAGGGACCCCGAGCTCAGGGGAAGGGGCGCGTCCATAGGTGGTGGATAGCGAAACGGCCTTCAGATATGGAGGTTAGTTTCGAATAAGTCATTGACGAATAAGCAACCGTGAACCATGAGCGGTCATGCATTAGGGTGCAGTGGAAAAGCTTTGGAATAGTTTTCAAATGCTGCAGAACCCCGTTAAAGACATCGTGTCAAAGCGAGTATGGCCGCTATAAGCCGAAATCCTACTAAAAATCAGAAGCGTCTGTTCTCCATGCTAGGAGCGGCTCCCTGGTCAGCGTCTGTTCTCCATGTCAGGAGCGACTGGAATTTCACTCTGAAACTTACAATCTCAGTTTTAAAATCGAATTAGTGCCCATTAAGAGTGCTAGCTCCACAAAAATCAATTTCAAACCATACGCATGATGGAAAAGTGTATTTTTTATATATATATATATATATATATATATATATATATATATAAGGTGCTTCAAAAGTTATTTTACAAGTTAAAAAATTTGTTGTCTGAAAGTGAGGCGGAAAATTTTTATTTTGACCCGTGTAAAATAAATTCTGAAGGCCAGTTAATTTTTTTTTCAAAATAAATTATACATACGTACAGGGTATAAATAATATACACGAGGGGGCTATTAATATCGATAGAAGTCGAATAAATAGCTTGTGTTTTATCGATGGTATTATACTAATTAGTATTAACGATTTAACACATAAGAAGGCAACTGACTTTCAAAATTACTTAAGCAATACACACAGTAAGCGAAGAATATGACCTTGAAATAAATGTAAGCAAAACAAAATGGTTAACAGCAAATGATCAATAGACAGAGTTTCTAAATTTCACTATCCCGGAACCTGATTTCACACCGATCGATCGATATACGAACACACTAAGACTGCGGCTGGTGCGATGCTATGTATGGGCTGTACTATTCTACGGTATGGAAAGTTGGATTCTCGCAATCACGCTTGAAAAAGAAAAAATCGAAACGCTGGATATATATATATCGCCATATTTTGAAACTTTCATACAGAAAACATATTACAGATGAGCTGCGAAAAATGTCAGAGCAAAATCGCACGCTTCGGGAAATCAAAACACTACGAATATATAAATAGACATCCAGAAAGGTATTATTCATTGCAACTTGTCTCGAATAGTGTCATCGAAGGACATCGGAAGCCAGGGAGAAGAAAAATATCACTGAAAAAGCTGATACTCGTTGGTGGTACAACAAGACATCTATAAAGTTCGCAGAGGTGTCTAAGGAGAAAGACGAAACAGCAACCAAACTTCTAATTTTCCAATGACCAATGTGTTCAATCGCGCTATTTATATATCATCATCGTCGTCGTCGTGTTGTTTGTTGTCGAACGTCGTGACTAGCCATCGTACGTTTATTTATGAGCTAGCATTCAATGCACACTATTTTATATGCGACGCAGACGCGCGCGCATATGATGTTATACGGAGTAGGGTGCCACTGCCTTCTCCGTGTTAATTAAGAATTAAATAATGATGACCAATTTCTATATCTCGTGTTGATTTCGAACCTTCGACCGTCGAGTTGACAGTCGAGCACTCTAGCAACTACGCCACCGCGACATAAACGTTAGAAATTGTGGAGCGAGCAATTTTATTCGATATCGAATTTTATATAAACGACAAAATTGAGAAAAAGGCAACTTTTAAAGTCGTCGGTAAAATTATATATACTATTGAAATTTTGAAGGAATTTTCGCGAGATAAAATACGAATTTGAAAGTGGAAAAAGCGACCGAATCAAGAAATAAACAATATCATCACCATCATCATTATCAGGATTGTATGGACAAAAATATTTAAAAACTCGTTTATCAAGTCGGTAGTTAAAAATTATTCAACCGATTATCACCACAACGTGCTATATCATTTCTTTTGAGAATGTTTTTATACGTAATTCGGCCATTTATATATAATCAAACAGATTTTCTTGTTTTCGAAAACTAAATAAAAATGCTCGACACTTTTATTTGAAACGTATATTAAATGAAAAAAAAAAATACAATTAAGTTTAGAAAAGAAAACGTGGAACAGGCTTTAATGTTGCACGCACAACACATCTATACGTACATATATATATATATATATATATATATAAATAATCACTGTAAAAATGACACACGTATCACCATCGTGATAAACATTAAAAGTTTACGAACTGGTATAATCGGTCAATGACCGCGCGATAGGCAGTCTTCGTGATCGTAAACGGACGATTAACGGTAATGATTAAAAGACAATCGTCGTAGCGCGCAACAATCAAAACAATCAATAATATTAGATGAAAAGCGTAACAATAAAAAAAAACAATCGATAGTGTAAAATAAAAGATAGCGCAACAATCAACGATGTAAGATCAAAGCAAAATCTTACGAAATAATGACCGGGATAATATCAATAATAATAATAATAACAATAATGATTATATTAGCGATAATAGTAACGTTTGATGGTAGTGATAGAAGGAATAAGAGGATTTTTTAAAATCGATTGTTGCACATAAAATTATAAATGACGCAATAAGGTAAAATTTTAAATAATATTGTAAATTACGAGAACGGTAGATTAAATATTTTTGTGGGAGGGGAACATAATAACAGGAAAATCGGGAATGAGAATAGGGAAGAAACAAGAAAACATTATAGTAATTAAAACAATATATAAACTATCTAAAGAAATATTAATAGCCGTATTATAAAGAATACGCGTTACTTTATGTTAGATAATTATGGATTATGCGTATATTAAACACCCTTTACATGTTGGTATACCCGATCACAGTAATATAAACACATCTGACACATTAAGAAGGACACAAACCATGGTAACATACACGCACAGGAGGTCACATAACATATCTATATTGTTATAACGGCCGAATGAATAGAGTAGTCGGGTATCACGAAGGCAGCAAAATTATGGATAATAACATACGGTACTGTATAGTGCATGGTATTCAAAGAAGAAGATTGAATATACATATAGAGAAGACAAAAGACATAAATATAAATATTTATAGCATACCAACGTAGCATAGATTATAGATATAACGATGGGAAAATTTAAATAAACACGTCGCGTTGTAAGTAATAATGTAGAAAAATTGGTATTTACTATTTTTCTTATATAATAAGTGATATGGCAAAAATAAAACGATTATTCTTGATCGATAGTAAACAAAATTTAAACAAACTGAATATAGTTTGAATTCTTGTTAATCCAGCACGATTCGTGACAGCATCTATCCACCGAGTCGGAGGTCTTCCTTTCCTCTCCCTTCTATTTACCAAATTACTACGGCTCTTTTACTATATGTTCATGATATTTTAGGATTTTCTGTTGGCCTAAAGTGCGCTGTTCCAGTTTTAGCTCTTCCAGAATTGAGGCATTTGTCTTGTTTGCCTGTAAACCTGTACCATCTCGCAACTCAATTTTAAGGTGGCTTGAAAATTTTCGAGAGAGAGAGCTTAACGGATAAAAACAAAAAACCGTATACACAAATATCGATCGAATTCGGGCAGCAATCATTCAGAGTCCTGGACGCTTTGCTTATCGTCATGCTGCTTCTTTACACCTGTCGAGAGAATCTGTTCGGCGTATATTGCTGCAAGACTTGAAATTTCATCGCGATGGGAATATCGATTATCATCGGTAATTCTAATATTTACTTCGTTACGAATGTTCTTACCTTAAATGTTATATTATCTCGCGCAATAAACGTTCAATACAGTGCGGCAACGGTTTAAAAAACCTTATAAATTACTCTAACAGGACGATTCCATCAAAAAAACTGTCACGTCTCGAAAGACATTACTTTAAAAATTTTTTAAAAGTAAAATATATTTACATATTTCAGTCGCGCTTTATATAAACACATCTTAAAATCCAGGATATGTGCTAAATCTGCGAACTTAAATATAATAAAAACTCAGTGACAAATCCATCTGTTCACGAGCACTTAATGTAGCAGATGCCATTAAAGCCTATGCTCGAATGCACGCGTAACGGTAAATTATCCGAACCGTCTGCTGTAGGACTGCTAGAAACTAGTACCGATGTTAGGACTGTTGAAACGTATAAAAAATCACAGGACATTTTAAATTTATTAATCTAGATCAAGAAAGAAAATTGCCAACTCGTTGGTCAGCTGATAATTTAAAAAAATTAACGTTCAATGAAATTCAAAATAAAGGATATTTGATCGGTACGAACACGGTTCCAAAAATATTTACATTAACACATTAAAAATTAATCTACAATCATCTAAAAAAAAAAAAACAAAAAAACTGTATTATAAGTAAAATAACAATTGTTAGTAGCCAGTTCTTTTGTTATATATAAGTGATAAAATACCCTGTATCTTAAACTCATAAAAACAGCCATTTTTTACAGTGAAATCTTTAATTTAATTAATTTAACTAATTCGTTTATCGTCTATTAATTAAGCGTATTTTACTAAGGCATCATTAATTATTTCATAAATGGAAATTTATGAAAATTGATTCGTGACCGAATAAATGAATAAATGACAAAAACGGAAAAACCCGATATACGTGTAGTAAACAATCATGAAAATAGGTAAAGTAAATGATTTCGCTTTTAAAAGCTTTTTCTAACTACGAGAGATAAGTATAAAAAAACTTTAGGCATACATTAAACGAGGAAGAAATAGATTAACGCGGATTGTAAAAAATTATTCACCAAAATAAAAATAAATGTAAGGCCATATACAAAATACGTATAAGTAACAAACATTTCCTGTTTTTGTGTCGAATTCTACACATAGTAGTGGTGAATGTTGTTTACATTTAACCGACTTAAACATATCATCATTATTTTGACACCATTTTCAAATTTCACGAGTACATTACGTACAACGGCCATTATATATTAATATTAATATATATATATATATATATATATATATATATATATATATATATATCATATCACACACACATATATTATTATAAATCATCATCATGGTATCATGTCCATTAACGAACGTCGGCTAACATTTTGCCAATTCTTTGTCTATGTAATGCATTTCGGAGCAGTTCAACACAACTGCGCTAAGTTCTGCACCCATGTTGTTGTTCTTTTTGCCGGGGTTTTCCTTTGTATAAGAAGATACAGAGTATTGTCCGAAATATTTAAGTTTTCGATGTTTGATTTTTTGACTATTTCTTCGCTTTTATTTAAACGAATTAATACTTTGCAGTTTTTTTATCTTGTCAGTCCATGTTACTTTAAGAATTCTGCGATATAGCAACATTTCGAAGACATCTAATTTTTCTCCTGACGCCTTCGTTAAAGTCCAACTTTCAACCCAATACAGCAGTACCGATAATACATAATATTTTATCAGCCTTTTATGTTTTTACTATATAATATAGTATAAACTTGAGAAAGTGCATTACGGGCTTTCTCAATCCAGATTTTTATTTCTTCGCTCGTACCCGATTGTTCATTTATGTTACTACCCAAATAGTCGATATTCCCTATTTTATCTGTTATTCCTCCATCAGCTGTTAGTGTTGTTATCGTGTTTTTCCACTTTATTAGCTCGTACTTTAGTTTCGGAAATATTTAGATGCAATTCTTATTCTTCGCGTATCGTTGTGAAAACGTCCACCAATTCTGTAATTCTTTTATACAATTTGATATTAAAATGGTATCATTTGCGATAACGTTTACTATTGTTCCATTTACTTTAATACGATTTTTAGATTTCTTTTTGTACTTCTTCAACAATTTTTCGGGAATATATATTAAATAACAATGGCGACAGGATACACTACGTTACCTTACACCTTTGCATATCGCCACATACTTCGTATTCTGATGTTTTAATACTTGCTGACTGGCTCAAGTATACGTTTTTTTACGATTAGTAAATCTTTATGGTCAATGTCTGCTCTTTCAAAAAATAATCTATTATACTTTGCTTTTTATTTTTATTTTATTTTAAAATAATTGGGCTTAAGTATAATTACATACACTATTTTTATATAAATGTATCATACATATATGATAACAAAAGGTACAGCGAAAAAAGGGGAAAGAAAAAAATTAATAAAATAAAAAACAAAAGAAAAACACACTTAGAGAGTGATTTTAGACACATAGGTGACCAAAGCTGTGAGTATATCGTTGTTATTCAAGGCCAATAAGTAGGCGACCGAGAACAGGGTGTAAATATTTAAATGTGAAATCTTATTAATAAAGACATCAAATCGCAAGCAAAAATCACATGATTAGTGACGACTATAGTTCCCGCATGCACAGGACAGTATACAGATGGAGTAAGATTGATCGAGTACAAATGGCTAGGAAGACAATTGTGGTTGGAACGAAGTCCAACCAGGATTGAAAAGAAAAGTCGAGCTGGGAGCTTTTTAGGAGGCGTAAGTGAGAAAATGGATGTGGTAGGGAGATTAGGTTGGATAGATCTATAAAAGTTAAGCCGTCTTTTACATAGACTTCTATCGATGAAGAAGGTCTACTCGAGCGGACGCAACTAAACAGAAAGAAGGAATCCTCGGTTTTGCAGCCGGATCGCATACTTCATTTCCTTAGATATCCTCATGGGCTGGGACCCAAACGAAGGATACAAGGACATGGTTATTGTACAAAAAAAAATTCTACAATAGTTAACAGAATGTAGCCCCTATTGTAGGGCCTTCAGGGCTTTAAGAACACTAAGAGAGTCACTTGCTATTAATATTTTCCCCCCGATCCTGTTACATCGGATATACTGAATTGACGAAAGCCTCTGATGTAAACACACTACAAAATTTCGAGAATCTAATCAATTTGGTGTAATTTAGATGAGGAATATAAAATGCTGCTCCATTAAGTTGAGATGCCGTATTTTTGGAACATTTGTAAAAACTAACATGTGTGATCTGGCCATCTATTATGCTTTAAATTATCGAAAGCTTTCTAAAAGTCCACGAGGCATATATATATATATATATATATATATATATATATATATAGGACGCGCAATATCTTTACAACGGCCGACTAATGACGCCGAATAAGGCGTGTCTTCGATCTAGATTCCTCCTAAAGCCAAAATGAGTATAATCTAGTTGTCCTTCTATCTTTTTATATATTCTCTCGTATATAATTCTGAGGAATAATGAATGAATAAATATGTACATTTATATATATATATATATATATATATATATATATATATATATATACACATATAATTGCATCGTATAAAATATTACATTTACATATATAGTTTATATGTAAAGAAAAAACATTGTAAATTTGGTCGAATTATATTTGTCACTCTGTTTCTTCCGTATGACTTCGTAAATTTGAACATAACATTTAGACACATCAGCTACCTATGGGATCATCATCTAAGAGTTAATAAGTAACCTTTTTTTAAATAATAATAATATAATTCAGCTTCAAACAGAATAAGTTATGAATAATCGATAATCAACCTCACATATATACTTTCTCTCTATATCTATCCTTCATATATATATATATTACTTCTATTACTTTACAACAAATTATTAGAATTTCAAATATTTCCTCAAAGCTGGAAATGTGCAAATTTAATTATGTTAAATAAGCCGAATAAAGACGCAAGCAAAATTAATGGTTATAGACCAATTTGTTTACTGAACATGTTAAGCAAAATTTATGAAAAAATCATACTTAAATTTTTAAATTTGGAAATTGAAAATTCGGCACTACTTGATCCGTATCAATATGGCTTCAGAAAACATTTTTCTACCGAACTTGCAGTTCACGACGTCAATAATAATTTATTTAATAATATTCAACGTAAAAACATTTCTATAGTAATTTCTTTTGATATCGAAGGTGCTTTTAATAATTGTAATCGTCAAGTTATCATAGATACTTTAATTTCTAATAACTTTAGTTCCAATATTATAAAGTTGATATACAATTATTTATCAAAAAGAAAGGTAAAATGGATCTATCAAGATGAAACTATCACTGTTGATAATAATCATGGTGTTCCACAAGGGTCAGTCCTAGGACCGATCTTATGGAACATACTCTACTCAATAATACATTGTAACATGCGTAATATAGATAATAATTTAAGATTGTATAGTTATGCTGATGATTTATTACTCATCTATAATATTCCTATAACAGGCAAAGTTGATATTTTTGTTCATATAAATAGATGTAATACTATTGTAAACAAGCTTAGTTTAATAGTCGACTCGTTAAATTTAAAATTTGAAATTAATAAATCGCAAATTATGGTAGTGTCGCGACGTAGACTTCCATATGAGCAAGTAATATATGATAATATTAAGATTAACAATTGTAACTTCAACCCTGTTATATCTATAAAATATCTAGGTTTTATAATTGATAATAAATTAACGTATTCTAAACACATTGAGCATATAAACAATAAAGTTAATAAATATTATTACATTTTTAAGTCACTTGGAGGAAAACTGTGGGGATTAAAGTATAAAACAAAATTAGTTTTATATAAAGGACTAATTCAGTCGTTATATTCGTATTGCTCCAGTGTATACTATCACAATTTAAGTAAAAAATTAATTTGTAATATTAATTCTAACTGCAGAAAATTTCTCATAGATGTAACATCATCGTATATAACTACGTCTAATATTTCCTTACTAGTTCTTGCACGTGTATTGCCAATGGATTTATACATTAAAAAAAGATCACTCATTTTTAAAAGTAAAACTCAACACGGAAATTTAAATAACAATAACCTTAAAGTAATTAATGATCAAATTTTTGCAGAATTTAAATCCAGATATGATCAAGTACCTAATGATAAATTAATTAAAAGTTTTTTTCCAAATATTACAACACGCTTTAAAGATAAAAATTTTAATGTAAATTACTATATGAGCCAAATTCTTACAGGACATGGTTCTATTGGTTATTACTTGCATAAATTAAAGATAATTAAAAGCAACATATGCGGTAACTGTAATAATAACGTAACAGAAACTGTTTATCATATAATATATACTTGCCCAAAATATAATGAATTAAGACTACAATACAATATAGACTGCTCATTGCAGTTTAATGAAATTGTTCTATTGGAACAATTTCCAACATTTGTATACAATGTATTTAAGATGAAGCATATTTATAAATAACCACTACCGGTAACCATAAGCTGTATAGCAGGTTACTAAAAGTTCACAATTTTATCATGTATTCATGTAATTATAGATAAAAAAAAAAAAAAATAAATAAATATATATATATATATATATATATATATATATATATATATATATATATATATATATATATATATATGTGTGTGTGTGTGTGTGTCGTAAATAGCAGATGCCACTCGCGTAGATAATTTGCTATACAAACCGTTCTTTTAATTTGTATTTCAGTCGCATCTCGTTTTCATACACAACCGAATTACATTTCTTTATCGATCTCTTAATTCTACTAGATGTTAACTAGGTCATAAATTAATGCTATTAATTTAACCCCGAAAAAGGTCAACAAACTTTTAAAACTTAGTTTAACAACGAGATGGGAGTTTTAATTCAAAGAAAAAAAAAACTTATCACGGGAAGGGTAGGAGGAAAGAGACGTATACGACGAAAAAATAAACGGGAATAAAATAATAATAATGATAGTAAAAAGCAAAAACAAACGAAACATTTGATCAAACAATGGTCGCTGCTGAAATTATTGAATCCGGAATTCAATACGTTCGGTGGTTAAAAACTCCGTAGTGTGTAATGTCGTCGAATTTTACGACATTTCAAAAAGACGATGGCAGCGGCGGCTCACAAATAAAAGAAATCCGCGATCTCCATAGAAAAAAAAAGTGTACACGCGTGTGTGGCGCCGCTGATAGCTGCTACCCTTCTAAAATTAGAGTTCTGATTCTGCTCAATGAGAAGAAAATATTACTTAAAGTAGTCGGAAAATACGTAGCAGTTTTTAGGGGTCGAGGTTGCTTAGCAACGTGAACAAAACGAAGAATAGGAATTATCGAGGAAATTCTAAATAATCGGGTATTAGGAATTGTTTGTCGAAATAAAACGATAATAGATGACGATGATAATAATATAAAGTGTGGTCGTATTAATGGCTTAAGTGAAAATTTGTACTTTTTGAAATTTCCATACGCACTGAAATTAAGATGTAAATTTTTAAACAATTATTATAACTATACGAATACACTACATAAAGCCTCTCGTGATTTATGATAAATCGATATTTTCCAATACATTCAATAGGAATAGGAAAAATATTGCATACCCACGAAAACCTCCTCCATAAATTCTACACCAAAGCCAATCTTTTAAATATATATATATATATATATATATATTCGACACATTATATACGATTTAGAGTTTGTCGTATGCCTTTTCTAATACAAGTTTTCACCTAGGTCAGTTCATCAACTGATTTATCTAATATAGCGCACACATAGATCTATATGTAGGTAGGATAATTAATATATTATTATTATTATCGTGCCAAGATGCCGTATAAATATAAAATACAACATGAAACATAAATAAACGAGATATCTATATGAAATTACTTCGGTAATTTATCCGCGGGCTTCGTCATTGATGTTCTTGTTCAACAAATCATCTTCTTTGATAGTTGTTGATATCAACGGGCATCGGAACGTATGTTTATCGTCCTGTTGCTCTCCATAATCGTACAAGCCCCCTATTTACTAAGTTCTGTTTACTCTTTCCACATCCTCTCTGTAGTCTATTTAGTGCATTGTTTCCAACTTATCACATCTTTTATCCGCAGCCGCTCCATCGACGTAAATTCAGAACTCGCCATCTCTACAGATCCAGTCCATCTGGCTAATCGTGCAGCCTCTGCAGTTTTCAAGGGCCTTCAGTTATTAAAGGTAGTCTTTCCGGAATTTCAACTTTCTGCTAGTTGCTAGTCATATGTAGATTAGATGTCTTGGATCCTCTTCAACCTAATTCAATTCAGGTCAGCTGCTAAGTACAGTTGATAAACGTTTGTTGGTCTGAGACAACATATTTACATATATATGCATAACAATTTTCAATATATTCCATTTAGTATCTTCTTCTTGTCAGAACATGGCCATATATGAACATGTTTCATATTTCTCGTTCCTCAAATGATTTCATTATTTCGTTAATTTCTTTGTTCTCAAAACTGTTTTGGTAATCAGTTCGAGTCTTTTCCTTCCTCGAAATGTCTTTCCCAGTATTTTTCTTAATGGTAAATATTACTTCTCTCCTATTTTATGCGCAAAATATTATTTTCATTTTTCCATAGCGGTTCGTTATTGATACCTATGATATCGTTACTTTTTCCGTCCACGGTATTCGCCATATTCTTCTAAGCGTTCATATTTCAAAAGCGTTTCATCTTTTTGCACTTTCCGCGTTTAGTGTCCTTTGTTTTAGCAGCGCATTTCAGGACGAATATGACATAACAGTTGTTGACTTTCATCTTTATATTCATTTTAGTTTCTGACTTTCAGTACAGTTTCTAAATTTCTGAACGCTTATTTGGCTATTCCGATGCTGTTTCTAATTTCTTTTATATCTCGACTATCGCTTATTAGTAATACGCCTAATTATCGAAATTCTCGCACAGATTCCACAATATTGTGTTCGCTTATTTTTATCGTTTTTATTTCTCGCCGTTGTTTGTGTGACTACGAACGTTTCGTAGTCCAAACAAGAGGAAGAAACCCCTTCTTCACCCCGCAGGACCATCGAAGTCACGTAGAAATATATAGGCGATGGTTGCCGAAACTAAAGAATCGACATCGGATGATAACGACGATGCTGATAATGAATTAGTAACGGAAATGTCAACTGACGAGACTACTACAACTGTTCAGAATGTATGGCTACAAGCTAATCGTCGTAACAGTGGTAGTAAACCTAAAAAGTTGGAAACTGAAGATATCGATAGTGTACCGACGCAAAATCGGTTTTCCCCCATTCAAATCGAATCGGATGTTATCTACGATGCTATTTACGCTGATACGCAACCGTCTACTAACATTTCGTCAACCTTCGCCAACATTTCAGATATACGTAAATATAATAAAACTATTCCGCCGACTATTGTCGATGGTCAGTTAACGAATCATAATCAGACGGTAAATATAATAAATAAAGAATCAAGTTCTAACGTAATATTAAAATCAAAACCTAATAAAACTATATTTTATACATATAATATTAATGAAACTTAAGAATGTATTAAAAGAACAAAAAGCCCAATTTTTTTCTTATACTCTTAAAGAACGTAGACCGTTCAAGATGATACTGAAAGGTCTACCAAATAATATATCAATTCATGAAATATACGTTGAATTAAAGACCAAAGTCGATGTAGATAAAATTATTCAATTTGAAAGAAAGAATCCGGATTCTACGATAACCCTACTTCCCATCTATCTCGTTACTTTTCCTTCCCAGCTTGCCTCACAACAAGTTATGAATATTAAAAGTGTGTGTTTTTGTCTTATTAGATGGAGAAATACAAATCAAAACAACCTGTTGTTCAATGTCATAGGTGTCAAAAATTCGGACATATTTCACTAAAATGTAATAAATCTATCACATGTTTGAAATGTAGTGGGTCACATCTTAGCAGTCATTGTACAGCTATAACTTCGGAAACTTTTGTTTGTGCTAACTGCAATGGAAACCACACTTCAAACTCTAAAACACGCCCTATGTATATCGACAGACTACGTAAAACAAACCTAGCAAAAAATAGGAGAGTTCCGTCGTTCTCTACTCCTCATGTAAATAACTTGCTTAATAATAATAACATTAATATTAATCATAACTTTAATACTACTAATAATAACTTAACAAATAATAGTAAAAATAATAATAATATCAAAACTCGACAGAAAGGCTACTCTGAAATAACTCGATGTAATAGTAATTCATCCCATGTTAATGACTCATTAAATCACACCGACTCATCAGACCTATCATCCATTTCATCATTACTTAAAGGCGCTGATTTTAATAAATTAATGATTGTTATTAAAACTATAATTACAAAACTAAATGCACTCGCAAATGCAAATAGTTTCACAAAAATAGCGGCTATTTTAGAAATAATTGTAAGTTATATGTTTTTTTGTTTTTGTTTTTTTAAATGTAATATGATTAAGTTAGTTGCCTGGAATTGTAATTCTATAGCACACAAACTAGCTGAGCTTCATGAATTTGCTATTTACAATAGTATTGATATCATTGCTTTATCCGAAACTAAACTGAACAGTAACCTCACAGTTAAATTTCCTGGCTTTGATATTTGTAGAAACGATGGGACGCGTTATAGTGGAGGAGTAGAATTGTTGATTAATCAACGGCTAAAGTATGATATTGTGCCAACGCCCCAATTACATAGTATTCAGGCTGTTGCCATAAACATTTATTTAACCACTGCTGGTAATACTCATAATGTAAATCGCAATGTAGAAGTTGCTACTATTTTTGCTGTTTATAAACCGCATATTGACTAAGTATAGGGAAGACATTTTATCCTTGATGAAGACAAGTAAAAAAATTATTTTAATCGGCGATTTAAACTCTAAGCATAAGTCTTGGAACAATTTTAATAATAATCAAGCTGGCAACGTCTTACTTAGTACTTCTCTACCAAATAATATACAAATATTAGCACCACGAGAACCTACATACTTCCCACCACCTGGCTCCCGACCTAGTATTATTGATTTAGTTCTAGTCAAAAATATCGATACAACGCTGCACATTTCAGTTAACTGTTTATCTTCCGATCATAAGCCAATATTTATAATCGTCAAAACTGGCAACATACTGCAACAACCAGTACGTAAAACATTTAATTTTAAAAATGCGAACTGGAATTTATTTAAGCGTCATATTTCTGATAAAATAAACTTAAACCTATTTCTGATACTGACAACATTGACCGCTGTCTCACCACTCTGACGAACTTGATTCATAAAGCTATTGCCCTTTCTGTTCCTATTAAGCAGAATGTTTCCCCTATATCTTCGATCCCTTCGTATATAACTTCCATAATTAAAATCAAAAATATTGTCAGAAGATCCTATACTAAAAGTCGTTCACGTACTGATTCACAAAATATTAAGAAATTATTGAATCAACTTTCGATTTTAGTTCGATATTTACTAAATAAACATAATAATGAAAAATTTAATAAAATAATTTCTAATCTTTCTGTTAAAAATAATAGCCTTTGGAAGGTATGTAAACAATATACACAACATCATGAAGCGCTTCCCCCAATTCATGATCCTCATACTAGCACATATGCATATAATAATACCCATAAAGCAGAATTGCTTGCTGCACGCTACCCTTGAGGTTCACAACAGAAATATCCATTTAGCTTCAAGCTATCAGAAGAACAAAGTACATAAAGTTGTCAGCAGATTTATCGCCTCAGAATAACAACTAATATTAAATTAACTTCTCCCAAAGAAGTTTTTATAAAATCAACAAAGAAGAAAAACTCGGTAGGTCACGATGGTATCCAATCTACTGTCATTAAAATGCTACCTCAAAAAGTCATCGTTCAGTTAACTAATTTCATTAATGCAATGTTTAAATTTGGGTACTTCCCTTCTAGTTGGAAAGTGGCTAAAATAATTCCAGTACCAAAACACGGTAAAGATTGCTCTCAGATAGACAATATCCGTCCAATCAGCTTGCTTAGCAACATTTCCTAATTATCAAAAAATCTTCACCAACGGTTCCAAATCTAATACAACTTCTGGTTCAGTTTGCCTTTCTTAATGACAATGTAACAGTCCAAAAATTCAAACACCCTTCGGTTGTTTCTGTTTTCACAGCCGAGTTAATGGTCGTTGACAAAGCTTGTGATTATATACTTAATGTGCTTGAAAAATGAAATTCTTAATTAGCTATACAAAACTGTTCATTCAGGTTTGATTCTCATCCTTTCGTATTCGATATATCAGACAAACGTCTAAAAATCATACGACTAGGCGGTGTTTTAGAATTTTGTTGGATTCCTAGCGGATTTAAACTTAATGAAGCGTTGCTGCTAAACAGCATTCCTTATCAGGTGTTCCACTCCCATTCATTCCATCATCAGATCTCGCTCTAAAATTCAGTTACAACTATCACAATTCTTGGTATGAATATTGGAAATCGTCAAATAATGGTAAATATTTTAGAATTGTTCAGTCACATCTTCTGGTATTTCCACGCTATTCCCTACATTATTTATTAAACGTCACTATTAACAACTTACTTTATTAAATAATACGTTTCGATATTACACGTTGAAAAATAAAATAATCATTAAGATTAATTTTAATCGCCGCAAATGACGTCAGCTCTTATCGTTAAAATCTAGAAATTAATAAACGTTACTTCCATTTTATAAACAACTAAATTCTCATTATTTATTTATTTAATTATTTTTTTTTAAAGCTTTTAAATGTTTAACGTTACACGATCAAGCAGTTTACTTTTTAACGAATATATTCTTAAAATAACAACTTATATCTCTGAAGTTATATCTACACCTAATATTTCGGTATATTAATTTTTCATACGCACTCGCAGTTATCTACTTAATTTACATACACATTTGCATACTTTCACACACTCAGACACACACATCAATGAAATGTTTTTCTCTCTGTAGCTAGAAAGAAATAGAGCAGGATTAAAAATAAACAACGAAGGAACAAAACTATTATGTAAAAACGAACGAACAAGACATAAAAGTAACTGAATACCGATCAATTTTATTTAACAACAAATTAGTAGCTTGCATCGTCGACTAGTGATAACGTGGAGAAGGTAATGACAAATGAATTTTTTAAAATAACATTCAGTTCAGTCTTAAGACAGTCGTTTTCAATAGTTGCTCGTTCCTGTGTTTGACTTACGGTTCCCAAACAGGTTTCCTAACGCGAAAACAAGAAAGCATCCTGAGAACCTGATTAAATAATTTAGAAAGATCAGTACTGAACATCGAGAAACTAGGCAAAATTGACTATTAAAGAAAAAATGACTGGAAACGAACAATTTAAAATGAAATTAGGAAAAACGCGTCATTAGATGCCACGGTGATCGATGAACGAAGAAGCTAATGCAATGGTTCTATATCAACAGAGGAGAAAATTGAGACCGTATTTAGAACGACGATTTCAATAAATTTTTGGGGAACAGAAGAGCCTTGCAGTAGATTTTCTTTTTTTTTAATTTTATTTGTATTCTTAAGAAAAAATTAAAATCTTAAATAAGTAATAATTATAAATGTAGAATGGCCGCATAAATGTAATTAGAAACAATTGGGAGAGTTTCGGAAGGGCCTAGTAAACGATTGTAAAAAGGACCTTCAATAATAATAATAGTATCAATAACATTAATGGTCATAAATAATCAAAATGTAGATAGTCATAATACATAAAAATCATTCATTCATTCATGTATGTATATTTTTGCGACGTTTGCTTGTAATTGAACTGGCATTTATTTTTTCAGTTTATTGTTCATCTTAATTTATTTCTAACCTATTTTGTGTTTGTGCTCCAGTTTTTGATTATATTTATTTTATTTGTTTACTATTATTACCATTTACGTTTTTTATTTTTATTTTTATTTTTTTTTTTTGTATAGTTTAATCGTGGCGAAGTAAATATTATTTCAAAGAGTTTTGTGGAGGTGAAAAAAAATTACTTTGGCCGTAATAATAAGTATCGAACCTTGCCAACATCACACCACGTTTTCGTAAACAAAGTTTCACGATCTCGATTAATAATTTTGACTTCTGGTAAGCAGCGAATACATTTTGTTTACATTATATATATATATATATATATATATATATATATATATATGTGTGTGTGTACACCGTCAAGGGCCATTACAAATTCCCTTACAACGACATTCGTCGGTTATATTATAGCTTATGTATTACATCGCGGACAAGGGCAACGAAAGTAAGTAAACTATACATATTTCAAAACATAACACGCTGCGAAAATGAAATCGCAGCTAAACGAAGACACACAAATAAATTGAAAAGATATTTAAAAATGATACGATGTAAATCCAAGAAAAAAAAATTGTTAATTTAATTACAATAAAAGAACCAATGAAAACGCGAATTAAATACTTTTGTTCATACTAGTTAAAAATCGATTAATTAATCTATTTTATTATTATTAAATCACGCTTGTTTCACAGAATGTAACAGATATATTCAATGTTTTCCTTATTTTAAATCGCAATGTAAAGTACAAATTATATTTAATAATTTTCAATTAATTATAATAAAATTTCTAAATATCTGCTTATACTTTAAATATCGTTTGTTTTAAATGTAATTATCCTAACTCGCAACAGGTTTTTTAAAACGTAAAAATATATTAAACAATATACGAATCTTTCAAATGAAATAAGCAGTGTATTTGAAAAGTAATAATGAATAGTGTAAATTGAAAATTATAATGATTTTTTAAAATGAAATAGTTGTTTATTGACTTATTAGTGTCGGTTAAAACTAGTCAGTTGTTAAGTCGGTTTCGCCGAAATGATTTTTAGTCAGATTTATACTACGAAAACAATTTAGTGCCTAATAAGCTACTTTTATTGAATTACTTTTTTTTGTTAATAGATTTAGATAGTCGCCATTCGATTATCTTCTTAATAATTGAACAAAGTTTAAAAAAAAAAAAAAAAAATTATCTTATCCGGATTAAGAATTCATTCTGAAAAAATCAATATTTTCTTTCCGACCCAATTTGGTTTTAAACCCAAACTACTAAAAACACCGTGGATCTCGTCCATTTCGATTAAGGAAAAAGCTTTCGATACTCCATGCCATAATAATAATAATCTAAGTTTCCTCCTTACTCTTAAGATCCTGTCTTGTTAATAGAAAATGTTGTGTTAAAATGATATTAAATCACGTATTACGTCCGTTGTAGCTGTGGTTCCCCCAAGGTAGTATTCTAGGTCTCTACTCCTCTTTTTAATATAATGATTTACCGGTCATTAAAAATGTGCACGATATCTTTGTTTGCACGATGATACAGCTCTATTAGTAAACTCTTATAGGGTTGTGATACTATCTGTAATATATTATTTAAACTAACGAAGTATTTTAAGAAGCGGAAAATCAAAATCAACGAAATCAAAAATAGAAGCCAGAATTTCCCCCTTTTTTAACCAGACGTAGACTGTTTATAAACAAATGTGGAAATCGTACGAATGAATGCAAACAACATATTAAATATATTTAGGCACGATAATAAATTGAATTTTTCAACCCGTATTAATTTCACCAGTAACAAAAAACTATACAGAGAATTTGTGCACTTTTTCCAATATCCAATAGAAAATTACACTTATCGATTAAAAACAAACTCCTTATTTATCTGTTTTACTCCGCCTCTAGGTTATTGTTATACGCTGCTATATGGTGTTCTACCAGCCGAACAAATATACTGAAACTACAAAAAATATAAAATCATCGTTTAATAATAAAACGAAATAAATCGAATCGAGATATATTCGGATAGCTTCGATGCGTGATATCTTACACATTCCTGGTACATACAAAAAGTTATATCGTAAAGTGGGCACATAAATGGCGTATAACATTTAATTCGAGTGCCAACGTACCACCTTTACTAACAAATAACATGTTCTCCACCAATAGGTATCCTCCGTGGTAATGAAATTCTGCAAACAAACTGTGTAAGATATTTCGGAATGCATATTGCATGTCGCTCAAACAAGGAAAACTATGATTTCGCGAACCAGATTGCTGTATTCTCTTCTAGGAAGAAAATCTACTTTAAACGTAGCTTTTAAAAGGAAAATTCCAATCTGGAAATATGGAATTATATGAAACTGTACGTAAAAGTATAATGCATTAAGAATACAGCGACAACAATCGAAAATACTTAACCCTCGATAATGACCTAAATATAACATGTATCGATGAAAGTATGCAGAATGCGTTTTAGTTATTCTCCCTGACAATCCGATAAGGCGACCAAAAAATAGGAGATGCCAATAACTTGAAAAATAAATAGTTCGAATTACAAGAGTGAACGATTTTTCGGAATATCGATTAAAAGTCGAACGATAAACTTATGTTTTAGTAATCAAATAACCCGATAATTCAGCGCCTCAACTTTAACGATACTGTCACTGAGAATCTAATTGTCTAACTGGAGTATTCATGACCGTTGTTTATCGTGTTTTGCCGACTCAATGACGCGGATCTAAACAATTTAACGAAAACATGTAAATTATCACATATACCAGTCATAAATAACCTAGATGATTATACGAGTCTCCGAGGATTAGGCATAAAAAGTACAAACGTCTAAAGAATGTACTCGTAATTTATGATTATACGCTACTAGTAATTATGTGTGTTTATGTATACGTATATATTATGTATGCGAATACTGTATATGTATATATATATGCCTGGGTGTATATATTTCCATAATGAAATCAATTGCATAGGGTGGTTTTTTTTGTAGTTTTTTCCTTCTAATAAATATATATATATTTATATATATATTTTTTTTTCTCGTAAAATTTGTTATTCTACGCACCTTCCGGAACGTTTGCACCACTATATAATGTATGTATATTTACTACCGTGTTGTAAATATGTTTATTATATCCACGAATAAAGTTCATTCTTGTAACGAATACTTCCCATAACGAAAAGTAACGAAATCGCGTAACGTTTAATAAAAAATAAAAATAATAAAAAAAAAAAAAAGTGTAAAGAAAATAAAAACGTACAAAGCGTATCGTGAAAGACTTCTCTATACGTTTATTAGTTTAATTAATGTTAATCAAGGTTGATTACGCTTTCCTCTTCACATTATATTATCCGACAGTTAAAATGACCGACCCAATTAGGCTAGGCTACACTCGTTTTTTTTTTTATTAACGAGATGTACTTTTTTAAAAAAAAAAATATATAATAAAAAAAAAATACTACTATTGACCACGGAGAAAAGAATACGCGGCAAAGTATTTAATTATTATACTGAGAGTCATCCAACGTGTATATATTTTCGTTTATTTTTATTGTGATTAGTATTTTTTTCTTACATGTGTAATGTACTTCAGTTGAAAACTAATCGGAGAAAAATTTACAAAACGAATCGTTATTACGCGTAAATAATCAAGACGATGAACCTTCGCGAACGCTTATAACTAAGAACTAGTTATGCGTAACGAACTCGCATCGCGGTCAATTCCCCGAGGATGACGCACGTTAAGCAGACTTGCGGAAGGTTCGTCGTGTAAAAATAGAAAATGAGCGAAGAAAAATAAAACAGATAAAAACTATAGGAGGGCAGGAGATGCTGAGAATTTCTTAATTGGACGTCAAAAATAAATCCGGAAACTAATATAGAATTGACGAAAACTCAAGCGGTGATTAATTTTCGGCGAAAAATTGCTTAATCGGTGTAAGGAAAAATTTTAATTATAACTGATAAATTAAATTTATTCGGTTAGAAAAAAGAGAAAATTACGGAAATAATTCTAAATTATCGTCGTATAAAACAGATAGCTAAGTTAACCTAAACATGAACAGAATTAAAAACCACTGTTCAAGATACATTGAAATGAAAATCAGAAATTTCATAATTACCGCTTCAAGTTTTCCCAGATGAATGCATTTTCCGAGTCTAAAAAAGCGAATATCATTCGTTTATTTTAGATTCTAATTGCTTATCAATCCATGAGGCTCCTCTCGATCACTTCTTTCGAAAACCAAACTGGTCGGAATCTAGTAGATTTTCCTCAATCTTCCTTTGTATCAGCAGATTTATAATTCGATAGTTCTCACATTTACTTCGTCTTTTTTTAGTATTTTTAGCGCTGTTTCGAGCTCAAATTTCATTATATGAAACAATTCATACGCCCATGATCGACTTTCCTGTTGTTTATTATCTTGATATAATTGTTCTAAATATTCTGGCCACCGATTTATTATTACTGCTTCTTCCGTTTCGAAAAAACTTAAAATTATATATATATATATATAAAATACAACTTGGTACAATTTTAAATGTCGTTACCAGGGGCGTATTTCAACTTTTGTCGCCCCTACGCCACACAAGTGGTGCCGCCCCATGTAAGGCCATCGATTTTCCAAAATTTTGTTACTCAAATATGTTGGTTGTTATGCATCGAAAATGATTTGAATCGACGAATAAATTTTGAAAATTTGATCGAAGAATTCGACTTAAGAAAGTCAAGAAAAATTGTACTATAAAATAATTACTTGTATTTTTTGTGATAAATATATCTGATTTAAAACTAAAAAAATTAATTTTTTTTGTTAACAAAATTTATTTTTGGTCCTACATGCCGCCCTCCCAAAATTTGCCGCCCTATGCCATGGCATTCTTGGCATTGGGGGTAATACGCCCCTGGTCGTTACATTCTTAATAAGGATATCGGATTTAATTCGCTGTTTTAATTTCTTATCGGTTATTAACTCTATATTCGTTGCGTTTATATCGGTTAATAATTATTGCGAACTATAAAAAGGTTAAATTATTATTACGTAAATAAAATATTTACCGAGCGTCATCGTAGTTGACGATAATCAGGAATCGATTATTATCATCGATATGAAACGGTCGATAATTTCAAATAAATAACCGATGATAATCCCAAAAATTACCGACAATTACGAAAAATATTCGCTTACACTTAATCATCAAAAATATTTCATTCCGTGAAAGAATTAAACGATTTATTCGGAAATCAAAATTTAATTCGTATTTAATTTTCGAAATAATACTGCGCTAATGGGAGGTGTGGGGAAAGAAATTCCTGATATATATATATATATATATATATATATATATATATATATATATATATATATACATATATATATATATATATATATAACTGAGCTATTTCGGAAACGACTAAAACAATTTCGATGAAATTTTGCACATTTATTAAATGATTAAAAATAATCTGTATCGAAATTACGAATTTTAAAGTTTTAGAACCCGACACCGAAAACATAATCATAAAATTTTGGAAATTACTATTTTTCCTCGTTATTCAGCTCGATCGCATTAACCGTTCGAATGTTACGAGGTTAGAAATTTGCTTTTTCGTGTCAGTATCTAAATATAATTAAAATTTTATATATCTAGTACCGTTTCGATTCAAGGTATCAAGTCTTTCGGAAGTATGTTTTAATGTACGAAAGAATTCTTTTACGGGGGCAAAAATCCGACTCAAAATTTCCAATATTCGTTCGGTCTCCTTCTGATATTTGTCAAAACTGAAGTTTTTAGTTACAAGTACGGAAATTTATATGAAACGAAATTGTATAAAAAGAGTTACGTAACGGTTTTTAATAGCGTGCCATTTTTATCTAAATATATTTTCCGAAAATACACGATAGGATAGTTATCGCAGCAAGCTCGAACAAGTTCCAATTTGTAAGTAATCCGAAAGCAATATATGAAAATTTTAATGTAGATTTATTAAATGAGTCTGTCACGTGGATTAAGAATTATCGCGCGACGTTTCAGTTTTAAACGCATGTTAGATGTAATATAATAATAATAATCGCAACTATAAATTGTAATAATCGTAAATAAACACAGTTGACATTATTTACTTAGGCTTCTTAAACATCTAGATTTAAAATTATCATCATGGTGTAATAATAGGCGATTTGTAATAAGCCAACAAGTATAATAAAAACTATTTGTTAGTTTATTCTCGAGTATGAAGGTCGAAAAATCACATGTAACATTAAAAATGAAACTTCACGCAATCATTCCTAATGGACATAACGAACTTATTTTAACGTCAAATTTCAACATTGCACTAGCATAATGATAGTCAATTGCTCATACCGAAATTCTTAATTATTATATAGACAATTTATGCATATATTATTTTATATATCACGATATTATCAACCCATTACCGGGTGTAGGCATTCCCTAAACTTTTCCAAGGACTCCTATCTTGTGCGGCTCGTATTCAATGATTCCTGCCCATTTAACATAATTTCTCCACCTAGTCATAGGCCTCCTTCGTCGTGGAAGCTGGCTGCCAATTGGCCGGCACTGTAAAATCCGCTTCGTCCATCTTTCATCCTCTTGTCTTGCCAAATGTCCGGCCATTCCCACTTTAGAGTGGTGATCCACTTCACTGCGTCTACCAATTTGATCTGTTCCCTAATCCATGTAACCACCTTGCCATCTTTGAGCCTACAAGGATAATTCTTTCGTGAGCAGTTTGGGTTTCCTAACTCTTCTAGCAGTCCCCTTAGTAAGGCTCCATGTTTCAGCTCCGTATATCAAGACAGGCATCACACGTTGATTATACAGCTTTCTTTTAAGACTTTTTATTTCCCCATTTCTAAAAAAAAGTTTCCTAATTTCCCAAATGCCATCCAGGCGAGCGATATTCTTCTTTTAGTTTCCAACTGCATTATATTATTCTTGTCCATAGTAAATTCCTGTCTCCTAGATATACGTATCGACATTTTTTCACCATTTACAGTTGCTGTCTTACGCGGTATTCGTAATTATTTTTGTTTTTCGTATATTTATTTTAAATCCTATTTTCACAGAATGCGCGTCAAGTTCGTTTATTATTAATTGTATTTCCTCAGCACTATTGTATGTTAAGACTATATGGTCTGCGAAACGCAAGTAATTCAATCTTTGTCCATTAATTCTGATTTGAGCTCCAGTTCAGTGTCCTGAAGATACCTTCTAGAACAGCAATGAACAGTTTCGGCGTATCACTCTGTCTTACTTCCACTTCAATTGTATATCGCCTTCCCTATAACTTTATCTTCATCCACGCATGTTCGTATATATTTGCGATGACATTAATATAATGTTCCGTCAAAGTCATATAATGATTTTAATATTGCCCATATTTGTACAGTATCGAAAGCATTTTTGCAATCCACAAATACAATACGTACATTAAGGTTGTAGTCTACACAATTTTGTATTAACGTTCTTATGGTTAATAAGTGGCCGTTGGTGCTACGCCTTTATCGAACTCCGCTCTCTTGGTTGATTATAATCTATAATTTGTGATATCCGATTCGTAATTAATTTATACATATGCGATAATGATGAGTATGTAGTTCTTCAAGGAGAGTATATCTCCTTTCTTATGAATTAAAGTAACTTCTGCATATTTTCAAAAATCGGGTATTTCGCTTTCTTTTAAGCATGTATTAAATAGATCACATAATTATATAAGTATATATTCACGCACGCACGTGTATATATCGGATTAATGATACAGCAATATTTTGCAGCTCTTACAAACCAACTGCTATTAAAAATCAATTAGAAAACGGTGTACGTCGCGTTTTAAAGTATTATCGCAAATGGCAAATCGAAATAAACGCATTAAAAACTGAGGCCATCTTTTTCACTCGTCGTCGACCAATTTTGTCATCTGAACTTCTAGTGGATGATAAAGTTATAAATTGGTCGGATAGTATACGTTATTTGGGAGTTTTATTAGATAA
This sequence comes from Coronaproctus castanopsis, assembly GCA_032883995.1. Lineage (NCBI taxonomy): Eukaryota > Metazoa > Arthropoda > Insecta > Hemiptera > Monophlebidae > Coronaproctus > Coronaproctus castanopsis. The sequence goes on from CM065052.1 coordinate 288,891,137, forward strand.
ACGATTAACCTTCTCGGCGCATGTAAATTACGCAGCTCTAAAAACAAATAAAGCAGTAAGTACAGTGTATGCGTTATTTAATCGTAAATCGTACCTTAACGTTAATAATAAGCTCATCATTTATAAAGCGCTTATTCGTCCTGTGATGACTTATGCTTGTCCCGCCTGGTCTTCTATCTCGAAGGCGAGCTTTAACAAATTGCAATTAGTACAAAATAGGTGTTTAAGATGCGTATTAAGTGCCCCAAGGTATGCCAGAATAGTGGACATGCGTGAGATATTAAATATACCCTTTATTCGGGATTATATTCTTACTATAACTCGTAAGTTCTGCGATAATTGTGTATTGCATGAAAATTAGTACATCTCAATGATCGGAAATTACGATTCCAGGCAGCTACAGTTTATGTACACAAAGTATAAGCATAGACGCCTTAAACATAATTTACTGTAAATGATTAATATTTAATGTATCTGTGTAAATGTATGTGTGTGTATGTATGTATATATATATGTAAGTATATGTGTATTATATTATATATCTTTATAATTGTTATTATATCGAATAATATTCCTTTTTGTATGCTTAATGTGATACAAAGCGTTTTATGCAGTGGGTTTTTTTTTCAAATTTTTTTCCGCGTTTTATATATTTATATCTGTAATCTAGTAAATATACTATAAGATTTATTACATAAAGAATTTTGTTTATTAGCGGTAAGTATATTATAATTCCGGTACGCGTAATTCTTATTCTTTTGTACTTTTAATGAATTTATGTCAATAAATAAATTTATTCTTCTTCTTCAGATTAAAATTGTAAATTTAAAGAAACTGAGACTCACCTTCTGGAATTCACAATTTGTTCATCTTCTTCTAAAGAACTACCAGCTCCTGAATCCTGAAACATAATAAAAAATAATTAGAAATTATTCTGTCTATCATTTTTCAAGTCATACGAGTAAGTTACGTATGTGTATATTGTGTGTCTGTTTAAAAAAAAAAAACCGCAGTTTACATTTTTGATAAATATTTTTTTTTTTTTAATGAAAATTTGTGCGTCGTATTGAAGCTGAAGTTTAGTAGTTAAACAATTCGCATATAAACGACACTATGAAATGAATATACATGACGCGTATGATCTGTAGGTATAGAGAATAAAATATAAAAGAATTAGCTGCTTCATAAACAGACTTCAGTTAGTATTACTAAATAAATGTCATTCGAACCAGATGAAAAGCTTGGTACATGTACACCAATGTACTTGTAGTTAGGTAATGTATCTTACACATACATACATATGTATATATATATAATATCTTATTTTTCTTTACTTTTATCGAATGCACGGATTTCGGATGCGGGTCTAGAGTATGCATGTTTAACAGAGACGGTTACCACAATCTAGAAAACGTCGTGCCAAGATTTTGCAGGAATTAACATTACGCACAATTAAATTACGACAGGTCGGAATATAATCGCTTGGGTTAAGAATTGCACATTAGGATCAGGTCAAACTAAATGAAATTCTAAAGCTGGCATTAGTAGATAAGAAAAGAAATAAATAGGAAAATTACGAGTCAGACATGTAAAACCAGTTAATAACTAACCGGATTCTGTATACAGCTTATATCTTTGCATCAGATATTATACTTAAGACATATATATATATATATATATATACAAGTATGTTGACATTTACTAAATTGTGTATTTATTCAAGGAATACTTTTGAAAAAATTCAATACAAGCGAATTAAAAACCAGTTTTTTTCAAACAACGATCGAAGGTTAACACACATACACTCATACAACAAAAATGATCATTTCTAACAATCTTTTCACATGGCTACCCTAACAACGAAGAAAGTTGTCAGGGTTTTCCATTTTTACCCCTTTCAAGGAAAGAAAACACGTTTATAATTAATTATTTAACAATAAGTCAGAAAAAAGATTTTTTTTTTTAATTTTAATTTGCACATAATTTTTTCATTCAGCTTGGTTAAAATAAAAAAAAATGTATACCTTAATTAGTTTCAAATTAATTAAATTTATCCGTACATTCTAATAAGATCAGAACAGTCGAAAATTTTTAGGAAAAACGAGTATACGGACCAACCACTATTAATTATTTGATAAAGGTTTTACATGTTAGTTTTTGAAATTTATAGCAAATATAGAATTTTATTTTATACATACTGTATATATATATATATATATAATATGAGTGTGTGTGTACAAACTTAGAATTCTTCAGAATAAGAATATGATAATCTTTGTATGCCTTCAAACTAAGAAATATAAAAATTATAAAAACAGCGGAGTTATGCGACTTACGAACTTGAAATTTGTTAAAAAATTAACTACAAAATACAAACTAGCCGTATGACTCTAAGAATGTAAATTTAATGCTCAAAAGATTTTTCGGATTATTTTACATAGTTTTTTGTTTTTTATCTGTCACTTCAATTTGTTGCTCAAAAAATTTCTTTCGATATATTAAATATAATAGATTTTATCTACACATACAGAAAAAGAAACGTGTGATTCATGAAGACACGCACACACAAACATGTATAATGCATATATGCATAAATATGTGTAATGAGAAAATGAAATTTCAGTATTATTTACAGATTACATAATTTCGTACATATGATTCATAATATATATATATATATAAAATGAGCTTTTTTTTGTAATGATAATTGATAAGGATGATTATAGACAATAACGACAATAATCACTGAAAGTTATTTGACAAATAGTTACAGCTGGATTAAGTGTAGCAGATTAGCCGCCTTTCTTTGTCTTCCAGATGTACACTTAATATTGTGTTTATCGTTAATGGGTTCACAATTAGAATTCGCATCAATAATTCGGTGGATATCTAAATGATAAATATGGTTGAAAACGTACTATCAAAAATCGTATTTATATATAATATGGTGGAAAGGAAGCGGGCTTTCCTTTCTATTAACTTAGAGAGAAAATAAATAATTTTATTTAAAAATAGGAAAACGAGATATTAGCTTACAATCATTTGTGGAACACAATATCGTTCAGATGACCGTCATTTGCAAAAATACATTAATTCAGTGTTTTTACCAAATTTTCGAGCACAGGTCACTGAATTTTTTAAATTTCTTCATAAATCCAAGTTTTCAGGTCTTCGTGTTTCGTAAAAGCCACTTTTAAGGTATTCCACAAAAAAAAAATTGGAGCGGTCAAATTTAGCGGGTACGGCGGCCAAGCAAAATACGTGGGACGTGACAATATGCGGTTACAAAACGTTTTTTCAGTACTGCGAGCGTTACTGCCGAACAGTGACACGTTGCACCATCTTGTTGACACTATGTCAGCCCAGACGACGATGACGACGAAGTCGCGGAAGCAAAAACGAGTTTATCATCTCGATATAGCGCGTTCCGTTGACAGTACCCGTGAAAAAATAAGGCCCCACGGGTACGAGGGTTTTTTTTGTCCAAAACATTTTTTATCCGGGGTTAGCTGTCTTTCAAAAGTAGTCAATCCACCTTAAAATTGAATTGCGAGGTGGTTACACCGCGTAACTTTGAATTCTTTTCAAAATTCTCTTTGCACTGTTGTGATCGATTCATCCCGAAAATAAAACGCGCCCTCCTACTCATTATAGGATTCCATGATAATTGAAACTGGACAAAAACGAATCTCCCGTGTGTACACTAAACGTGGAGCACGCGATTTGCATTGTTGCAGTGTTACCAACTGCGCTATTCAAAAAAACAAATCGTCCGTCATCTCTGGAATAGTTCCTGTCCGTAATATCCGTCAAAGTGCTTATCTTTCCATTCGTTATATAAACTAGATAAGGTGATAGTAATGACTTTAAAAAATTCTTACACACCATTCACAACAGGCTAGTAGTATTCGATTTTCTAAGTTCATGACAGTAAATGCGAGTTTATTTATTTATTGTACTGCATATGTTAATCGATATTAGTTCTATAATGTAAACAGTTGTGTGCGATTATTTAGTGTATATGTAAAAATTCGATTTCTGTAGATTAGTCGAAAATTAGAAAATACTTCGAAAGTAAGAAGAGAAATAGGGGTTACGAAATATTACAAATTTTATCCTACGGACAAGTTAAAAATCTCAACTTACTATATGCGACCGTGCGACCGTGAATATTATAATGATGAGGATGATAATTCGATGTTCGTAAATTACGGAAAATATATTAATCGTCGAAAAAAAAAAATAAATAAATAAATAAAAGTATTGATTTTTATTCGTTTAAATTATTGTATAATCCGTAATGTAAGAAAATTGCATACAGTATAAATATTGTTGATTTTTAGTCGTAAAATAAAATACCCTTAAATAACGTCTTCTACATATTCCCCGAATTTAAAATATAAAATTTTGGACAAGATCCAGTTTTTCAGCTATTTATATTCGCAGGTGTTAGTGATTTTTTTTTTAAAGATAAAATACACTTCCTCAGTTTTCGAACGATATGAAGCTTACCTCAATATGTGCAAAATGAACGATACGAATTATTTTTGTTTAGAATTCAATCGACACAAATGGTTCTGTGAGGCTAGGTTAGCTAAAACAAACCATTTTAACTTAGCATAATATAATAAAAGTAAATAATGTAAATAAAAAAAAAATGCGCGTTTAACATCTCTCTCAATCGGAAGGACAAAAAAAAAAAAAAAGATAATTTTTACCAAAATTTGACATTTCCATATTTTCGAACTGGTGTATCTAAGGAAATAATCGATGATTTCGGAATAGAAATTAAAATATTTCGAAGACTGTCATCGATAAAATAAAGCTTTCGCTTTTATTTTATACACTCGTCGAATTTTTTCAGTGATAACTGCGTCAGAATTTGCCACTGTCATTTTTTGGAAGCTAGAAATATATCCGAAACGTCACTAATGATAAATTCTGACAGTAAAAGTCAACGAGTATTAAAAAGTATTCCTACCGCTAAGGTATATGATAAAAAGCCCCCCTTAAAGTGTATCTACAACTGTGACAACACATATAATAGAACATATACACTCGTTACAAATACACTTCCTACACATTTAAGTAACACACAAAAGATAAATAAGACTAACATGAATAAAAATGCACAATAGAACATAGTTCACATAAAACAACGGTGTAGAAACGGCATAAGAAATTATTAAAGAAAATGTGAGTTAAAAGATGTCACAGTATACGCGTAAAACCATTGAAAAAATATAATGAGAAGGAATTCATAAAGTTTAGATTGTGGAATGTAGTGATTTTTTATACTTGATTACAAAAAACAGTTAAAATCACCGAACTTTATTTATTAAGCAAAGCTTTTCGGCAACTACGCCATTATCAAGCTATATATTTAATTTTATTTATATATAGCTTGATAATGGCGTAATTGCCGAAAAGCTTTGCTTAAGAAATATAGTTTAGTGATTTTAACTGTTTTTTGTAATCAAGTGAGAAGGAATTACTTTAAAAATCATATTTTTTTATTAACACCTTATTATTGAAATAAATGTTTTACAGTTTGATACATTTACAGGAAGTGCAATAAACTGTACCGCCAGCTTAGACTTAATCAGTGCACTAATTCACTTTACAATACTCTATAATACATCATAATGTAGTATACATGCATGCACTTAACTCTTATATGAGGTAATATACTATAATTTAGGTGTACTAGATGCGTAAATATATTATCCATATATGACACATACGTACATATACAAAACTTAAGTATTATTGTACAGAGAGTTCACACACATACATGTGTACATGCTCAGAAATATATTAAGCCTATACGTATAATTGGTACTGAAAAGTTTTATCGCTGATTCGCAAAGAGCTAGTAAAAAAACTTTTTTCTGTGGTCTATGATACTGCGCCATATTCACACTTGTCATCCTTACTTAAGTGAAAGTGAAATAGACAAGACCAAAATTTTCCGCGCGCCGTTAATAATTGGCTAGTGCAGAAATTAAGAGTAATTCATGTAATATATTGGGGATTAAGATGTCAGTACATGTAATATATTGGGGATTAAGATGTCAGTATTATCTTCACCCCATTTTTTTTTGTCATAAGTAGTGTCGTTTTATAGCTTTCGAGTTCTGGTTTCACTGTGAGAATTTAGATTGAATTTCGAAATTATAGTATCTGTTTCTTCTATTAACTGTTCGTTAACACGTGGAAAGAAATCCAAGTTTTTAATGGGAAACATCATTGCTCTAGCCAACATAAGATCGAAGGAAAATACGTTAGCAATAACTACAGATGCGCCGTGTGAAATTGTTTTGTATCCCCTACATGCGTGTATTAGAAATTTTCAAAGTTTTTTCTTTACTATTTTAACTTTTAGCCGGATTAATAGGACGGTGGATCAGTATGCTAAAGTATTTTCAATCAGCAATTTGTATAACACAATTCTGTAGTTGTAACTGAAGTCTCATGTATTTTGATAGGCTCGTAACATGTCAAGATGGTATTTGAAAGTTAAATTGTTATCTACGATAATATGTAAGTAAGAATAATAATAATAAAAATCGTATACGAACCCAACATGCCATTTCCAATATTTTCCTTTTATCCGGCTAACATGACGGTTTTACGCGGACTAGGAAAACTACTCATGCTTGGGCGAATCAGATTATTCTATCCTCTTCTTGACAGACGTCATTTTAAAAAGAAAAAACTGCAACAGCCTCAATTTGAAAATATGGAATTAAATTATATGGGACTGTATGCAAAAGTAACTTATTGAGAATACAAGAAAAATACTAATATATATCTAATATAACTCTCCATAACGATCTAAATATATCGTATGTCAATGAAGTACATATAAACCGATATAGAGAAAGTTCTTCGATGAATTTCAATTCAATATTAAACCCAAATATCCGAGAACTGAATCAACTGCGCACTTCTTGACAATTCAAGAAAAGAGGAGACACAATGCAGAGATGTTTTTCCAACATTTCGAAAATTAAATAGTTTACGAAGGCAAACGCTTATAATAATTCGACTTACGCTCATGACGATACTAATTCCTTAATTCTGAGTTTCATAAGACCACTCTCCGTCACTAAATCTAATTGTCTCATTGGAGGCGTTAAATTAATCGAATTTTTTTAATTTTTTTTTTTTATTCTCCCGTGCAATAGACTGATACAAATGCTAAACGCACGGAGTCTATTATTCCGTTATTATAAACACGAAGATGATTTAGTACGAAAGAGGAAAGTTAGAAGAGTATTTTAATTTTTAGGGTAAAAGTATTTCATTAAGCGTGTTAGAAAAGTCTAATGAAGAGTGAATAGAGTTACATAGAGAACAGTGGAGTACGAGCTTTGGTGATTTGAACATTACAGGTTTGGTAAGTAGGAAGTTCGGTTTCGGAAAGAATTTAAGAATGAGTCAAACGGTGTGACCTGTGCGAACACGGAACAACATCGCTTCATTTTGTCTTGTGCGATGAACACGTTGAACTGGTCAGATATCACTTGTTCAGGGAAAATGGAAAATCTGATTGTTGCTTGTTCCTTGAATTTATGGAACATGCAGCGACGCATATCGAAACATGTTGCTAGAAGTAAGTCTGCAGGAGATATGAAGGCGGCTTTTTTCGTAATTCTACTTCTTCATTTCTTCCATAACCCCCTATGTTAAGGAATGCAAAGTACATGCAGGCTTTGCTTGTTGATTGTTGAATTAATTTTCACAGTCAATGGATTCGTGTATCTGGAATTTTCTTTCAGCTGTTTGATGTGACAATAACAATTTCATGCTTATTTTTAAAGGATGCAATTAATATATAGCATGCAGAATCGCAAAGAGTTTATACATTATATAGGACACTAGAGTACGGCGGCAGTGGGTAATGGACTATATCATCATTATACACGACAGTACAGCTACAGCGATATTCATTTTCTTTTATCCATCTGTATAGTTATATTGAAAAGATGTTGTATTGCGAAAGGAATTTACTGATTTCCTGTTGAGACATGATTTGGTTATCGGAGCCTGTATACTGTAAGATCAGTATTAGAAATGACAAAGTTTGTCTTCCAAGGAAGTAACGAAAATGGATTGATAGGTGTAATCGGCGGAAGATCAGAAAGCTGAATAACAAATAGCGTTGTTTTTACTTTGTCTGAAAGATTTGTATTCACGTACGGTAATGATCTCAGCTATTTGTAATGGGTAGTTTCTAAAAAGTAAGTGTATGTAAAATTTTAATATGACATAGTGGTCACGTAGAGCTAGGGGTAGTAATTCATTTACTTCATAGTATAGTAGGATAATTGGCGTTGTAGGGAAAGCTCCGAGAACGAGACGAAGTGCTTTGTGATGTATTAAATCTAAGGAACGTAACCGTTGATTATTTTACGTCGTCATCGCCGTTGTTTACGGTACTATATGCTACACCGGTATAATGAAAAAAGAAAAGAGAAAAAAAAAGACGGCGAAAACACGTGTACAGGTCAACTTACTTTGAAAAATGACCATTACGTTATATATATATATATATATATATATATATATATATATATATATATATATATATATATATATATATATATATATATATATATGGCAGTTATTGAAATTTGAATAAACATTCTCACTTAAAATTGACAATTCCGTACACGTGTTAACTCGGAAGTTATAACGTAGGTGAACCGTATAAAATAAAATAAGAGTGCTAATTCGATAAATCTCTCTGTTCCGCGCTATCGATTTTATTTCGACATTTAATAAATTTATATTTCGGGAATAAAATAAACGAAAAAATAATAACGAATTTCGACGATTTATGTTGAATTAAATAACTACATATTATTAAATTTAAAAACGTCTAAGGGAACATTCGGATTATATACACACACCGGGTATAGACGAGAATTTATTTCCTTAATAGTGCGGTGTTAAATTTCGACAATCTATATATTTAACTCTGTTAATGGAACATGGTGTAGGGTTAGCGATCAATTGAACGTTACTTATAGAAAAAATAAAACTAATGGGATTGATGATCCATTTACGTGCCGTATACTGCTACGAGACCAGAGGCACGGAAGCTATAGTTGTCGAAACATGCCGGTTCCACGTAGGAACGGCTACTGTTGGACCGGCTGCATTTGGCTGAAAAAAATCGTTGTAATGCTAATGGAAGACCATATCGAATACGTTCAGGCTTGTACTTTTGGCAGTGTAGCAGAAGGTGTTCTATTGTTAATTTAACATTGCTGCAGGAACAAATCGGTGGTGATTCTCTTCTGATCAAGTGACTACGAGTGAGAGTCGTATGTTCTAGCAATATACGACGAATGACTATTTTTGTGTGTCGTGTCAAGAAAGGGGAATTTCGCTATAAATTAATAAAAACGCTCGCTGCGAACAATATTTATGAATAACATCGTCTAGAAATCTTTACTGACTTTATAGTTAAATCCGGTCCCTGTGTTACGGCAATAAAAAAAATATTTCTACGACGCTTGCAAAGGAATAGTTAGGCAAGGCTGTATTTTTCCACCGATATATATATATATATATATATATATTAAATGGGAGGATACCTTTACGGCGCCTACCCAACGTGATAATGCGAGGACTATTTATATTTCAATTAAAGATGCTGGCTTCTCTAGAAACATTGCTATATGGAGGAACGACTGTATATTATCCAAATGGAGAAGGGACGATTATGGAGAACGTAGTAAGATAAGGTAAAACTCAGAATGTAATGGTGCCAAAGCAGAGCATTAAAAAAAAACATGATCGGGATTGCAGACTGCCTGTTCAGAATGGAGGGGACAAAAAGGACTTTGTTTATGTTGCATATAGAAAAGACGGTCAGGTAACAAGCGATGTCGAAATCGCAATCTACTGATGAATACAATATCCTTGCGATCAATCTTAAAGAAATACAACCACGGAAGTTTGGGGAGAGAAAGTTAAAGTTGATAGGGTGACCGGGTGATTGACTAATGCTCTCAGTGTACATCAGTTTCCAACGCTCTTATGCTGAAAAGAGTGAACTAAGGAGAGTTCTACGTCATTAGATAACGCGTCTTTAGCTAATGAGTCAACAGACTTATTGTTTGGAATACCTTTATCACCCGACACCCGCAAGAAGGACACAAATATTCCCACACGTTCCAATATATTAAATTTTAATAAAACTAATCCAATTAATGTAGCTGATACATTCTATTTATCGTCTATATCCGTCGCCATGCTTTTTGAGCTGAATACACAATTAGACTGGTTCATGGAGCGGCGGTTCCATGATTGGAGGATAACAAACCTATTTTACAATTAGCCTTATCTTTGTAAAAAGAAGAGAAGCGAATACGCGAAAATTAATCTTGAATGAAATTCACCTACCAATAGAGACGAATTTCACACAGAAGACAGCAAGTTTCATCCTGCTGGTGATATAACGTCTACTTTACGTTTATTGAGTTATTTCCTCTGTGTAGACATTTTCTCCGAGTTGTTCATGAACATAATTAATCGAAGGTACGCACACGATAGAAAATACGGAAGATATAAATAAACTCTCGAAACGCTTGAAAGATATCAGTAAACAGCGTATAAACACCAGACAAAAATGATGATTATACGTAGAAACAGGTAATACCGCATAATAGCTGTGGAAATGTTCCAAGTCATCCATACCTAGAAGCAATCGAGATGACTAAAAATTGTTAGAAGTTCGACGTCAAAACTGAACCGAATTTGGAAAGATGACCCTATATTTAAAACACGTAAAGATTAAATTGATCCAAACACTCGTATTTATACTTGAACAACGAAGAAGTCTGATAAAAGAGAATCGATTCTTTTGAATTTAGACGTTACTCCTCAGATCAGGTGAACAACAAACAAAACGAACGAATGCAGGAAATCGACGTCGCACAAAGATTACTAACCATCGTTGTTACGAGAGTGATGAAATTTTTCGGACACATCATCATGCGGAAGTAAAATGGAATAAGAGGTTTATTAACGGTAAACGAGGAACGACACGCGTACCCAGACGATGTGAACAGATGTTTTTCGACAAAGGACGAGGCTCTAATTCGTAGATTATCAGTCATAAGATCGATACCAGTATCGAAAAGTAATTGCCTCAATTAATCCGATGCTATGATATTTAATTAGTTGCACAAATCAAGTATTAGCCATTAAACATTAATTACTCATCAATATATATAAATATATATTATATCAAGAAATTGTATCATAACCAAATAAAAGATCAGTGATTTGTGATTAACGGTAATTTTAACACAACTTCACTAGTCTGACAACAGTTGAAAAAAAGAACATGCACAATATTCATATATATATATATATATAGTAATCTGTGTGCAGAATACTTAAAGCAACAGTATGTCGAAATCTAGTCGTTTTTTACACACGTGTTGTTTGCGTGTGTTGTGTGCGCGTGTATTGAACCGCGCATTATACTATAAATATTTTTTACAATACTCACGTACAACGGGGAAAAAAATAACCACATATAAGTATGCACAACACTAACGTGAAAAGATAAACAACAAATAAAATATAGAAACTGTTCATCAAACAACGGGAAAGAAAAATCTTGACACATGTTAACATTCTTCGACGTTTCAGGTCATGTTCGTTGTTAGCGGTTACCGTTGCCAGAAAGGGAATCGAACATAGAGACTTTAAATGGCACATACTGAAAACAGATGGCGAGGAGAACCCCAACAATGGACAATGATAATATTATTATTAATAATAATAATAATAAATAAATGAAATAAAAATGACTGGTCTGGGGGAACTGTTTTATAAAAGAAAGACAGAAGTAGATTAAAAAACGTCATAGCGCAATAAAACGAAGATAAACTAGTATAGTGAAACAAGAATGGACAACTAGAAGACGGCAGAATAGTAAACGTAATTATTAGGAGACACGCGAAAGATGAACCACCGATATTATTATATTTTTAAAACATACCAATGCGTACTAATATATAAAAAATATATTAAGGAAATATTATTGAAAAAATCATTCGGATAAAAAAAAAACTCCAACTTTAATGGTAAAAGAAAAAAAAAATAATCTAAATAATAATAATTATAATAATAATAAAGAAGGAAAAACAAAGTAATAATTTAAGACGTATACTTTCTTTAAAAAATAAAAAGTTATAATAGAGGGAAAAAATTTTATTTACGCAGGAAAAAATTTAAAGCACTATCATATATTTGCTGATGATATACTATTTATAAGCAAGAATCCTATAGAAGCAACTCGACTACTACAGCCGAATGTAAATATGATTGAGAAAAGGACTAAGAAATGACAGATAAGTCTTAATAAAACAAAATCACATTATACACTGTTTACAAAATGTAGAATCAATTACTGTCAAGAGTAAAGAACTGCAAGCCACTAATTGTGTAAAATACCTAAGAATGCACCTAGATAAAAGGCTAACTTGGCGGAGACATATTAATATAAAGCAAAAGGAATTGGACATTACATCACTAGCTTATTGGAAGAAAATCACCGTTATTCGTACAAAATAAATTACTATTATCTAAAACTATATTTAAACCAGTATGGTCGTATTGTATTCAATTATGGGATACAGTTCTCAATTCAAATATTTCTAAAATTGAAAGGTTCAAATCAAAATCTACATGATAAATGCACCTATATTAGAAATGATGACACATATATATAGGGACCTAAAAATAGAAACTGCGAAAGATGTAATGAGGATATAGACAGTGAAACATATGCACAGCTTCTAAAATCGCACCCGAATCGACCAGCAACAGGTTTTAATTAATGATAACCTTCAACAGATACGTAGATTGAAAAGGAAAACACCATTACACATAATGCATAATGTAACAATCAAGGTTGAATCTCACTGGAGAACACCTTACTAATAAATTCATACATGATATTTAATGCTAACTATAACAGATTACCTAAAAAAAAAAAACAGAGAAAATGGAAAAAATCCCTTTAATAATGTACACAGGACGCAGTGTCACATTCGTCCTTTAACCGTTTTATAACGAAATTTGCTTAGTTTCATTGTCAAGGTGATGTATAAAATACTTCGTCCCCCGCTCAATAAGAACAGCGCATCAATATATGCAAATAAACGAAGACGATAACATCTGATTCTAAATAATTTCTGCAATACCATAATAGAAGTAGTCCATAGAGCAATTCAACGCTCCGAATTAACTGTTAATCCGAGGAACGTGATCCCATAGAACTTGGTGTGAAGCATGTTATTAGCGGCTAAATTCTGAACTATATGATTAATGGAGGATCTCTACAAAGTTTTAGAAAAATATTAGTATAAACACGACGCCGTATGTAGGATAAAAAACGAAGAAGTTGGCATCCACTAATCGAATCGATTGATCCGCAAACGTCGGATTATTAACAAAATTTCAAGGTCCGAATTATGATGATATCTGTGTGAAGTATTTGCCGCAAATATATAATAAGATGCGGGAAAAAGAAACTTTTCTACGTATCTGGTCCACGTCAATTGTTAAGAAATTTAATAAAGAGCATTTATATTCAATTTTCTACGACCTTGAAACGGCATATAATAAAACACGGACACACCTAATTATTAATAAATTTATATAGTGTTGAATAATTTAAAACGCGTTATATTTATCGTGTCAAACAGAACGATGCTGAATCGAATACAAAACTCGCTATCCGGGATACGGAAGTTGCAAAACGATATCACGCAAGGAAGTATACTACGTAGTGTATACTGCTTTCTGATTTATGATATTACGATTCGCAGACTCCACTAATACACAAATTATACGCTAATGATCTCAGTATCCCATACAGAATCTAGTATCCAGAAACCGCTCAACAAATAATAATCTAGAAATTCAGTTCAAACATACTGGAATCAAATTCTACGCGTACATACTGTTGTAATTTCCATTGTAAAAGAGGATGACAGTCATCCTTGAAACTAAAATTATTTTTACATTTCAGTCGTTTGCAACCTTTTTAGGTGTTATTTTTGCCACTAGGTTGCGCTTAGACCACATGACAGCTTCCTGTAGGAATGAGCGAAATTAAAAAAAAAAAAAGATTACACATAAACACGTTCCTGATGATTTATCGCGTAGTTATTCGGGTCAAATAAAGGCTACGGATATATACTGTATCGTGCAGCGTCAAAATATAAAATTTCGCAAACATGATACAGTTCATCATATTGCAGTAAGAATGAGATTAGCTATACTAATCTCTCAAACCATCGTTTTCAGAAAAATTTCCTGTACATACCTCAAGGCCTATATTTACTGTAAACTACAGCGCATATCAAAATGAAATCAGCTCAATCTACCGCTATTCTAGTGTGTTTGAACCTTAAGATGACTGAATTAAAACATCTAGCGCAAAAGACGATTCACTCTGCCACTATGGAAATAGAATGAAAGTTGATAATTGGAAGATCAAAAACAACATTATATCCATTAAAAAGCACACATCAAGAAAATCGTTTATACGAGAAAATGCTCGTTCGACACATCACACCCGGCTGACGCATAAGCACATATTTGAAAATGCGAAACCACCGATATGCGAAATATGCAATGAATTCAAAATGCCACATCACTTATTAATTAAATGTAGAAAGTACGACGATTGTAGATTTTTCAGCGAAACAGAGGAATTGGATTATGAGAAGAAAAAACCCCAGTGCAAGATGTAGATATCGACTTACGATAATCGAAGAAGTCGCTCTAAAAAAAAAACTTTTAAAACACAATCAATAAATAAATGTTTTCGTTTATTACTCGGTTTAGCATCGAATTCGCGTGAATAAAAATTAATCACATGTAAAATCACGTGGATAATTCCCTACTTAATTATTAAATTATATACACACACGTATACATACATATATATATATATATATATATATATATATATATATATATATATATATATATATATGCAGAGACAAATATAGTGAGAGACGTATAAATAAAATATGTGACCGATGTATATTCTCAATATGTAAATATTATTATTAATTGATGATTAGAACACAAAGTGTACGCTAATGTGTAATGTAATAAATTAAAAGGCTAATGAACTTACTCGACATTTAAAAAGCATTTTACAAACATTATAACTATTTTCATGCCCTACTATCAACTCTTTATATATATATATATATATATATATATATATATATATATATATATATATACATTACGTGTATATTGTGCTGGCAAAAATTTAAATTCCACGACTGTCCTAGTCGAAAAAATCAATAGAGCTTGGAATGCATACCTTTAAGTAATGACTTGAAAATAATTAATCGTGCCAGAAAATTGGGAAAAAGCAAATCTTCGTATAAAGTATAGTAGTACTTAAATCATATACGAATTTTTCAAAATCATAATAAGTATACTAGAATGACGAGTTATAAATTTAAAAAACAAAAATAATAACATTTCAAACAATATTTAAAGAAAAAGCTTGGTCTCATTTGTTAATCATGTAAAAAAATTGTCTGTGCGTTGGATTTGATTGTGATGACAGGAATACGGGGTATAATGGTTATAGATAAGTTTATTTAATTCAACAAGCTGTGTCATATAGTCGACATCCACAAAATAGGATATAATAAATGTTCGTATATATATATATATATATATATATATATATATAATGATTAGTCGCATCAGTCCTTTGACTGGTAGCGATCCAGCCCCCTTTTCCATTCGCCTCTACTTACTGCCGTAATTTTCAAATCGTGATAGGCATTTCTTTTCTTCCTTTCACTTTTTCCATAACGTTTTTGTTTGATATTTTATCGGTCCATTTGATCTTCATCATGCGTCTCCAGCACCACGTTTCAAATGTTTCCAGTTTTTTAATATCGACCTTCTTGAGTATCCATGTTTCGCTTCCGTAGAGTGCAATACTCCATATATATTGTATGTACGATCGTTATGTGCGATGATAATGTTAGATTTTTAATACTATATATCATCGCAAATAACGGAGGGTGCGAAGAAAATAAAACACCCGATACTGGCGAGATTAGCGACAACGAAATTGACTATGATTGGGAAAAACGCGCACTTAGGTAAACGAAATAAGGTAAAATTGATGAAAATCTTAATTTTTCCAATAGCTACGTACTATTCGGAAGAGTATAAAAACGCACAGATGTCCGACGAATTGACGTTTTTGAAATACGGGTTTATAGGAGGGCGCTTTTGGACAGCACTCCGAACCAAGACGTCGATATTGGATGATCCGAAAGTCCAAGTTCGGTTATTAACGAGAACTAACAGGAATGCGTTTTTTTTTTAATTTCAGGAGGATATAGAAACCGAGAAGGGGTGTCAATTTCGATGGACAGATGGAATAAAACGAAAAATTGTAAACTTACACTCGTTGCGGCTACACGAAAAGCAGCGTATCGAGTCCAACAAGCACCTACCGATGTTCCCGACTCTACGCCCTTAAACTGATCGATCAATTTTTACTTAGAAATTTAATTATTTTATTCATATTACTAATAAAGTGGAGAAAAATGGTCTACACGATTTTAATGTTACCAAACATCTTCGCGGTATAAAGGACATAGAGTAGAACAGAGCAAAAAATCGAAGAGTAACTGTTTCCTATTTATAATACGTCGCGATAAATTGTATAGTAACGCTGGGAATAATTATGAAGGAAAACGTTTAATATCGGGTTATTAAAATTACGTAAAATAAATAGACGACACGTATTAAATAGAGACGAGGATGAGTTAGACATTAATAAAAATAATTTTTGGGCTTTCCGCAATACTTAAAACTTAATCGATAACGGTAAAATTATTCTGTACCGGTATCGCTCAAACAGTTTCCTATATATAAATCTATATAAATCCGTGAAATGAATTTAACGGTATCAACATAATCGACAACAACAATTCTTGACAAAACGAACAGAATAACGGTTTAAATAAGGATCGCATAGACGGTCATTATCACGGTTCGATTGAGGCCCTTATTTTTCAAATAAATTCAATGAAATAGCGGTAATCACATCGCCGAAGACGTAGCCTTATTTATATATATATATATATATATATATATATATATATAAATGTATAAACATATACACGCATCTATATATAATAATGTTATATATATATAGTGAGCGGGTAGTAAATGACGGGGAAATAATACGCGCTGAATTAATAAATAACAAGGTTTTCAGCTAAAAATAACAACATTCATCTTCTTCTTGAAAATAAACAAGACGAAATTTGGTATAGAGTTTAACCATAGCTCTAATCAGAACAGTAATTTCTTCAGTAAACAGAATTATTGTTTCGATTGTTATAGAAAAAAGATTTACGTAGACTTTATTAGATAAGTAATAAAAATTCGGTTTTGATAAAACTATTTTTTTTATCTTTTAAATCAGTTTTCGTAAAAAATAATCCTTAAAAAAGCAAAACATTTAACAAAATTTGAAAATATTTATTACAACGTAAACGGTAATAAGAATAAATATATGAATGATTTACGCGTGTTGTCATCATCGTTACAGCTTTAAATATACATAGAATATAAGAATACAATAATGACATTGCACCAGCAGCAGCAGCAGCAGCAGAAAAAAGAGAACGATGGAAAATCATAATCATACAGGACTTGCTAACGAAAGATTACAATCAGAGCTGCTAACTCCGGCAAAGGCTAAAAAACTAAAAGTTTCTAGTAATGTAACGGAATCTCTACCAACAGGAAACGATTTAAATTTTGCATCACGACGCACCGTAAACCGAATAAAAAGTGAAGTGGCACGAAACAAGTACACAACTGAAACAAATAGAAAACAGCGGAAGAATATCGACGCGATTATTGGGGTGCATAACTCGTTCATTATCTTCCTTTTGTCCTCTAAGGACATGGTGATATGAAAACGACGTCCTAACTATAGTTCTCCAGGTTGTTCTATTCTGGGCAGCCAATACCGCCTCGTGAAAACTTAACCCAGTTATCGCTCTTAAATAATCGACGTAGCGTGTCCGTGGTCTTCCTCTGGGTATTTTTCCGTTGATTTTGCCAAACATTATACGTCGTTCGAGTGAATGCATATCTCGTAGTGCAGAATAACGAACATTTATTCAAGCGCACGATCTATTTTGAAGCGGATCAATTATAATCCAAATACGGATGAGGAAACTTCCAGTTAGGATATAATAATAATAAACGTCCATCCAGTTTATGCACATTTCTTAGATAATAATATTAATTATCATCCTGAAACGAATTCAGCCAATTAAAAGGTAATAAACAGGCACAAATTTTAATCACCTTAAGAATACAATATAGCATATCCCATAGAAAATGCAAAAAAAAAATTGACGACAGATTCCAGAGAATATCTAATAGGTTGCGTAAACTACGCGTACAAGGGAGTCTATTGATTAGATTGACTAGGGATGATGATGTTCAATCGAACGACGGAGAAATAATGAACATAAATGGTAGGAAAACAAAAGTCGTGAATACGGATCTCGAATTAAAAGTAGAGAATGTAACGAGGTAAATAATTTCGACATTTACTCGTATTGTAAACATGTGTTATGGCCGAGATATAAAGTAAATGAAAAATTGCATCGGAACTGAAAGACGGATGGCTGGAGAGTAAATATAAAGATTAAAGTAAACCAATCGTCACGTTCGTCGTGAAATAAGCATTAAAAGGTTAAATCCTTTCGAAATGTGGAGAGGCCAAGTTGTAGCGAATATCGTGAATAGTAAAGGTAACGAATAAATATTACGGAAAGATTAACACCGTCGATGACATTGAATGTAGAAAAATATCGGACGACAAACTAGAGACGCAGGACTACTCGTTTGGGGGGTTGAAGACGGTCGCGAGGAAGAAGACTGGAAATTATAGCAACCGGCTTTAGCGAAATAAAACTGGCAGAAATTATCGAATTAACCGGGAAATTTGAAATATATAATACAAACTTTATATGCGCCATCTTTTGACAAGAAGGAGCTACAAGATAATATATTCATTTGTACGTTAAAGCGTATATCGATAATGTCAACTTTTTTTTTACGCATTACTCGCGCCAAAAAAAAAATAAAAAATAGCGATGAATTAAAAATATTAAATTATAATCAGCTATTAATTAATTCATTCGCAGAAAGCAAGTAAATATGTGCGAAGGAAAAATTTGTGCATATTTCAAATAGAATTTAATACAATAGATAAAAGTAATGGAAACAACAGAGCAAAAATAGCGAATTTAAATTATAACCAACAGAATAGTGCTTATTAATACGTACGTCAGTCATTAATAATATATATCAATAACTTTAATAATGATTTTTAAACTCGCAGTAGCTTATGTATGCATGATATAGCGATTTATCGAAGGCGAAATGATTTTAATTATACACTTATCGATTCATTTTAATAATTTTTGTTTTAGTATTGGTTAGAAAAAAAATTCAATAGAAAGAAAATCCGAGATAAATTACATGCATCGATGACGTAGGAATTCGAAGCATTGTCAGGAATATTTCGTTTTTTAATAAACTCTAAATTTAGTTACGTCGTTATTATACGTAATAAGTGGGAAACGTAATATTGCACAGAACTTTGAAATTACCATACGTGCATCAAATAATAAATCAGCAAACCAAAAAATTTTTTTATGATTGTACCCTAAGTGAGTATTCCATTATAAACAATATAGGAGACTACACTCGCACTAGTCTCCAATTAAAATATAAGAAATATAAACATAAAAGAATTAAACATACATTATTATGATGCGTAATTCCCGATGATATATAGTTATTATTTAAGTTTAAGTTTATTTTATGTATACAGTTATTTATTTTCCTATTTATTGCTACTCTGATCGTCTGTTATCGCATACTATATTTTATGTTATTATTTTATTTTGTTATATACTTATTTCATGCAGGTTTTGGTGGTGGTTTTTCCTGCAGTTTATTTGCTTTAAGCTTCGTTTCTTCTGTTTTTATATTTATATATCGCGATACACGGGGAGAATTTTACACTATTCCGGTACGTGTAGACGATATCTGTTGTTTCTTATTTTAAATGTAAAAATACACTTTTTATTTATTTATTTATTTATTTATTTAAACGTAATATCGATAAATATTAATTTCAATATTACGCTTCTATATTGCAAAAATTTACATAGCAATAAACACAACAGTTATCGTAATAAACCACAGAAAATCATAACACAGTTTAATCACACTAAAAAAAGTTTTTTATTGCAAAGCTTTTCGACAATTACGTCATTTTCAAGCATACGCAATAAATACTACATATGTCAATTCGTATGCAGTATTTATTGCGTATGCTTGAAAATGACATAACTGTCGAAAAGCTTTGCAATAAAAAACTTTTTTTAGTGTGATTAAACTGTGGTTTTTTTCCCTTCACAACTGACCAACTTTGATGGTCATCAAGTGATTGATTTAAGCGAATAAAGTGTTTTGTGAGTACTCAGCAGTACTCCCTCGAAACGCTATAATGTTTAAACAAGGTCTAAAGGCTTATTTCGCCACAGTTATCCAGCAGGTTGATAGCAAGTGGATTCGTATGAAAGCTAAGTCGGGCGACATGTTTATTTGCTTGTATTTTGATTTCATCCTTCACAAACATAACATTCAAGTCACTATGGAGGGTAAACTTTGACACGTACCAGGGGGCTGCAGTAATAGTTCTAAGTATTTTATTCTGATATCGCTGTATTATTTGCAGGTTGGATGTTTTTGCGCAGCCCCACAGCTGTATTCCGTACACCCAAATTGGTTTTAAACCAATTTTATACAATAGTACTTTATTTTCCAATGACAATCCTGATCTCTTAGCTAGCATCCACGACATAGTTCTGGTTTTAAGTCTCAAATGCTCAATTTTCTTCTGAATGTGAGTACCCCAGGTCAGCCTAGCATCTAAGTGCATACCTAAATATTTTACATTATTGGTGTTTGGGATTATAACATTATTTATCTTGACTGGAAGGCGTTTAATTTTTCGATTTGTAAAAGAAATATGTGTTGATTTACTTTCATTAACCACTATGCGCCATCGTTTTAGCCAAGTCTCTACATGCCCAAGTGACTCCTGCAGTTTTTTTTTGTTGCTATGTTTTCACACTTATCCACTGCTAAGATAGCTGCGTCATCCGCGTACAAAGCTACTTCTGTATTACTGAGCGTCGGGAAGTCGGTTGTATAGATTAGGTATAATATTGGACCGAGAACGCTTATTGGAAAAATATCCGAGTATTCATCGGCCACCTTCACTCGAAAATATCTCTCTTGTAGATACGATTTAAACAGTAAATAGAAAGAGTGAGGAAGCAGCAATTTAAGTTTATACAACAATCCCTGATGCCACACCCGATCAAAAGCCTGCTGAACATCCAAAAACATCGCCGTACAAATATTCTTGTTTTCCAAGCTATTTTCGATAACCTTTGTTAATCTATGAACCTGCTCTACAGTATTGTGATGCCTACGGAACCCAAACTGAAAATCGGTAATAATTACATTCGTGGATAATATCGGAAACAACCGTTTTAAAATTAATTTTTCCAGTGTCTTCGAAAGAACAGGAAGCAACGAGATAGGTCTGTACGACGAAACTGTTTCAGGCGACTTTCCAGGCTTTGGTATAACAGTTATCTGCGAGAACTTCCAGGCCAGAGGAAAATATTGGCTGCGAAAGACGGCGTTATATATCTGTGTTATGAATACAATACTTTTTCGTGGTAATTCATTTAAAACTTCAGCTGTGATTAGGTCAAATCCGGGGCTCTTTCTCCGTTTCATTTTTTTGACGAATTATTGTACCTCACTTGGAGTAACCGGTTTTATAGGCAGACTCATTTGCAGTGGTTTTTCCAGATATTCGAGGATATCTACGGAGTCATCACTGTGTTATGATTTTGTTTGGTTTATAATTTATAAAATCACTGCTTTCCAATATATTCAACAGTTATCGAAATATTCGAATATTACAATGAACAATGAAACAAAAAAAAATGTATAACCACATGGTAGAATATTATAATCTTAATCTAATGAAGTAAGCAATAAATATAATAATATAAGGAATGAATTTAAATATCGATATTAAGGGAGAAAAAGTAGAACAGGTAAACGAATTTTGTTACTTGGGAAGCGCAATAACCAAAGATGGTAGGAGTAAAAGGGATATAAAAAACAGAATTGCCCAAAACTAAAGTAGCGTTTTATAATAAGAAAAGCTTATTGACATCGAAAAACATAGATCTAGCCGTTAGGAAAAGACTGTTGCCCTATATGGGTGCGAAACTTGGATAATGACGAAAGACGAGAAGCGAAGACTGGATGGCATTAGAACTCTGCTGTTCAGAAGATTATTAAAAATAAAATGGACAGATAAGTTTTGAGAAGAATTAATGAAAAACCGAAGTTGTTAAAAATAATAGTAAAAAGTAGAACCCAAATGATAGGCCATGTACTGCGACAACACGAAGGGCTAATCTAATAGAAGGGATGCATCCGGGAAAGAATGTGATTGGAAGGCCGCGAACAGATTACATTTCACTGATACTCGAAGATGTGACGGAGTCATCGTATGAAGAACTGAAACGGATGGCACAGAATCGACAGAGATGGAAATCAATGACAAACCAATCTTAGGATTGAGCGCAATATGATGATGAATCAAATCAAATCAAATCAAATTTCAAATTGTTGTATATATAGTATTACA
Source organism: Coronaproctus castanopsis (assembly GCA_032883995.1). Classification (NCBI taxonomy): domain Eukaryota; kingdom Metazoa; phylum Arthropoda; class Insecta; order Hemiptera; family Monophlebidae; genus Coronaproctus; species Coronaproctus castanopsis. The sequence goes on from CM065052.1 coordinate 288,914,010, forward strand.
ATAATTTAATTCACTATTTCTGTAATTACAACTGCCTGTATATGCGCAATAATGCGCGAACAACAGGCTAATAAAAATATACATATACATAAATATACACACATATATACATACATATACACATGCATACATACATATATATATACACACATACGCATACACAAATACATACATGCACATATACACATGTTGTACATATGAAACGGTTGGAGAGCTCGGAAAGATATAATTGCAGTTATGAATTCAAAAGAACTTTAATTAATTTATATCCAAGTACCCGTCGAGACACGATCAACACCCGCACAGTAAATAATACAATATTTCGTACTTATATGTATAGGCTCTTAAAAACTATGTAATTACATTTTACTATGAATAAGTACATATACAAATTAAAACCTTAATTTATTGCCTTAGACACACATATATATAAAGTATCTAAAACTGTTTCACATAATAAACCAAATAAATACTCCTACTAAAATAAACGTATTACATACACCGCAGTTATAATCAGTGAGCATTCAATTACCAAAAAAAAAGAAAAAAAAATATTGCGATTCCTACTACCAAAATTTTAGTAACGTTTTCCTAGATAAGTTTTAGATCTAGACAGTAGAAAATCTTTCAAAAGCTTCCTTCGCCTTCGTTTGTAATTAATAAGATCCGTTCTTAATTGTTTAGGCATAGATAGGCCGCAGCGCCGGCATAAATCGCTTGCATGCGAATCCGTGTTTTATTAAAACGTGGAACAGTCGCAATACTCTCACCTCTTGATCTAGTGTTTCCTTCGTTATTCGATATATTAAATTTATCTGAATTTTTTACGACAAAATTTAACAACTGCAATTTATATAATTCATGTACAGTAAAATATTTTATTTTGTTGTCTGTAGTTTCACTGAAATTTACTTGCTGTAGCACTGATTTCTGTAATCTCTGGATAGGTTCAATATGACATTTCGCCATACCACCCCAATGTATTATGCCATAAGTCAGAACTGGTTGGTACAATGCTAAATACAGAGTCGCAAATGTTCAAAAGAGAAATATTGTCTTAAGTAATAGAACAAATAATTTAGTTTCCTTAATTTTTTTGATACATACAACGAATGTTTATTCCAAAATAGTCTAGAGTCTACCTGAATCCCGAGATATTTAACTTCATTCACCCTATCTATCTTAATATCATGTTTTAAAGTTATCTGTATATTTTCCCAAATACTGAAATCTTGATTTGTGTAAATCATAAAAATGAAATACGCCGTTTTTTAAATTATACGATCGGGAACAACATTCTATAAACGATAAATAATATAAATAACGTTTAAATATATAAGTAAAATAACGCGATAAACTAATTTGCGCTCAATTCATTGTACCAGTCGCGATATAAGTAATATATAAAAATACAAATATATATGACGTGTACCCGTAATTATTTTGTTAAAATATTGTACAAGCACGATCAAAGGAAATAATATGTGAAATATAATACATATAATAGCGAGCCAGTTTAAGCACGATATTCTATAAACGAACAAAACTTATTTCACAACAAAAACTGAAAAACCATTCGGAAAAGTACAAGCCGGTTAATTATTAAATAAAATAATAAACTTATCAAAACAAAATAAAATCGAAGTTAATCACTTAACTTCGATTTTATTTTGTTTTGCTAAATTCATAAATCACTACTCTCCAATACATCAACATTAAAATAATAAACGACTTTAAAACATTTGGCCACGTTTCTGAAGGCCAGTTCTGAATGACACAATTGTATACGTAAAAACACACGTTCTTACATGTATAACAGTAACGATGTTAATAATATCTAAACAAATACAATCCACGCAACCTTTTTCTTTTTAATGGAACATAAACTTTCAGGTCGAGCGGTGACGTAGTATATAGCTCTATAGTAGCCTCTCGAGCAAAATATATATTATATAGTATATTTAAAAGATAGAACTCGGAATTCGCCAATTATATATATATATATATATATATATATATATATATATATATATATATATATTATATTTTAATTAACGTTTTTTTAAAACTAGCATTATTCTCAATTATGATATAATCTCTAAAAAGTTGATTTAACCATCTCATTCTAACTAGTCAAAATAGAAGAATACAAATAAGATTTATACAGAAAGTAGCATCACGGTGATTTACGGTTCCAGTCTTCCTAAAGACTTAGCAGGAAAAAAAAATTATATTTCATCGGAAAAAGTTACGAAAACAGATAAGTGAAACTAACTAAACTGGATTAGGACGCTAGCAGTACAGATACGACACAAATCGAAAACAGGTTAATCACGGGAAATAGTAGCAGTCATAGAAAAAAATATTACAAACGAAACATTTTCATACTGATTATAACTTCACACAATTTTTAACACGGAAATAATAGAGCCACCTTGTTGGACCGTTTCAAGATTGCTACATCGGGCATATCTGCAAAGACTATGAAGAAAAATCAGACAATTTCTTTCAATCGGGTTTTGAATGTAGAAATTTCAGCGAAGAAATTTTTGAATAAGTACAAAAGAAATTTAAAAACGGTACTAAAGTAAATAGAACAGTAGAAAAACGATATCAGATACACCTAGATGATATCATTTTAACATCGAATTGTATGAAAGAATTACAGAATTCGTGCATGTTTTCACAGCAAAGAATGTGGATTGCATCTAAATATATCCGAAACAAAGTGCACGGTAATGAATAGGAAAAACAAAAACACGATAACAACGCCACTAACAGCCGATGGAGGAATAACAGATAAAATAGGGAATATCGACTATTTTGGTAGTAACATAAATGAACAATCGGGTACGTGCGAAGAAATAAAAATCGGGATTGAGAAAGCCCGTAATGCACTTCCTTAACCTCATACCGTATTATATATAGTGAAAACATAAAAGGGTGATAAAATGTTACGTATTGTCGATAATGCTGTATTGGGCTGTAACGAAGGCGTTAGGAGAAAAATTACATTGCTATATCGCAGCATTCTTTAAAAGTAACATGAACCGACAAGATAAGAAACTGTGAAGTATTAAGTCGTTTAAATAAAAACGGAGAAATAGTAAAAGAAGTCACACATCGAAAACTGAAATATTTTGGGCATATAATGCGCAATCCGAAATAATGGTATAGTACATTTTATAGATCGCAGGGAAGAAGAAGAACATTGTGGATGGAAAACTTAGCGCAGTAGTATTATACATCAGATAGAAAACAAATTGGGAAAATGTTATATATATGTGTGTGTATGTATATCATTGCTTAAAACGTGATTAAACTGTCAAACGGACAACAAACAAAATAAGAAAACCGGGAAAGTATTTTGATGACTACATCCAGAATAAACTACATACACATTTCATGGAACTATAAGCTAAATCAAACTTTAGTAACGATAAAAAAACAACTTTAACTAATTAAACCTATTTATTAGTCACTTATTTAGATGAAATTATTTATTAAATATTGAATAAGTTCATAATCGTATAATAATCCGCATTATGTAAAAAAAATCCTATTTCTATTAAAAATTATCAAAATATTCCCCAAACCCTGTATGCGTAAATAAAGTTCGATTATTATTGAGAACGTACACACTGTGGTCAAGACTGAATCGGTCCGAGGACAAAATGATACAAGAAAAGCCGCGTTAATTAACCCGAATAAATATTCTCCAACGGTTCATTCTAAATGTATTAATGTAAACGTTCTCTCGATCTTTTGATATCTTCACCATCACATATTAACACATACTACGTAAAATACATTTATTCATATTTTTGCATATATATATATATATATATATATATATATATATATATATATATATACATATATATTTCTGTTTTTATTTTACGCTTTATTCGTGAGAGAATAAAACATGATGTAACTCAGCGTGATAAAATTATAGGAATCGGTGAGGCGACCTGTAATACTAATCATGATCGTATGCTGCGGATGTTCTATACATCGTAAATGATAGAGAAAGAATACACTGAGCACTACATTTTCAAAGAAACAGCTCAGACGAGTATTTCGATAGCAGACAAGCGTGAAATTCTCAAGGTGCCGCCCCGTTGATTACACAAGTCTCGTTTTGTAAGTACGTATACAGACGAGTAACAATGAGACTACACGTCTCTGGCCACATATGTGATAACGTAGTGGAAAAATAATAATAAATTCGTGCGTAAGAAGACACAAATTATTTATTTTTCATGAAAAAAAAAAAAAAAAAAAAGTTAACAAATGTAACGTTAATTATCTGATAATGATGACGACAATAACAATAATAATTAATATTATTTATTATCATTATTATTTGTTTTGTTAATAATTATTCGAATTTCGATACGAAAATTTCTCGTTGAGATTGTTTCTTATCTAGCTATTGATTATTAAATAATAAAAAAAAACTGCCGATTTCGGCATAAAATGAACTTTCTTAAATGATGTTCATCTTCTGTTCATTGTATTTTGGATACGAGAATGGAGAAAATACACGGAACATAATGAAATCAAAAAGGTGGTCCTAGATTGGAAAAAAAATAATCTGAATATTGATTTAGCATTATCGACAGAAAGCACAGAAGAAGAGCATTAAAGGAGGCTGCTACATTGTTGCCGATGCCAAGCGTCCCACTTCCAGTCATTGATGTACGTAATTTTGTCAAATAAAGATCTTTTGTTACGTGGCAGCCGACCTCCTTATTAAATAAGCTTCGCCAAATCAAAAATTCCGTTTTACCTTCGAAGACTTCGCTTCCTAATCGCAGAGACGACATCTCATTCATACCTGATAACCAGAACTCCGGCTCCTTAGTGCACCATGTATATCGTCACACTTTCCGTCTCCCATATCCTCATTGGCCGTCTTTTGTACTCCTCACTCAGATTATCCTCACTTCCTCTTCTCTTCAAAGATGAATACCCTTCCCCAATTAACCTAATCCTGTTCTTTACTCCTTGATTTAATTTTCTCTCCCTCGTGCCTCTAGCCTTAGTTGCTACACATATTAATATTAATAATAATAATAATAATAATAATAATACAAAACAACTAGAAATACTGAATGATATAGGGATGCTAAAAATCTATTAAAAAAAAAAAAGAAAAAATATGGCAAATTATAAAAATTCCTCAAACATCTTAAACGCGCGAGCCGAATCGAAAAATTTAAACTCCTCGGAGAAATAATAACGATCGCAAAAATGGAACCGGTTTTTCAATTAACCAGAACCATTTATAACAAGAAATCAACATATATTAATGCAAAAATTATACATTACAACACTGTTATCAAAACACAAAGTTTATACGACGCAGCCCCAGAGTGTGTAACATTGATTCTTTTAAAGGAACGGACCCTTTGGTTAAGAAAAGAAGGAGATAAATGGAAATTAAGGGGTGATATAGATATATATATAGAAGTATTGGAAAAATCAATGATATTATGCGGAGAAGACGAATCGCATTTTAATGGTCATCTTGAACGAATGGATAAGCGTCGCCTTACGAAGAAATTTTTGATTTCTTTGACGGGAATAAAAAATAACTCGCGTGGTTCCGTGGATTATACAAGTGAAGAAAGATATGGAGCGTGTGAACATCCCTAAACAGGAAATAAAGCGCCGGGATAAATTTAAGCATTGTGATAAACGTAGCGAAGAATACTGGAAAAATAAGGACGAATGAAAGAAGACGAAAACATTCCGAAACAATGAGAAAGAGTATTGGACAATGAAGAAAACGAAGTGGATATCATTTGAAGATACGTCTGTAATGTTTCAGTGGACCATAGTTGGTCAAATTCGATAAAGATGAAGATGATTGATGTATAAATGGATAATGTCATATCGAACAATAAATTCGGATTACATAATTCGTTATATCACAGAAAAATTGATTGCAAAACGTCCACAACGCCAGAAAATAAACAGCATCTCAATTTCTGTCAGTCTACGAGCAGTCGTATTATAATTGAATTCATCTTATTGTTGGAAATAAGTTCGTATTATACAAATGATGCAACGTTTGAATATCCCCATACATCTCGTATATTGGATTTCAAATATCATTTTTCATTTGTTCAGTGTGTACGCGCATTTACTTTGTTCCGTATAGAATCTATTTATTCTGCATCATTTCCGTCGTGATAGACGTCCGTCCCTTGGGATTCTTTATTAGGATATCGTACTAAATTCGCGTTGATGACTTTGCTATTTGCACATTCGTTCTTTCATGTTTCTTTGCAGTTTTTTTTTCAACGTTTCCTCCGTAAGTTTTGCTGTTCTTCAAGCTTGGCCAACCTTTAGTTCTCCTATTTGTTTGTAATTTTTGTCTAAATAAAATAAGCAGTCCTACGTGTGAAAATTTCTCCCAAAGTTCACGGAAAGCATCTTCTCGTCTTAATCGTGGAGTAGCAACGTGAGTAAGAACAGACAGCCCATCTTTATTCGCCGATCTAGATATACAGATAATTATTCGCATTGCACCTCCCAACTGGACACCTATTTCAAGATACACGGTAATTATAGGCTAATATCGAGGTTACTTTTTAATCGATTTTAAGATTCCGATTTTACTCCGGAGGCCAACTATAAAAAACAAGTCCATCCGAATGGATTTAATTAATAGGAAAATACGTCGTGAAGTAGTCCCGTGTAGATGTCAGGGGGTGATTTGATCGACAATAGAACTACTATGTGTATATAAGAACAGAAAGAAAACTGCGATGTTTGTATAATATTCAACATATTTCCTGATCATAGTAAAGCTTCCATAATAAATCACTTGATGACGGTCATTAAATACACACACCCACATATATATATTACATAACAAAAACATTGAAAATGACGCAGAAGAGAACAAGTAATCAGCAAAATACAACATGCAATCCCATTCGTAATGGCAAATTATGTAATCAAGAGAATGTCAAACAGAATTTATATATATATATATATATATATATAAAACAAGCTTTGCATATTATTCATAATCCATCCAGAAATTGTACACAAAACAAGATTTACTACACGGGACACTTCCAGATTCGCGGAAATTGTACGCCAAGTATCCTTGCATAATCTCAAACTGACAAGTGAAATTCCTGAAACACGATACCACGAAAAAATAATAATAAAAATAAATACGGCAATTTTATCACGAAAATATTTCCTCCGGAAATGAAAACGATAGGAAAGGAATGCAATTACAAGTAAACGAAATTCGGGTACACATTTTTTACATTATATATATGTATATATTTATAACATACACAAATATACACACAAAATCTTAGAAATATTAACAATAATAAATACATTTTAAACTAAATAATACTGGATTAGATACAAAATGTTTAGTTGGTACTTCGTAATATATATATATGAACTCTCTGGATTGTCAATTTGGACGATCAAGGGTTCTTGCGGACGGCATAAAAGCTTTCCTCGTCATAAAACTCTAGATAATCGCGTTGAATCCGTATAACATATTCCCTACATATTATTAGTGCCTTCAATAGTAGCCTATTTTGTACGTAAAAAATAATATAAAATGGGCTAGTCACGATGTTTGACAACAACAATATGGCGATGAAGATGATTTCACTATAGTGTGTTAATAATAGTCAAATTAATACATATAACTTTTTCGAGGCGTTGTTATAAATAAAATGTTTTCGGCTTATAAAGCCAGAATTAGAAATAATCCACGTAAAAAAAGTTGGTGTTCGTAATTAGTAAACCGAAATCAATGAAACCGATAGTAAACGACATTTCGGATTTCTACTGATTCATAGAGCAGCGTAATGCTTGAAGAATTATTTTTAAAAAATAATAAAATGAAAATTTCATCTAAATTATACATTTGATGATTAAATAATTAAAAAATAACATACTTATAGATACACTCACACACACAACAACAGATGTTTCTGTTTACGCGTACAAAAGAAAAAGAAAAATTTCTTTTGCATTTTAGTAAACACGGAAAATTTTAAAACTTCAAACAACGGAACTACTTAAATTGAACAAGTTTATTTCATATCTTAAAAGAGGGATAATAGTAATAATAATAATCATATAAAATAACAAAAAAGGCTTCTAAATTGGAGTACGTGTCTTTATTAAGAAATGCTCTACGCCCGTCGTTTATCGTTTCACAAACGATACAAGGGATGAGGCTGAATTCGTAATTTATACCACCCTTTTTGAAATTCAGAACTGAAAGCTTAACAATAAAATACCCAGAAACAATGCGCACGTTTCGTGAAATGTTGAAGATATATCCCAACGTTTTCAAGATCAATTGTTGACTGACAACGGTTTCCCCTTATAAAGAAAGTAAAAATTAAACAAAACCATTATCCGCGCTGTGTAAAGAAAAACATTTCCATCATAGGAAAAGCAAACATATCCGAGAAATCTATCCGGCTACGGAGCTTTTGTTATTGAACGATTAAAAGATAACACTCAAATTCAGACAAACATCGTCCGAAACGCATACTCCACACTTTGTCGACATAGTTCAAAATGTGATAGAAAATTTAACGTAAAATAAGAAAAAACAGTAAGGTTATTTTCTAACGTAAATTTAAAAATGGTCTATTATTTACAAAAATATTATTAAGTATTTATTCGTTAAGACGAGAAAATATTCTCTAATTAATAAGCGATTAAATGGATTATTTTTAAAAATGATTTATTTCCTACAAATATCACCCGTCATTTTATTATTTTTATATTTTAAAAAAATGTATTACGATCGCTTAAAAGCATATCCCTTTAAACACGTGTCAGACGTTATATATATAAATATTTATCACCATCATCATCATCATCATTATGGTACATGTTCATTACCGAACGAGTAGGCTGATATTTTACAAATTCTTCGCCTGATACGTTTCGGAACAGTTCAACTGTAGTTAAATTAATACCACCCCGTGAAATTCTATATCCACATGTTATTGTTCATCTTCGTGACCTTGTTTTTCCTGCGATCTTGCCACGTATAAGAAGGTAAAGTGTACCACGTTGTTTTGGGGACCACTCACTATGTGTCTCGAAATATTTTAATTTACCGCTCAAAATTTCTTTCGCTATTTCTTTACGTTTATTTAACGGATTCGATACTTCGCAGATTCGTATTTTGTCTGTCCATTTTATTTCAAGTATCGTACGATAGATAGTCACATTTCGAAACCCTCTAATTTCTTCTCTAATATTCTTCGTTAATGACCAACTTTCAACATCGCATAGTAATAGCGGAAAAGATGTAACATTTTATTAATTTTGATTTGATATTTACCGAGCCATATTATTAAAAGAACGCATTTCGTATTTTTTTATTTTTTAAAGATCTTCAGATAAAATATGTGGAACATGAAATCCGCAGTTACCTGGCGAGATTGGAAACACGCAGAAAATCCGCTGACAACCTGTTTGCAGAAGGCTGAAGATAAAACGTATTACTGACTTCAGATAATGCTTTCGGACTGCCATCATTCATTGGGAGTTGTGTCGCTGGGCCGACTACTTCTCAAATTTTTTCACATTCATTAGATCTGTTCCATGACGAGTTAGAGACGTCAGTTCTAGATTCAAAGGTGATAAAATACACACACATATATATATATATATATATATATATATATATATATATATATATACTCGATACTCCCGATTTTTTTTGTTTTAGTTATTTCTCCCTAAGTTGTCAATAGTGTTATTCTTAAATTTTTATTTTTTCTATTTATCAACGTATATTTTTATATTAGATGTGTTTAGCTGCAGTCCGTACTCTACATAGTGCCGTGAAGACATACAGATGTAATTCTTTCAGAGTATTCAATATTAAAATGGTATCGTACGCATATTCGATATTATTTGTCGTTTTTCTGTTTAACACCGTTGTTCTGTTTCTTTTGTGCTTATTCAAAGTACACCTTTTTACATCGTTAAATCTTCCGTATTTTGAGGTTTTAATATTTGCTGTTTGATTCTAATACAGATCTTTTATAATTCGTACAACTTTATCTTCGATAACCGATTTTAAGAATATCCATTAATTTATTACGTTTCACATTATTAAACATTTTTTTGAAAACAGAACATATATATATAATCCGAACGCTTAACACATCCTCGCAACGATTGACTAACATTAAATAAGACATTTCTAATAACCAAATTTTTCTTAAATACAAACTATTATTATTTAGTTATTTTTCTATTTATTTATATATACATATATATATATATGTGTGTGTGTTTATACGCACATTTACATATATATATATATATATATATATATATATATATATTGATGACGATAACCGACTAATTAGTAACGCCGTTACTTAAAAAACCAACTAATTATTCGGGTTTTTATTTAGTCAGATTTACTTTAATTCTTTATTAGTACAATACAAATACAGCTAAGTAAATTAAATACCCCTAGTTATATAAGAACGAACAACAGACATAAAATAAACTAAATGAATTTAAAATAGAGTTAAAAAATATATCTAAGTTGAAGAGTAACTGACAGATAATTTAGAATTGCTCGAAATTTCGTGAAATGGATCACGTAATTATATAAATTTTAGAATCGCATTAATAAATTAAATATATTTAATACAACGTGAATATATGTAATGTAATCGGCGCCGTACAAATTTAATAATTTATTCTAGTAAAAATATAACTAAGAATCGCCGTTTTCGAAATGCGACAAATTTTCAATCTGTTCTAACAAAACTTATTAATGTCGACATTTTATCCGTACTATTTATTTAAATTATTTAAATCAAATTATAAACTCTTATTATTAATTAAATTCGAGTTAACTTTGATAACCACTGTAAAAAAAAAAAAAAGGCGCAATTACTTCATTTCAATCTGGCCAAAATAACCGAATAATAAAACCTACTAACAAGTATTAGTCGAAATGCGACTAAATTCAATCGAATTCATGTCATTCCATCATAAACTTCTCTTAAGACGTATGATGCACATAGGAATTAAATAAAACTTTATACGGACAAAATAACATTTACACAGGATTCATAAATATATGCAAACATCGCATAAAAAAGAATATTTAATCAATTGCTTAAGTTAATAAACACATTTTAAGAAAATATTCACAAAAAACGGCTGATTTATTCGGTTATTTTGGAAAAACCGAATTAGTGGTTAAAAAAAAAAAAAAAAAAAAAAAAAACGGCTAGTCGTTAGTCATTAGTCGGTTATACCTATCACTAATAATATATATATATGTATGTATGTATGTATGCGTATAAAATGCAGGTAACTCGCATACATGTTGTATATAACATTTTATACACACTATACGATAAGGGAGGAATATTTTCACTGTGGTTTTATCGCATAATATTAGTACCAAGTACAATATTTAAAAAAAAAAAAAAAAAATGGATCCTGAGTTATTAAATGTACATATATTATTTATATATATTATTATTATTATTATTATTTTAGAATAATTGGGCCAAGTCCAAATATTTATTACATATATAATATACACATAAATTGTATATACAGTATTTACATATATTATTTATATACAATACATATATGTGTGTGTGTATTATATATAAAATACACATACGCACGAAAACACATATATACAAAAAATAAGCGTTTCTCTTAAATTTCTGATTATTGTCGACTAAGTTGTTCAATTACCACACAATGGCCTAAGAAGAAACGGTATCTGTTGAAAATAACGACTTTCGAAGTGAAACGGAAATTATAAAAATTTACTTATCGATTAGAATAAAATAAAAACTATCTATCGCGAGACAACTGGTGTTTATATTTTTATACATACATATATGTGTATATAATTTATATTAGACAGTGCTCTCTGGCGGCATAACCGAGTTTATCGGCTAAGTTATTCGTAGAATTGATCTCGTATCATCTGATCTGAGTACGTAAAATCGGATGCAGTTCATTATAGTTAATAACAACCGTTAGCTTCGTTTCGCTATTCGAAAATGACAACGTCAATTATTAACGCAAATCGGTTATAGAAATCGGGTTTGCTCGCGTCTTTTATATAAAAAAAGTGTATATATATATATATATATATATATATATATATAACATAATAATAATAATAATAAAAGAGAATAATAATGATGATGACGTTCACGGTTAAATAAGAATAGAATATCCTGTTTAGAAGATGCGTATCTTATCGGGATAATATAGGTGAAGATAGGAAATCGACTTCTAGTCAAAAAGAGACTTTCCCAACCGAACGCGTTATTTTCCAGCGACACTACAGACGTCAAGTAGCAGTCCGATAACATGATGATTCTACGGACAACTTTCGCGTTAAATAATAATAATAATAATAATAATAATAATAATAAAATGATATTAAACCGAAGATCGTCGTTTGGAAAATCGACGCAATATAAACCAGTTTATTATTAATTTCGATTCAGAACGTTACGCGGAAATAAACAAATTGCAGCTTTTAAAGTCGACCTAACACGTACAGGGATATACGAAATAAACGAACTTTTCTTTTCCTGCCCGAATTTGTTGGATTTCATCAATCGACAATGCGACAACTTTATTTATTCTTTTTTGCGCATTCGTCAATCTTTAAATTGGTGGTCAACCAGAAAATCGTAACACATTAACGTTGTGATTTCGATACTTGGTACGTCTATACATTTCTATCCTCTATTATCTGGGTGATGAATTTTCATTGTGGTCCTCCTTTTGCTATCTTGCCATTTACTGGTCCTTCCGCTATTGTTGTCAGATTTAGTTGTTATGTCTAAATATATATATATGTGCTATCTATCTCTTACACGATGTTCATTAAGCATCTTTTTTCGTGGAGTACTCGCTTATCTTTTTTTCTTATTAATTTGTTGCATTTTTCTATAAGGCCGTATTTCGAACGGATCCAATTGTTTTTGTATTGCTTCATTTATCATCCGAGTTTCTTTTATTAATTTGCATCTCCACTACACTATACAACGCTCGAATAGTATTCGATGAAATAATATATTCGATACGGTAACACGATTCCTCATTGTCATCACTATGTCACACCCATTTACTCACACACTAGTCTCAATCGGAGGGCAACTATATTTTCTTATTTTCGACGATATTGTCAATCCATGGTTCGCTGTTTACTACTTCCAGCAAAGTTCCCACACAAAATAATATCTCGTAATAGTCAAATGTCTAAAGTATATTTCTTTTCAATACTTCTTCTTAAGTAATCGTTGTAACTTACGTATTATTTAAAATGAATAATTCGCACTGTTATCTATACTATTTTTAAATTAAATAATAAACTATATATCGATTCGATTAGAATTTGCTCTTTTCGAAATTACTACGATTTGAAATTAATAAAAATATCACGACAAAGTGGGGAAAAAATGACTTGCAGTTCGAGACGGAATGTTTTCTTTAATCCGGAGAATTTTAATTTGGAACGCCCTTAAAGAAACCATTAATTAATGCATGATGGTTCGATTAAATCGCGTGACGCTAATCATGCAATATATATATACGCCCGCCTATAACCTAGCTGATTTTATTTAATACGAATTATTAAACTAGAGATATATAATTTTTTTTTTTATATAATGTTGTAAATACCGTTTTTTTTTTAAGGACAGGAATCATATAAAAAATTGCAAAAATTAATAGGCAAAAAATGACCACCATTATTCAATTCCACTTATCGTTTAAATATACGAACGCATTCGAGGAAATAAAGACTCAGTTCCATTAAAAACCAGTAGACCCAATAATTAATTCGAAGAGATATATATTGTACCTGCCGCACAACACTAAAGAAACACTTAGCACAAAAAATAGTATTATACATTTTTGGAAGTATTGAAAATCTGTAAAATACATGTTTGATTTTATGATATCATATAATGCGCGTGCACACACACATATATATATATATATGTATAATCTTTATGTATACTGAAGAGATGCCCGAAATTAAGGTCGTGGAAAAAGTTGTTCATCAAGGGCAGGTGCATGCACCATACTGAGCTACTATTATACACAGTCTTATATTACACGAACCCCATAATAGGGCTATTTTTAACCGTATGCTTGTCACAGTAAAAATCCATAATAGGATAGCAGATGTTTAATAAAAACGTTCTCATAAAACCTAAATACGCATCCACGGGATAGACTAAGATTTGTAGAGAATCCAATTTCATTATCCTTAACAAAATAATATATATATATATATATATATATATATATATATATATATATATATATATGTTGGTTCTACGTTATGAAAAAAATTGTTGTACATAACGTATTATTCGATTATAAAAAAAAAACGTACCATTATAAAAATCGTTATCAAAATCTTCCTGATAAACATGACAATAAACATTTTATATATATATATATATATAAAAAACAATGACTAGAGGAAGATTTTCCCACGAAAATCATAATTTAATGGTATTAAGACATAGCAAATAACAAACACCATACATAAGAGAAGGGTCCCATTTGATGATTATCTTAAAAGGATATTATCAGAATGATTCACAAAAACATATTCGATTTTTTATAATAGGTCTGATTTCTTTTGATGTATCATTCGTGAAGAAGTAAGTCTCAGTTTAAAGCTGGTTGATAATTTTTCTAGTGCAATAGAAATACAAATAAGTAAGTATAGAATTGTCTTCGTATTATAAATACCAATAAAACAGTTTTCGATTAATTACATTCTAGGCGGCGAAACCTAAATCTTCCCTGACGTTATTAGTATTTTATGAGAAGTTGGTTGTAGCTTGGTAATATTGATAAAAAATACACTTGTAAATATCGATGGATTCGTTAGATGGTTTGTAAAAATATATATATAAAAAAAAAATACACCAATAGTTTGTAAAAGTAAAATAAGAATCCATCAAAATAAAGATAAAAGAGAAAGAAATATTTAGCAGAAAAAAACGATGATTTAAAATTGAAGAAGAAAACTGGATGTAAAATGTCGAATCCGGCATAAATTATTTTACGTGGTCCCTCAAAAACTAATAATAACAACAATAAAAGTAGATAATAATCATATCTATGTACGTGTTGGGAAAGTCATCATCATTGAGTGCCGTCTCCGTATCGGAAGTAGACGATTACTTACCAATACATATTTCGTTGTAGTGTAAGTAACGTACAAGGCAATCATAATATGGCGTAACGTAGATAGACACACACACCTGGCAGAACTGATTGTAATCGCTTTGTTGTCAGGACACAACGCTGCCTCACGTGTTTTTGTAGTGTACTATATTATTACTAGCACGCATACGGTGTTACGTGTGGCGGTTTGCCATTGCCTTCCTCGCGATATGACCAAAGTATGATAAATCCTGAACTATATATTCTAAGATAAGAAAATATTTTTTTTTTTTCAAACCATCTAACGAATTCACGGATGTTTACAACTGTATTCTTTATCAATATGAGACCAAGCTACAACCAATTTCTAATAAAATACTAATAACGTCAGGGAAGATTTACGTTTCGCCGCCTAGAATGTAATTAATCTAAAACTGTTTTATTGGTATTTATAATACGAAGACAGTTCTATACTTCCTTATTTGTATTTCTATTGTACTAGAAAAATTAGCAACCGGCTTTAGACTTAGTTTGTACCATTTCTTCGCGAATGATAAAAAGAAATCAGACCTACGTTCCGACGATACTGAAAATAAGCATAATATCAATTCATAAACAGTCATATATTATCGATCTTCTAATTATATTTATGTCTAAAGCGATAAATCTCTCCCAGGTTTATAATTTCGCACGTTTAATCTAAAATAAATAAATAAATAAATAAATAAATAAATAAAATAAAACAGAACACAAGTAGTAACGACGAAACTAATACCGAATTATATTAAAACGAAAAGAAATAATCCTTATATAAACTCAACTTGGATTATAACGAACATTATCATTACTTATAAATATTAACGTTTAAAAGTTATACAAAAATAATAAATAGCTGAACTACATACACATACATAAAATAATGTTATACTATATGTATGAGACCGAAACTGAGGATTATTTTAATAATCTTTCCTTAACATCGATATAAATGTTTACAGAAAATAAATAATTTGTAAAGAAGATACTAAATGTCGCTTACAAGTGTTGTTATTATACCTGAACAAGATAAAATGCTCGACCAAAAAATAGAACAATACAAATTAGGTTTCCTGTTTAGTCAAATTCGGCGACTGATGGTGATTTTAATACTTAACATCGATTTAAAATATTTACAGAAATCGAACAATTTGTAAAACCGGATACTTATACACAACTAAATGTTCAGTTTACCTACTAACATTATTATAAACAATATGTGTCTAAACACGATGAAAAAAAAATACAAATTAGCTTTAATATTTAGTAAAAAAAAAAAAACTTAACTGATAATAATTTTAATATTTTCTTAACATCGATTTAAAATGGAAACCGAACAATTTGTAAAGCGGATACTTATACACAACTAAATAATGTTGCACAGTTTACTACTATCATTACACACAATATGCGTCTGAACATAATAGGAAACTTTAAAAAAAAAATATATATTAGCGTTTATACTTAGTCAACTTTCGTTTTGCGCGAGATTACCTAAATATTTTTTATAGGTAAAAACTATTAACTCCCCGATTTATATTATAACGAGTAAACATTTAAACATTATCGTGTGTACGCGCTATCGTGGACATCAAAACGCGGATTAATATAGTATAATCTTGTTCGTTTAGATAATTAAAAATTACATATATTTAATAATTCAATTTTATCATTATTTTTTCTTTCCTCGATTTGTGTGGTTTTTTTTTGAAAAATTATTTAATTATTTTATATAGAGAAAATTTAACTATTCTATAAAATACTTTAATTCGTTTAAAATAACTATATATTGAAGCGATATTTTTTGTATCATCATTTTTAAGAGAATATGCCGATAATAAATCGACAACGTTATTCCTATCGAAGAGGATATTTTTAGCTCCGCTCATACGCATACGTACGTAACGTTCTGTCCGATATTGTTCGACGTTTTAGCGTGTGTCGATATAATGTATTATAGATTTGTCGCATCTATATAGGATTGCGATGTTTAAAAGTATACACACATACAGTTCATAACTAGCGGTCTAGAGTTTTGCCAAAGGAACAGATTTATTTTTAGACGAGTCTCTCTTCGCCCGGCCAGGGCTTCTTCAATAGGTTATTTTAACACCTAAACGCTCGTCCTAATACGGTTTTACTTGCCACATCTATAAAAGACAAATCAACGAATGTTGCTTAGTGTGATACGAGTAAACATCGCTCCGATTCACCGAGCACGTCGTCAATTAACACACCCTCAGACACATAAATAATTTACATTATACGTGTATAGGGTTCGTGTTAATTTCATCCGCGTTAAATTAACATTTTTTTTTTTTTAGTTCGTTATTAACATTTTTACCGCTGAAAATTAAAGTGTTTAAAGTGCTCTATCAAATTATTAAATCTCTCGATAGCTTATTTATGTAAAATAACGATCAAACGAAACTTCGAAATGAAACGATTATCATCGATAATGTAACTTGAAAACGTAAAACCGATTAACCTTGGAATAATTCCGACAAAAACAATTATTAGCTTTTTGTTTAATTTTAATCAATAATTCCCGGAAAAACCGAAAATCGCACGATGGTAGTAATTGAAAACATCATCATCATTCTGTTCCCTATAGGGTGTGATGATATTACGAAAACGACGTAACTATAGTTCTCCAGGATGTTCTATCCTGGCCAATACCGCCTCATGAACACTCGGTTATTGCTCTTAATCGATCAACGCGGTCTTTTTCCATTGATTTTCCCCAACATTATACGCCGTTCGAGTGAATGTTCAAGCTGAGAAATCTACGCTTCATTATTTCAGACAGGAACTCCTATATTTGCTAAGTATGTAAACATCGTGCAAATAAATTCCGATCGAGGAATATTACGTTAAATGAAAAAAAAAAAAAAAAAAAGGAAATTGGAAAGCAGACGAGAAAAGATGGCATAGTTAAATAAACACTACAAAACTAAATGCAGAAGATAAACTGAGTCGTGAAAAGTCCGAGAAAAAAAATATCGAGCTATATCGTGTAAAAATAGTGTAATCATATATGTACGTATTACACACACATACCTCCTAGTGATTGGAAAAAGTTAGAGATATACCAACAGGTATACATATTACGATGTTCAATTTATAAAAATCATTTGATAAATGAGATTAGAATATTTTGGATTAAACTTAAGTAGGAATAAACATCGACCTTAAGCCGATAGACGAATAATAAAAAAGCTGTAAACAGAAAATGACTAATTACGAACAGAACACAGAAACGGAACCAAAAGACGGTGTAAAAATCAAGATGCAGTTTATCACAACAGCTGCTTCTTGATATATATTAAACAGCGTAACAGGCAAATGTGAATGAAAATAAATATTGAAAAAACAATGGTAACGTATATGAAGACGGCGCCAGAAGAAATGAATATATCAACTGAAGGAAAAAATGTAGGGCATGTCGATTCCTTCAAATATTTAGGACATATAATAACAGAAAATATATATTGCAGTGGAGATTCGGTAAAAAAAAAAAAAAATGTTAAAAAGGCGTTAAAAAAAAAAGGCATGTAACGACGCTGTCTACAGGATTACGAAAATGAATTTTCATGTCGCATATATGAGTAGCAGCGCTGTACGCGGCGGATGGTCTAAAAGATTTTTACAGGAAAATTGAAGAAACGTAGTGTTGGCGACGCACGCTAAAAAAATTCGTCGGTTGATTAAATTCCAAATGAAGTAGTTTTTAATCGAATACAAGAGGAAAGGTCATTCTTGAAAACGATCAGAAAAACAAGAATGAAACGGATAGGGTACGTGTTAAATGATGCCCTATTGAAAGACAAGAAGAAAGCAAACGTCAAGATCTACATTGAACTGGAGAAGGCTAACAACAAGACCTAAAAAAAAAACGTCGAAGGACTTGGATGATAGGAACGTTATTTACTTATTGAATTAATAATATAAAAAGAATCTCTAAAAATCGAGAACTGTCAACCCACGTATCGGTAAATAAAAGCGAAGAATGATAAAATTTATTGGTAAATTAAATGGAGAGTATTTAACACGCGTATACATTATATAATCTTAGCGAGTATCTGTCCTTTAAAATTGTTCTAACTTAAGTAAATTTTAGTTTTGCGCATACAAAAACAAAAAATATATATTATAAAGAAAAGAAACCCCGAAGCAAATTTGTCGGCTGATTTTAAATTTTTCAAATATCAACGACAATAAAAATAACAGTAATAATTCATTTTTTTCCTAAATTCAATTTGATTTAAAATTTCTGTTTAATCCGAAGTAATTTACACGCGTAAAATAATACGCGTAATAATAATGTGGCAAAATACAATCTTTCGTTCACCACGTCACAAACACATCACGCATAGTCATATACATACACACTTGAAAACCCAATTTACACATTTGTCCCTTGTAGTAATCTAGTCTAGATAGAGTAATAAAGTTTAACAGATAATATGAGAATACCCAAATTTACCGAATGGAATTTTGATTTTTCCACAATTAACTAAAACTAACTAATTATATATCTTTTAAAATTAATCTAATATTAGTTCATACCGGTTTCGTTATCTTGTGACTATGTTTCGAATCCGCTGTAAAGGTAATTTCCTACTACGTCGTTTATAATTCATTTTTTTTTTTTTTTTTTAAATGGGGTGCCTCTACAGCTTACCCGACGTGATACTGTGGGGACTATCTACATCTTAATCAAGCATGCTGACTTCTCTAAAAACGTCGCTATATGGGGGAACAATTGTAGATTATCTAAAAGGGACGATACATTATACGGAGGTGTAGTACTCGAAGAACGTAACAAGATAAGGTAAAGCTCCGAACGCAACGGTGCTACAACGGGAGCATTCAAAAAAGACATATGATCGGGACTGCAAACTACCTGTTCAGAATGGAGGGGACAGAAGGGAAAGTCCTCTAACCTGCATACGGAAAAGACGGTCAGGTAACAAATGATGTCCAAATCGCAATCTGCTGATGAGTACAATCCCCTTACGACTAATCTTTTTAAAGAGATAGAACCACGGGAGTTTGGGAAGAGACGGCTGGAGGTGATAGTAATAAATGAGAGGTGATTGACTAATGCTCTTAGTGTACATTAGCTCCCATTGATCCCTATGCTCTAGCTGAATAAAGTGAATGATATATTTGTGAGTTATTAAGGAGAGCTCTACACCACTAGACGACGCGTCTTTAGCCAATGAGTCAACAAATTCGTTGTCTGGGATACCTCTATGACCCGGCACCCACAAGAAGGACATTCATTAAATCGATTTTTAATTGTACAAAACTCGTCTTCTGATTCGTGATTTATTTATACGCGGAATTTTCATTCCACCCGTACCGCCTAAACACAACTGCTATCTAATAAAAATTAAATTTACTATGTTCAGTACGTAAGTAAGCAACTGTAACCTATACAACTGAAGAACAATAAGTGACATTTACTTTTGGATAAATATTCTTTGTACCCCGATAATAATAATAATAATAATAATAATAATAATAATAATAATAATAATAATTAATAATAATAATAATAATAATAATATAAGATGATGATGATAACGGTATAGAGTGACGTCTGGTCCGGGATTGCAAGATCTTAACAAAATCTATTATTACCGTTGACATTCGATAGTAGTAACTCTGAAATTTCGCCTACACCTGGAAGTACAAACCTAATAATATAATAAAGATCCCGGGAATACGAAACAAACGTCACTAGAAGAATACGCATACAGGAAACAGAATAATCCTATTGTTTTTTTTTTTGTTTACGTCTCAGTTCATCGAGCAGAGAAAGAGGCAAAACCGCAATAGCCGATCCAAGTCTCTTTTATTACGGACGATTACTTTCTCCGGGTCTGACGACGAAATAGGGAGACCACGTTTCGCTTTCTATTACTTCTTCCAGTGTGTCGCAAAGAAAAAAAAAAATTACAAATAGAATTTAACGACAAACAAGCCATACAATAATCCTCGCTAGCTATATTTACGTAAATAGGCGTAGCTTAATTATATTTCATCACCTAAACAGAATGAATCGTCATTTTTTCAGAAGACCATCCTTACTTCTAAATAAACAAAAATTTGATAGTTTTATAATTTCGAAGAAATCTCTTTTAATTTTAACATAATAACCTCGTAAACATCCGTACAAATACAAAATATACATACATACGTGTTCACACACACACGCACATACAATGATGAATAGGGCTTTGAAAGAGATAATGAGAAATTTGCTCCAATTTTGCACAGAATTCTTTTAGATTCACTGCCTCGTCAGCATTTTGATCTTCAAGCAAAAAGTACACTATACATAATAAGCTTTGCGAGCTACATTTACACAAACTAGTTTTAAGCGTCGCATAATTTTCTGTGTTATATTTCATCATCTAAACAGAATGAAGCCTCGTCTTTTTTAGACCCGGTTCTTTACTCCTAGGAATAAAGCAATATATACTTTCGATTTTTTTATTTTTAACTTCAACATAATAACCTCCTAAACACATCTACAAACACAAAATATACAAACATAAAAGTACACATACACACATATATATATACATATATATAATTATACCGCCTTAGGAGGTAAAATATTTGCTCCAATTTTGCACAATTAGGACTAGAATTCTAAAAGATTCGCTGCTTCGTCAGCATTTTGATCTTCAAGCAAAAAATACGCTATATAGTCATTAGTATATCAGGGACTGAAAATAAAAAACAAAAGACAACAAAAATAATTTAACGCAATAAGCTTTGCAAGCTATATTTATAGGAAGGAGTTTCAAGCGTCGCACAATTTTCAATGTTATATATTTCATTATCTAAACAGAATGAAGCGTCATTTTTTCCCAGTACACCACCCTGGGTTCGCACTTCTAAATAATACAAAAATTTGATAATTTTATACTTTCCCCAAAAAAAAATTCTAATTTCAATAACCTCGTAAACACACCTAGAAGCACAAAATATATATACATACATGTTCAGATGTATATTTACATTATACCGCTTTGAAAGAGATAACGAGGTACTTGCTCGAATATTGTACATATACGAATAGAATTTTAAAAGATTCGCGCTTCACTGCTAACATTTTGATCGTTAAGCAAAAAGTACACTGTGTAGTCATTATAGACAATTAAGAAAAAAGTTTTAAAGCAACTTTCAAAAAATAACAAACGTAGTGTTTATCACATCATAAAAAGATCGTTAAAAATTATTCCTATATATATATTTACCGCCAAATTTCACTTCTCCCTGTGTTATCGAAACTGTTCGAAAAATTATTATTAAACAGACTAAAGACATTTGTTGATCTCCCTGATCATCAATTTGGCTTTAGAAACCAACATTCGACTATAGACCAAGTTCACAGGGTTACATCTATAACTGAAAAAGCGTTCGAAGAAAGAAAGTATTGTTCCACAGTCTTTCTAGATATATTGCAAGCGTTCGATCGTGTTTAGCACGAAGGCCTAATATTCAAAATGAGTAACATTCTTCCAGGGAACTTTTGTAGACTTCTGGAATCGTATTTGGCTAATCGTCAGTTTCGGGTGGCACACGAAGATGCTGAGTCAAACTTCTACCGTATACAAGCTGGAGTTCCACAAGGTAGCGTTCTTGGACCTATCTTGTACCTCTTGTATACGCTAGATTTGCCTACAGATGACGAAACAGCAACTGCGACTTTTCGACAGTCAAGCTGAAGCCGCAGCAAAACTTCAACGCGCGCTCAACCGAGTTAGAAACTGGACAGTTACATGGAAGATCAAGCTGAATGAAGCTAAATCTGTCCATGTCGTTTACTCTTATCGCAAAGTCAATGCGCAGCATAAGCTTTATCTGGGTGATCAAAGTTGTCTCACAAGCAGAGTCAGCTCGATGCCTTGGTATGCGCTTGGATAAGCGCCTTACGTGGAATCCACATCCGATCCAAAATCAAACAGATTAAGGCTAGAACGCGTCAACTGTACTGGCTTATCGGTCGGAATTCTACGTTGGACGTATCGTGTAAGCGTTTACTGTACCAACAAATAATAAAACCGTTTTGGATGTATGGCCTTCAGCTATGGGGATGTGCTAAGGCTGCAAATCGTGACAAGATTCAGACTAGACAAAATGTCATCCTGCCAACGATAGTCGACGCATATCGATTTTCGCGTAACGATGATATACACCGCGATCTTCAGATCATGTTCGTTAACGATGTAATCAAGGAATGCGCAAAGCAGCACGAGAAACGGCTTTCCCATCACGTCAACGTGGAAGCAGTGAAACTTCTCGACACACGATTAGACATTAGACGCGTTAAGCGTAATAAACCGCAAGACCTAGTCTTGTAGGCGATAAACTTTTTTATGGAAGCTTTAGCCAGTGGGCTAACGGCTTCACACTCGTTTGTATCACGTAATAAGATATGTTGTGTGTTATGTGATAAGCTTTATAATATAGTTACTTATTTAACGTTAAGATTGCAACAGGTAAATTTAAAAAAAAAATATATATATTTAAAATTGCAACTACCCTGGTGATCATCTAGCAAAGGACTGGAACGCGAAACAACTTTTTATGAGCTAGCATCCAACGATAGACCCTATTGTGATTTAAGAAAGATCAAACGGTCGACTACGTTTTAACCTGCAAACATTACATTGGTCGCTAGTACATTTAAATGAGTTTCCAAGGGTTTATATATTGGCAATGTTTGATCTCATCCTTCGTGAATAGGATATTAAATCTCGATGTATTGTACAGTCGGACACCGTATTATATATCTGAACACGTATGTATGTATATTTTGCGCTTCTAGGTGTGTTATAGGATTGAAATTAGAATAATTTTTTTTTTTTGAAATTATAAAGTTATCAAATTTTTGTTTTATTTAGAAGTGAAGAAGCCCGGGCGTGGCACCTTCAGAAAAAAATGACGCTTCATTCGGTTTAGATGATGAAATTTAATACTGAAAATTATGCGACGCCTAAAACTCCTTCGTATAAATATAGCTCGCAAAGCTAAACCGAACGTATTTACATAGTTTTGGAATTTTTATATTTTCATCTTTATATATATATAAAATAAAACAATATTAAAACTGAATTATTGAATAAGTACGAATCGAATGATCAGAGGATATTCGTCCTCGATTTACAATTAATACGATTCTCAATTTTTTTTATGTGTCCGCCCTAGGCTATATTAATGATTACTCTCTAACGACTATTTAATCTAAGTCGACCTTTGAACTAAGTAATCGTTTTACGCCTTAGAAGAGAACAATTTAAAATTGACGACAAGTTATTCCATCCTATATCGACAAATTACGTTGATAACAAGCTTTGAAGTACCTGCGCAATAATAGTCTCTATATTTAATATATATATATATATATTTTATATATATATATATATATATATATATATATATATATATATATATATATAAAAAGAAACTACAGAATTGATATCCGAGATTTAACGATTCGCTTAAATTCCCATTAACAAAGCGTAAAAGTACCGTGTCTAAGAGTACAGT
Organism: Coronaproctus castanopsis; assembly: GCA_032883995.1. Lineage (NCBI taxonomy): Eukaryota > Metazoa > Arthropoda > Insecta > Hemiptera > Monophlebidae > Coronaproctus > Coronaproctus castanopsis. The sequence continues at coordinate 288,938,841 of CM065052.1, forward strand.
TAGCGTGTAACACCTTACGCACAACAACGTTCCTCATTATCTATATTCATTCATCATCATCATTTATTATCATCGATCCGTCTCTATTATACATCGTGCCTCTCGCTTTATCAGTAGTACTCCAAACCGGTTACTTAATTTTGTTATCTTTTTCTATCGATACGTTTCCTGTCTCTGTCGCTCTTCGTAAAAACACGGATAGTTAACGAAAAGAGAGTAATACAAAAGGTTGTGCATTTCGAATTCAATACGATCTAGTAATGGTATAATGTAATTTTTTTATTTTGTTTTTTAAACGTTCGAGAAACTACTACTTTTAGAGTTTCACTTAATTCGCGGTCTAAAAGCCAAATAGTATATTTAAAAAAAAAAAAAATGAAAAAAACACCAGACGATGTAATACTCACCGTTAGAACAATCCGTTATGCTTGAATGCGACAACAATTTGCATGAAACGATCGGGATATATTTATGTAAATAAAAGAGAAAAAAGATTTCGAAAAAGTACAAGGAAATAACTGCGATATTTAAAACGAAAATTAAGCACCAGGCGAATAAATTTTAATAAAACAACCGTATCTACGCATTGCACACAACAGTATGTAAATATATTCGTCGATCCAAGCACGGTGTATCGATCCCGCTTCCAAGGCAACTTTATTCGACGAGCACTTCTATTTTCTTCCATTTTTTACTGCATATCTATTAACTGACTCACAATCGCCTTTTGACTTCAACTGTACATACTGCATATTCGATAATTAATAATTCTAACGGAGAAATATTGTCCAAGTCCTGTGAGCTGCAATTACTTTTATCGATCACCATTATCTTTATTTCGATTTATTCTGAGCCGACTTCTTTCAAATAATTTGGAAGAGCAATTCTGTATGCTACGATAGGACCATTTCATCCGGTATCACCGGTAACGCAGTCGTAAAAGCCTTTTTCTGTAGTCTATGAACCCGATTGTATACTGTAATGTTGAATTCCTGTCCTCGTGTACATTTGTCTGTCATAAAACCTGCTTGTTATTCCGACATCTAATGTGCAACATCGTCTTACTGGTATTTTTGCGGATTGGGATATATACCGATACTGTCCAGTCCTTTGATCAGTCGATTAGATACCATATATATTCGATATTTATTGAGAATTCGTCATAAATGAAACGTCAGAGGAAATTCGAGAAGATGTAAAAATTAGAAAACGACGCGTAAAAATTATAAAGTTTAATTACAGACAACCGAAAAATGATGGTATCCATCTATAGGACTACAAAAAGGTATTGTTAAAATAAGTCTTATATACGGAATAAAAGCATTGTACGAAATACGGACTTAAAAAGTGTAAACGAACAATTGAAGCTTCTGAAACATGGTGCCGGTGAAGCATGCTGAAACTTTCACAGGTTGATAAAATGCTAAAAGAAGAAGAAGTTTTTAACCGAGTTCGAGAGGAAAGGTCACTCTTGGAAACAATTTTAGGACGCGTGTTAAAACAAAATAGTCTACTGAAAGATATTATAAAGGAGAAAATACCCATGTATAGACCGACGTTAATGGCACAACCACATCGTCGAAAGCTATGTTCAAATGAAAGGACTAACAGAGGGACGGAAAAAGTAGAGAACTTGAACGATTGAACCAGTTGAAGGATTGGCATACCCATCGAAATAAGTGTGCACACAATAGTAACAAAAAATTATCAAATTATGTAACCGACTAAAAGATATTACAATAAAATTCATGAAAAATACGTTATATATATTTTTTATTTTTAATTAAAATGTAAAAAAGTTAAATTATATACCGTTGCATATATATATATATATATATATATATATATATATATATATATATATATATATATATATATATATATATATAATACACATACATATATATACAGTTAGAAATGTTAAACTTCTGAACACTGGCACAGCTACGCGTCGCTTAAAACGATTTACGCTGAAAAACCTGGTATTGTAGCTAATTGCTCATAGATGTTCAGGTCATTGGATCAAATGACCTCAACTCATATTTTCCTCTCAAACTTTACATTTTATTACATTTACAATTATTAATTAATTAACTATTTGTGAGCTTAATCGTATATATATATATATATATATATATATATATATATATATATATATATAGGTGCCCGCGCGTATATATCAAAACATACACATGTATATGTAAAACATAATCTATCGTAAAAATATAACATAAAAAATACATACACGCACATGTAGAGAAAAGGAAAAATTACCAGATTAGACGATATAAATATATTAAACAATACGAAATATTGCATAATTTATCTTAAAATATTTACACCTTTTAAATAATAAAATCAGACTCGAGTCACTTGTAACCTTACCAGCATTGCGATAACTGAATAATCAACATGGACGAAAGGAGTCAATGTAGGTTATACAAGTATTCGTACCAGAAAACCAGAATAGCCTAATGAGCTTCACGCAGGCTACAGCAAACGGACAACTAGGATGCCAGGATTTGATCTCAAGAGAAAAGCATGGTGCAATTTAAATCGCGTCAGAACAAAACTAGGGTCGCCGAAAGTATTTAATGAAGAAATGGAGACTGTCGAAATCGGAGCTCTGCATCTGGGCCGAGATTCAAACGATGTCGCACTTCGTTAATTCGTTTAAAATAAATAACTTCGACAAAAGACCGAATGGACTACATTCATTTCAGGAATACGCAGCAGATTGATTGTCAGACATTAATTTGTAATGAAGGATATATTTTTCTTAATGTATTTGTACTTTAATTTAAGCGCGTAATTCACACGAAAAATAAAAATGTAGATTATGGCAACGATACAGTTATAATCGCTGCTGATGACGGTATTAAAAATCAAGCCGAAAAGTCTATCTTACTTTACTAGATCGTAGTCCATATCATAGGACGGGCGTATTATCTGTTCTTATTATTAACGTGCCACTCAGTTTATATTCTATTTTTTTTCCAATATTTCACAATCTGAATTTTCATCCTGCATCGCATAGGTAATAATAAGCAGGCTAGTTGGTGCTCTGAATCTAGTACCACGCCGCATTCACATTTGTCGTCGTCTATAATTTTCCATATTTTCATGTTCTTGTTGCAGTTATTCTACTATCCGTTAAATTTCCTTTCGAAACGACGTCGAAAAAATTGTCGAAACGTTAAAATATTGGAATGGAAGAAATAATATTGCGTACCGAATATAATAGGTCCGATCTTAAAACTAATGTCGCGACAAGAGGTTTAAAGTTTATCGAGTACGTAATAAGGCAGAACGGTTTGGAAAGAAGAAACAAACGCAAGACAAAGTATGTGATTAAAGAAATTCGACGAAGCTCGTAAATTATACAATTGCGGTCGATAATTTGACGCGGAATAGTGTACCTGATTTTTTCTCTGAATCAAAACACTCCATCATGAACACTCAATTCGTAGAGGAATTCTAAGAGCGTAAAAACTCTACAATTAAGGGGTGACATCAAAGTTATCGGCACTCGTAACCAACCAAAATTTACCAAGAAATCCGCGCAAAAGATTAAAAACAAATCCGTAAGACCGATTCTTAACAGTGAAGAAACTATGTCGATTATCATAATAAAAGCCGGGTGTCTCTTGGTCGAGCAAATATACATGATACGAGTTCTTCAAATTACAATTTGTACACGCAATTATTTACATAGTAGAGTTCCGGCATGAGCCTCACCACGACTGCAGAAAATAAGAACACTATAGTTTACACGCAATTATGATAAGCGAGGGGAAACTTTAAAAAACACGCAATAATAAAAAAAAATTATATATATATATATATATATATATATAAACAAACAAATATATACACATATATACATCTATATACATATAACAAAAAAAAAAAAAAAAAAACGATACAAACACAAAAAACTATAACAACACACATAGAAGTTAAAACAAACAAAAATAAATAAATAAAATGAGGAAAAAATACAAAACAATAAACTCTCTTCGAAGCGTATAAAGATAAAACGTACAAGAGGTATAAATAAGTATTGAAATAACAACTATATAATTGCGGATAATAACAATTTTGAACGTAAATATACTAATAGCGTGCATTACAACAAATTATGTTTAATACGACGATGTTTGTATATACATGAGTTGCCTGAGGAATCGTAGTTGCCAATTGCCGTTATTAGTTCATTATTATGTACACTGCAGTTTTGAAAAAAATTGTTCGCTAATTTAAATATATAGTCTTTAATATATGGAATATTTAACATGCGGTGCGTAATTCTGGTATAACGAGCTGCATTTAAAATACATCTTAAACGTTGATTTTGTACAAGTTGCAGTTTCTTAAAATTAGAATTAAATACAGAGCACCAAACCGGACAAGAATAAGTTATTATGGGACGGATAATAGTTTTATATAAAATTAACTTATTATCAAAACTTAAGTGAGATTTACTTTTAAAAAGCGGATAAATTAAACATATAGTTTTATTCGCTTTTAGCATTAATACGCTTAGTAAATGTCTGATCAAAAATTATGCCTAACGAACACGATCAGACACACCACTAGATAAGATCGCCATTAATATTAATTTTATCGGGTAACAAAGGTCGTCTGCGAGTAAAAAGTATCGATTCAGTTTTTAAATGATTGATGACAATTTTCCACTTAATGGCGTATTTCAAAACTCGTGAAGATCCTCGTTGTAATCTATTACTAATGGCGCGTGGTATAAACTATTCAGTCAGAATGCCCACTATACGATACATAAAGTTGTAGCCTATCTTTAAAGTAATTTGATTGACGTAGAATTTTTGAATTCTACAAATATTTACATAACACGTCTTCAATTAATCGTCCAAAAAAAAGCGTAATTCTCAATTTTTCTCAATTTTTTTATCAATTTATATTGTCACATTTTCAAATCATGGTTCTTCAACTACCTCATCAAAATATGTATAATTTTTTGAATAAAAAAAAAAAATAAATAATAAAATACAGTAGTAATTACTTTTTAGATGAACCAACTTCTATAATAAAACATATTTTTGGAATTGAAAGATTCTACGTCAACTAAAGGCGTCCTTATTGCAAAAATAAACAATATTGTAAAGATTAAAAGTTCGTACTCCCATAAACATCGATCGAATTCGAGAGACGCTTTTCTCGTTGTATCGAGAGAATCTGTTCGTCGTATATTGCTGGAAGACTTAAAATTTCATCCTTATAAACTGGTAATAACTCCGGAATTAAAAAGTACCGACCATGTACAATGAAAACTTTTTTGCTGAAACGATGATGAAAAAATGAAGAGATCGATTTAAACTATCTTTCTATGAGTGATGAAGCTTATTTTCAGCCATCCGGAATCGTAAACAAATGGAACTGCCGTTATTGGTCCGAATATAATTCGAATTCAATAGAAGCCGTCACACAGTGAGCGAGTAACCGTCTGGCTGAAGTTAAGAAGTGGGGAATAGTGGAGCCCTCATTCTTCGGTATTGTCAACGGAACGCGTTATATCGAGATGATAAACTCGTTTTTCCATCCCATACTTCGTCGTCGTCTTAAGGGTCGTACATGGTTTCAACAAGATTTTGCGACGTGTTACTGCCCGGCAGAAACGCACGCAGTATTGAAAGAAGCGTTTGGTAACCGCATATTGTCGCGTCGCACGGATTTCGCTTGTCCGCCGTGCTCGCCAGATTTGACCGGTTCAATTTTTTTTTTTTTGGTGGAGATACCTTAAGAGCCACGTCCACGAGATTTGGAAGACCTGAAAACTCGGATTTCTGATGAAATTTCACAAATTCGGCGACTTAGAAGTCGTCGAAAATTTTGCGAAAAGACTGAATGAATGTATTGTTTCAAATAGCAATCATCTGAATGATATTGCGTTCCACAAATGATTGTAAGCTAATCTCTCTCGTTTTCCTCATTCAAAAATTTTGGCCGAGTAGTTTTCGAGTTTGCCCATCTTGGGCCACCCTGCATATTATATGTATGGAAAATGAATGTATTATTATCTCTTAATCATCCCGTATGTATTATACATTGTAATAAGCGGGAAATTATCCATTTAACGAGAATTACGTAATTTTCTTTTAGACCGGTATTATTTTCTATTCAGCGTTTAAATAATCATCGTAATTTAAATAGACGTAATCAGCAAACGCGTAAAGTAAAAAACATTTACACGCGTGCCATTTTCACGTTGATAAAATAATTATATATTAGGAGTGTGTATTAAAAATAATAATAATAATAAATAAAAGTTCAATTTACAACGTATGTGTATACGTGTTAATTTAGTGTGAAAATTTCGCCCTACACTAAATCGTTTCAAATTAACGTTGATTTCAGGCGGGGCGAAAATATTAACTCTCATAACTTGTATATAAATGCACACGTCTACGATTATACGATATTTATACGATAAAAATTATCGCTTTTAGTAAAAACGGAAATAATTACACACCGAGTTATTGCGTATTACGTAATTAAAGAACACACACGCACAGTGTGAGAAGTAAAATTGAGAAAACTTATAATAAACGCAATAATTATTAGACGTATGTGTGCCGGCAGAAAATTGAACGTATAATCACGATTTAAGGGGTCGAATAGAACGCCGTCTAACAATGAGTCGATTTGTGTGTGTATCACGTATTATAATATATATACGCTATTATATGAGTATATATATATACATGTTCACTCTTTGTAGAAAAATCGGGAATAGGGAAAGGAAAATTTGCGAAATCGAATAATTTCAAATGTTTACATATTTAGTAACTAAGCAACGTTTAAATAACTAAATAAAACCAAGGTACACAGGTCGTCGTAAATCGGTCGGGGTTTTTCTCATCGGTAGTTAATTGCAATTTTTAACATATCGAACAACCGGATCTCTCGTACGAAATCCTACCACCCCTCACTTGGTACTATGATATAGTAGATGTATACATTGAATAAATGGCTTCGAATCCCTTATGTCAATGTGAAGAACTTCAAACTCTGGATCATTTTTGTATAGTTACAATACTGTTTAAATAAAAATAACATTGATAGACACGATGCACATTATACTTTCAACAGATACTATTTAACTCCATACGAACGAACTCTGTATTATCAATTACAATCGTTTCTTTCAAAATGTACACGATTCTACTTAAAAAAAAAAAAAAAAATTAAATCTAAAAAGTATTTGACTTATCGACAGATCTCGATTCGGACATTATTACCAGACCGCCTATTCCATATGCAACTCCTTACTATCATCTCCATACTGAAGCTGCAACTTGCAATCCTGATCGTTTGTGCTTCGAATGCCCTTCTTTAATAATATTACAGTCTAAACTATAACTTAAATTACTTCACTCATCGTGTAACGGTCCTCCGTGCGATGTATTATCTCTTCAAAATGTTCGAGTCTGACGGGATTTTCCGATTTTAAAATGGATCGATCATTAATAATTATTGAATTAGCGATAGTCACTTCTCGAGATTTTAATCATTAATTGCGACGGGGATAACACCGATACAACTTAACGAATTCACCTAAAAACGAATCTATCACAACAACGTAAAATACGTAAGGTACTAATAAATCGATAGAAAATTTCTTCGCTATATAATACACGTGGAACTCGTTCGAATGTATATAAATCGAAAACTAGCAAAAAAAATCCTAACACGTTACGTCTATATCGATCCACTGCTGGATGTGTGAACGTTCCCACTTTACTTCCGATTATGGGGCCTCTTTCATCCACTTTATTCGGCTGTCCTTTCTATATCATTCTGCCATCTTATGCGCGACTTTTGTATCTTTCCCCCGGCAGCTATTCCGTTCTTGTCATCATATGGCCCGACCAGTTCTATTTCAGTTGCGCTGCATGTTCTACCGCAACCGACAGTTTAGTCTGCCGTTTTACCCGAGCACTAACTTTCCCGACATCTTAATTCCGAATAAACTATTCCGCGCTAGTTCTACGCATTACGGAAAGTTTATATTTCGTCGGGCTTCATGTTTCCGCTCCATATGTAAGCACCGAAAGAACGCGCTATTCACACACTTCCTTTTTTAGGCCATTGGATATTATATCTTTTTATTCTTGAATACTTTGTTCAACTTTCCAAAAGCTACCTATGTGGTTGTTTTTTTACTTCCTTTAAGTATTTCTTCCTACTCAATGGTAATTATTTCACCTATATTATATATATATATATATATATATATATATATATATATATATATATATATATATATATATTCACTGACCTGTTCCAATGCTCGTTTATTTCTTAAAATATTATACATGTTATCGTTTTCTGTGCTTTATACTCTACATTTAATCAAATTAATAAATAATTATAACGAATATTTCGTTTTTTTCAGTAAGTTAACTTGAACGTAGATACTAGTTTGTAAATAAAAAAAAAAACGACACACACGTGGTAAAAACCTCGGGCGAACTTAAATAATTTATTCGCCACATAAATTCGAAATTAAATAAAAATAAAGTAAAACTAATTATTTTACGTCGTACAACGTTCTAGGTATATTTTCATAATCGAGAAGCAACCATATTAATTATTACCACTAACGATGACGGGGGTAATAATCGTAATAATAATAATTTAATAACGTTCGTCATTCCGACAAAGCTATTATGCTCTACGTTTTTGTTAGATCGTGTTATCGATTTTTACTACGGATACACCTAACGAGTTTTAACGTGTCGTGACTTGCGATTTTAAAAATATGATCATCGCCTCTCCACTAAATTCTGCATATATATATATATATATATATATATATATATATATATATATATATATATATATATATATATATATAGAGAGAGAGAGAGAGAGATATACAAACTTCTAAGCATCTCGATAGCGTGAACTCCAATGCTACATTAAGAGCAATTCTTCGTTCCAATTAGCGATATTATTGTAAACACCCCTTATAGACGAGTGCACACATGCTCATAAAAATATCGGTATAACTGATCAATCATCTAAAATACCGACAGTTCCTGCCGGTGACTAAAAACGAAATTTATTTTTATTTATATATTTATAATTTTTTTATATATATATAATTTAATATTCCGTTTTCCGTCGAATCTACTGTTTCGTTTTATTTCTACCGCATATTTTTACTCATTTATTAATTTCTCAGCGTTCGCTATTATTATTATTATTATTATTCGTGGGTCATAAATAACATAATTTACGATAGACAGCGTGTCCAGGAGTCATATAAATCCACAGTTTGATTAACCAATCCTGCGCTGCATCCGACGACAATGTTGAAGGCCCGAAGGGCGCATTCGACTAAAATGTGGATCATCGAGTTTTTACTCCACAGTCGCACGTTGGGTCGTCAGTTATTTTTCATTTTGTCATATATTCACATCTTCGACCGTGACCCGTTCTAAAAATATTTAGTGCATCCCATGCTTTCCTATTCGGATCAAAGCCAAGTGACCTATCGTTTGGATCGTGTATCAAGATTCTTTTATCCATCTTCCGAGTATCCCACGTTTCTCTCGAAGCATTAGCTCCAACAAAAATAAAAATACGATTCGCGCGTCCACTGACATTTCGTTCGACTCGGTAACCATTTTCTTTCGATATGAAAGAACTGCGAAAGAAACGATGCAAAGGATCAACTTGGGCAAATATGCTTTAATGCAGAAATATATCGAACTCAACTAGCTGATGTACGGATACGAGTCTAAAGAAAAGGTTAATCAAGCTGTACGTATAGAAACGTAATGTCGTATAAACCTGAATGGTAAATAAAAATAAACGAAAAGCTCTCGAGAGCGCAGAAATGTCGTTTCGGAGAGAAATGTTTAAAATAAATCGAAAATTAAAGCGTTCTTAACAAAATTGCTGAGACTAGTATAGTTTACTGAATATCATGGAGAAACGTAAAACGAGGATGATCGGACATGCAGTAAGAAATTCATGAATATTAAACTCGAATTAGCGAAAGAAAAAACAAAGAAGACTAGATACAAACGAAAAACAGACAAGTAGTTCCACATCGCAATTAATAAAGTACATTAAGCGTACAACATACACCGATTTAAAATCTACAGCATTAAATAGGAAACGATTGATGATGATGATGATATATATTTATATAACGAAAAAAGAGAACCCAATAAATATGGTCGCATAATACATCAAAACAAAAAGCGAACCATAGATATACAGAATCGTATTTCTATTTAAACGTGCAATCTGGATTTTCGCTGCAAAACAAGATAATATTAGAGAATATAATATATAGAACATGAAATGGTTTCGAATAAAATTATTAAACTTCAATTATATATATATATATATTGTTTAAATAATGATAATTTAATTATTTCCGAATAAAGTAAATTAAATGTATCAATATTATAAAACATAGCATTATGATGATAAATCAGAATAAAGAAATATTTTTGTTTTTAATAAGCAACAAATGTGACGAAAATTAATAGATAATAAAATGTTTATAACGAGAACTAAAAGACGCCTTAAGAATTTAGATATGTCTAAGTTCGGTTAGAAATTAAAAATAACTACATCAACGGACATGAATATCATTACACAATGAAGATAATTTTTATGTAAGATTTATCGAATTTTCAAAGTAATCACCGGTCTTATTGCATAACATGCATCCTACATACACATATATTTATATATATATATATCGTGTCCAATGAAGCAATAATTATTGTCGTGACAAATGCGATGTGATGGGCATAACCGACTTACGACTAATCCGATTTTATTAAATAACCGACTAATTAGATTTTTTCTAAACAACCTGAATAAATAGGTCGTTTTATGAAATATATATATATATTTTTTGATTTGTTTAATTTAAGCAACTAATTAAATATTCTTTTTTTCTTTATATACGATGTTTACATATATTTATAAATCCTGTAAATATGTTGTCCACATAAGTAAATTTAACGTTTTATTTAATTTGTACATCACACCGCTAAGAAGTGTGTGATGTACTATAGAATTAAAAACCGAATACTTTTAAATCGGATAAATATAAATCCGATTAAATTTAGTCGCATTTCGACGAATACCTGTTGGTAGGTTCTATTATTCGGTTATTTTGATCGGATTGAAATGAAGTAATCACATTTCGACTGAAATATTTTACGTGTTTATCAAAATTTACTTCGGATTTAATAATAAAAGTTTAATAGTAAATAATTATAATTTGATTTAAGAAAATTTGAGGATATGGTACCTAGAAAATATCGACATTAGTAGATTTCGTTAGAACCGACTGAAAATTAGTCGGATTAACGGTGATTCTCAGTTATATTTTTACTAGAATAAATTATTAATATTGTAAAACACCGATTATATATAATTCATAACGTATTAAAATATATTTAATTTATTAATGGAGATTCATTTAATATTTCAAACAATTCTAGATTATCTTATCTTAGTAGAACATACTTCGATGTTAATAGATTTCGCTGGAATCGATTGAAAATTAGTCGGATTTTTAATATGGTGATTCTTAATTATATTATTACAAGAGTCAATTATTGATTGTATAAAACACCGATTATATATACTCGTGTTGTATTGAAATATATTCAATTTATCGACAGAGTTCTAAAATCTGTATGATTACATAATTTACTTCGAAAAAGTTCATACAATTCTAAATTATCTGTTAATTACTTTTCAACTGAAATATATTTTTTAACTTTATTTCAAATGCATTTATTTTATTTTATATCTGTTATTCGTTATATAATTTATTATCATTTAGAGATGATATTTTCATTTCCTACACCGTGTTTACTTTGTACTGATAAAGAATTAAAGTAAATAAAAAACCTAATATAATTAGTCGGTTATGTGAAGTAATCAGTCATGCCCATCACCAGTATATATGTGTCATATATATGTAAAATAGATTTTTATGTACCCACGTAAAATAAAAAGCAATAATAGTAGTAAAAAATTGGCATCTTTATTTCTAGAAAAGGTAGACGTCCGCATAAGGCAGGGGACGACGCTTCTTTCTTCATGCATGCAGACGATCACGCGGTTAGCAACACATACGTGCTCAGTATAAATAAATAATTTAAAGGTCACGTATATAGAGCCAAATATATTAAATCGGAATAGCAATAATACCGGTTCATTATTATATATATATATATATATATATATATATATATATATATATATATATGTATGTATATATATATATACAATTTCTTACTTTCAATAACTTTCAACATTTTTGAAACATAGTTTAGAATTAATATTAACACATTAACGATGAAACATATTACGATAAATTTGATTGGAAGACGTAGGTTTTCAAGTTTAATGAAAACAAGAAATATTCCAAATCAAATTGTATCATCTATCGAGGTATATTTGAGTTTTATTTGTATTTTTTTAAAATTAAATGAAATATTGCAAAGCGTTCGATAAAGTACTTTGGAATAAAATTTTCCCGCTGTTAGAACACATAGGATGCCCTCAAAATCTACTGAGGATTATATAAAATTTTGATATTTTTTTTCATCGTCTTATTCTTGATAATGTTATGAGATTAGAAATTAGCTTTTTCCTGCGGCAATTAAAATTTTATATTCCGGGTACAATTTCGATTGAAGGTATCGCGGATCTTCCGGAAATATTTTTTAATCCGTGAAAAAATTATTTAGCCAAAAATGTCCATCAAAAGAATTTCAAAATTAATATCTACAACTCTTATGATATATGTCAAAAAATTGGCATTTTTGTTTATAATTTCGGACATTTATGAAACGGAATTCTACATTATGTACGTAATGATTTTTAATTGTATGTAATACGAATTTAAATGCTCCGATATATATCCGTGGTAATAAAATTCTGCAAACTGTGTACGAAATCCCGGAATGCATATTGATCGACGGTTAACACGGCAATTTCATGTAGCTCAAACAAGGAAAGCTACGATTTCGCGAACCAGATTTCTCTTCTTCTAGGAAGAGAATCTGCTTTAAACTTAGCTTTTTAAAAAGAAAAATTTATTTAATTACGATAGTTCCAATCTGGAAATATGGAATCGAATTATATAGAACTGCATGTAAAAGCAATATATCGAGAATTCGGCACTGAAATACGCATCAAAACCCTCTATAATGATCTAAACACACCCATATATCGATGAAATTTATATAAACCAGTATAAAAAGTTTTTTTTTTTGATAAATTGCAGTTTAATATTAACCCACATGTCCGCGGAATACATTTATTTACTCTCCCTGACAAACCGACAAGGCGATTAAAAAACAGATGATGCGGAGATGCTATTGAAAAAGAAATAGTTCAAATAACAAGGGTAAACGATTTTAAATAATTTTAATAAAATTTGAATAATGTGATGCTATAGCAATAAAAAAAAAAAAAACACAATAATTCAGTTCTCCAACTTTGATGATACTGTCATTTATTACTTTATTCATCACCATTGTTTATGGTATTTTGGTGCCGGCACAATAAGGAAAAAATTTACAAAAAAAAACAAAACAAAAAAACAATAATTCAGTTCCCCAACTTTGATGATACTGTCATTTATTACTTTATTCATCACCATTGTTTATGGTATTTTGGTGCCGGCACAATAAGGAAAAAATTTAAAAAAAAAAAAAAAAAAAAAAAAAAAAACAATAATTCAGTTCCCCAACTTTGATGATACTGTCATTTATTACTTTATTCATCACCATTGTTTATGGTATTTTGGTGCCGGCACAATAAGGAAAAAATTTACACAAAAAAAAAAAAACAAAAAAAAAAAACAGGATTAAAATAAAAATACCGAGAAAGTTCTGTCAACCAGATGCTGCATATAAATATATATATGTGTGTGAATGTGTATGTAACGACAGCGATCCACATATCGCTAATTAATATCTCTGGAGAACATACGCTAGGAATATGTTTGTATAATTCAATGGAAGAACAAATATTCTGCAATACAAAATTATTTCCGTTAGATCATATATATATATTATTACGTAACGATCTGACTTCTATATACGTACACGGTCTAGTCTATATGACGTACGAATTAAGATTTATACACGTTTTTCAACTGAAATAAGCAAAACATTGACAAAGTTCTAATCGACTAAACAGTACGATCATTATATAGACCATCGACATTCGTCAGATATAAGAAGAAACACGCGCCAACAAATGTAATCTCCCTACATATTTACAAAATGTCCACCGTACACCTACGCAACTACACGATACATATATATACACGCGCGTGAAAATGATGGTAACGATTAACAATAATCATAATAAACAGGAATACATTTATGGAACGAGTGGTTCTTTTCTTTTTTTGTACGTACATACTCGCCGAATGGCCGACTAGTAATTGCTCTTTCGGATTATCGAAGGCTCTCTAATTATAAACTTGGGAAGATTGGAATACGAGATAATAAACACGCTCTCGATATAATTCAGGTTAATGTTACACGCTCGTATTTATGGCAAAGCTTAAAAAAAAAAACAAAAAAACGTCGGAGTTACGCCTGTTCTAGATGTGTAAATAAACTTATTTCGAAATTTTATTTAAAGACGCTTTTAAATTAGAAAAGAAAAAAAATGAATTGAACGAAGATACATTTTTAGGTTAAAGCAACGAAAGAATCTATTTTAAGATGGCCGATCCGCCGCACGGTGATTGAAAAAGAATAATTTTGTTATTTGCTCCGATAGCCTTATTAGTACACTTTCTGCTATTCAGGGCGGTGGTTTTAATTATAAGTCTTTCGTTTTGAAAATTACGCCCGATTATTACTCAACGTGGAGGTAGCTTGAAGTTTTTACGGATACCTAGTCATCGTGGTATCCACGAACGACAGAGTTGATTATTTAGCGAAAAGTGCTATTAATTCTGGTGTTACATATATTCGATATGATTAGGAGAACTTTTAAAACCGACTGGCTTGAAAGTAAACATAATTGGTAAAACCTATAGTATCGTTCAAACTGAATTTCCTCATGTACCCCCTAGTTCAATCATCTTTTCTCTGTTATTTCGATCGCAACTCTCTGCAGATATGTCATTGTCATATTATGTAGACTACGTTCTGGTCGTTCTAGAGCTTTGAACCTCAATTCCTTACGTTTATTGTACCAATCCTAGTATTTAGTATGATTAATTTTAAAGAAGGTATTAATCATTTATTCTTTAGCTGTAGGTGGTTCGAACATAGACGTATGGATTTGCTTGATAAGTTATTCTATCTCGGTGTTTACCCTCCTTACTGTGTATCTCATCCTTGTTATCTTTGGATGTTGGTGTTTTAATAATATTTAAATTCGTTAGTATTAATAGCGCATTCCAATTTAACAGTTGGTTTTTCTTTTGGGAGTAATTTTCCTTTTCCTCTTTTATATATTTGCTCCCTTTTTATTCTTCTCTCTTGTTATATTATAGTTTTTTCTCCCTTTAATTTAATTTAGATCGTCCGTTTATATTTATTTATGATTTATTTTTGTTATTTCGTAGCCAAATGTATATTCAACCAGGTTATTAGAAAAAAAAAAAGTAAATAGTTGTACATACAAAAACGAACGATTATCATATAATTAATTAGCGAGTCTGAATTAGATATTTAAAAACCAACGCGATTCTAAGTAACATTATATATATATACACTTTTTAATGATTGAACCAGGAATCGAAACATTGAGGAATAAAAAAAGATAGACAATTTTAAACGGTCAACGTCTTATTGATAAGAGTTAAATACTTACATCTATCACGTAATTGAGATTCGCAGTTTATATCACATTATGATTTGGTCTGGAATAATCAAATTCACCGACCTACCTATTTAGACTTTTATTATTATTAAAAATACACACACACTATATATATATATGTATGTATGTATGTATGTATGTATGTATGTATGCATAAGATGCATGCAATAATAAAATAACGAATGAAAAACTTCTCACCGTACGTTTAGTGTACGTACGCCCGCCAGACAGAAACAAGTTAGTTAACGGCACACCTGCTGAACGTCAGGGGTCCATAAAAGGATTTCACAAAACGTGCACGAATTAACAAACAGGCGTGCTCGAAGAATTCCAGTAGCAGATTACAATCACCGTAATTTGAAATTATATAAATAATCTAATAAATATAATTCTTACATACTCAATTTTATAAATAGACTTTAAGGAGGGGGGAAGAAAAGATAAAGATAATGCAAAAAATTCCACTTGTCTCATTAGATCAGTGTCGAACTAATAGAAACAAATGAAAAATAACAAATCCTTTAAAAATAAACAATTTATCTTCTATGTAATTCGAGCTAAAAATAAAAAGACAAACGTTTCTAAAGATTTTATTATATTTTATTTCAATGTTTTCTTTTTACCAATAATAAGCAATACTTCAAATAAATAATAAAAATGCAACTAAATACGGATAATTTTTTTAATACGAAACATTTCAAATATTATAAGATTATTCGCATAAGATAAAAATATATGTACACGTACATATTTGAAATTTTCAAAATCGTCTGCGCGTACGAAATATAATAATTTTTTGCGAAATTCTTTTTTTTTATTAGCTGACGAAGTTTGGTTTCCTATATAGAAGTATTTTAGATACGTGGTGATGTTCCGTTAATACAATGACTTAGACTAATGACGATGGATTGAATAGATAAATTACAGAACTTAACTTTCGTTCAAAGTGGTGAATAAAATGGCCCGGTATTTCGGCCTGTTCCGCGTAGGGCATACACTTTTAACCCATAAATACTTATTTCTAAACCAGAGTGCAACTTTCTGTGATTCCTGCAGCTGCCCTCTTATTCTATTCCTCACATCCTGTTATCATGTCCTTCCTACGAAAACCCATCGTCTTGCTGCTGGACTTGCTTCATCCCTAATCGAAATCCTACGGTACACTCCATCCGCTGAATCTAAGCTCATAACCTTCCTTTCATTATCCAATCTTATTCCTTTAATCTAATTATCCTTCCGTTCCTCTGGCCTTAGTAGCAGTATAAGGAGCGTAAATTTAAAAAAATTAATAAAATAAAAATAAATAAATAAATAAAATCACGGAATTGTTAGAGTTATCGCGACATCCTAATGAGATTACAAATATATATATATATGTATAATTAAATTTAATTGAAACATTTAATTTGCAGTAGAAATAGGTAATAAATGTATAAATTTCTTAGATTTAAAAATGAACATAAACAATAATATACTAGACATTAATATACACAGAAACAATCACGAACAGAGTAATAATATCTAATGATTGCTTTCATGCTAAATCACATAAAGTAGTTAGCTCTCAGAAGTTATTGTAATCTGAGTAGAAATTATTTTAAGGGACAACAACAACAAACTATAAATATTAGAATTAGTTAATCTGTAATATTCATTGTGTGTAACACTTAATAATTACGCAATTATCGAAAAGTTTCGCTAAAATATCAAGTGTTTTTGTTTTATTTATATATATAATTATATATATATATATATATATATATATATATATATATATATATATATATATATATATATATATATATATTGTTCATGGGTATCCTTCAATTTTCATGAACATTATCGTCGGAAGTCAACAAAAAGAAAATCACTGCCTTCGAAATGTGGTGCTACAAAAGGATGCATCGAATATCGTGGAAGGAAAAAATAACGAATTTAAAAGTACTAAACAAATGCAAATTAAGCCAACCAATCTCGCTAAATATGACTGAAGAATCAAAAAAGAAGTACTGTGCGAAAAGAGGACCTTTTTACGCTTGCGATACAAGGGAAAATTTTCCCAGGAAGGAGACTCATAGAATATACATATGGAATATCAGGAATAAAATCAGTTGCGAAAATGATAAAAGAGGCTAGACAAAAACAAATGTAGAAATCCCAGGTGTCAATTCAATCTCCTGAATAGGAGATGAGAAACAACGAATATATATATATATATATATATATATATATACTCTTTAGTATTTAAAAAAAAAAAGAAATTTTGTATTAACTATAAAAATATAAGGTCGTAGATTACAATTTTCAAGTTCATTATCAGAAGTCGAAGGTTAGATTTCATTATTACGTGCAAAGGAACAACTAACCGTGTACATTATTATATCTCATAATAGATTGACTTAAAAAATAATAATTATTATAATTTTATCCCTTATTTAATAAAAAATAAAACTTTATATATATATATATATATATATATATATATATATATATATATATATAAAGAGAGAATTGTCTTTAAATACATTCGATGCCAGACGCTAAAGAATACGCGCAAAATATACGTAACTTCCGTTATATTTCGTGACACGATGAGGTATAGTCGTTCTAGTTGGCCGAGATTCCACGTTTTTCTGCATCATATTGTAGGCCTCTCATATAGTCTCATCTACAAATGAAACACGTCATGTCGACTCATGGTTTGAAAAAAAAAAAATAATTGTATCGTAAACAGTATCTTACCGGTAAAACCTCACCTTTCCATTTTTCACGCACTATTCAACACAACGGAGTAATAGTTTTTTCATCATTACAAATGTGACAAGTCACAATCGTAATCTCAATTTTAAATATATATATATATATATATATATATATATATATATATATATATATATATATATATAAACACATGTATATAGTATATATGTACATATATAAACCATAATAATATTCAATGATCATCATCAACGTGCATATTTTTTACATCTCATTATGCGCGAGTGTATTTGTACGCATATCATTTATAAGATAGTTTGCTATAATAAATAGTGGGCAGCGACAAACGAATACGTATTATTATTATTATATATATACATATATATACTGCGGCGATATGACCCATTTCCAAAAGAATACAATTAGAAACACTTCATTCAGGGATGACAACTAACCAACTAAGCAGGCGAAAATCTGCATTGTTCTCAGTTTGCCAGATCTATACACAACGTATGCTTCTAACACTACACATAACGAAATCATATCAACAAGAAGTAACACAACCGTCAACAAAATAAATATAAACGTCTTTGTTTAATCCATCATCCAAATTCTCTTTTTTTTTCCATTGTGAAATAATTTCAGATTTTCTTTTTAATTACTATTTGTTGCTGGTCTTAACGCTTCATTGTTTTATTTTCTTCGCATACTTTCACTTTAACTTCACAAGAAATTTTCTCACTTTATTGATTCATGCCATAATATCATCCAAACGTCAAAAGTTCATTTCTCTCCGTCACTCTGTAATACTCTATGCGCTTGTAATCTTTATTTTACTGCGCGACAAATTGAAGAAATTTAATTACCAAACAAATAACTAATCGTTGATTACAGAGCTTGGCTTCTAACTTAGCTCGTGCAGGTAGAACGCGTATTAGTATCAATCACGTCACGAGGTCTTTTAATACAAGCATACATATATATCGGTGTTTTTTTTTCTTTAAGAATATTGCGACGACTATGTAGTCTTTGAAAATAACGATAATGAAGTTGAAAACACGTGTGAAGTCACACTTCCAATGAAGTGAATATGACTTAGTCATTCCTTCACCAAGTCATATAGTTTTCGACGTTTAAGACGTCTTGAATTAAAGTTGTCCAGGAGCTGTATGACTTTGGCATTACTGTGCTTTTCCGGTCTTTTTGTGTATTTGCAGGCAAGCCTGATAATTTGATCGATGACCATTGATGTTTTTGGTATCGGTGTATGTCGTTATTACATTCAAATCGATTGCGCGGGTGATCATACGAAGTGCAACATTTTGGTCTTTGTATGGAATCTATGTTGGAAATACTAGTACAAATCTACAATTGTATTCCACAAGTCGAAATGCCAGACCATCAAGTTAGTTTTCGTAACGAGCATAGTACAATTGATCAGGTGCATCGCGTCTGAAATGAGATACACAAAGCTCTCGAGGAAAAAAAATATTTTTTCAGAGTATTCCTCGACGTACCCCAAGCGTTTGATAAAGTTTGACATGCCGGTTTGTTCCTTAAATTACGTTAATAGATTTCATATCCGTAATATAGCATTCAGAAATCATATGCCTTATCGGCAGTTCAGAATTAGGGGTGAGCAAGACTGGAGAAATGAGTCGATAGGAATACCACAATGTCTTAGGGCATATCCTTCATCTCCTTTACAGATATCCCAACAAATAATCGTACAGTTATCTCTATATTCACTTATGGCACTGCAATTCTAGCTACAGATAAGATCTAACAGTGTGCTACTGAAAATAATCTACAGCTAACAATATATAAATTAAGTGCTCGGTTAAATCGCTGGAAAAATAAAGTTAACAGCGAAAAATCGGTACACATAAACTTCACTTTGCGGAGAACAGAAAATATTCCATTGACACTGAATCAGCAGATAATCACACAAAAAGAGTGATTCAAGTACCCAGAAATGCACATCGACTCGTGTCTAAACACGTCCGGCAGAAATATTTGGAAATAAAAGCAAGAATGAGTTTACTGGCTAGGAAGAACTCGGTAAAAACGCTATAAATCC
Organism: Coronaproctus castanopsis; assembly: GCA_032883995.1. Taxonomy (NCBI): domain Eukaryota; kingdom Metazoa; phylum Arthropoda; class Insecta; order Hemiptera; family Monophlebidae; genus Coronaproctus; species Coronaproctus castanopsis. The sequence goes on from CM065052.1 coordinate 288,959,521, forward strand.
TTAAGTCATAGCGCTCAATAACGACTTCGGTAAAATATTTGAAAAAATTCTAGTGCATTAATTTAACTGAAAAGAGTAAATAATAGCATTAACTGGGAAACTAGTACACGAGGCTGGAAACTGGGACCATTGGAAACACGTTGGTAAAGAAGGTCCAGGTTATAATGTCAACATCTAGAAGAACAAAAAATAGAAGAAGAAAAAACAACAAATGGAGAGGGATGTGAGAAGAAATAGCCGGGCTAATTACGAAAGAGCAGCTATTAAAAAATGTTGCATAACAAAACCTACTACAGAATTAAGTTTAGTTTAATACGCAATAATTTTTCACACAATTCGCATAAATGATTTCGAAATTTGAATATTTTGCAAACTTTTCGAGTGCCACGGATAGTATAAAAAATAATAAGCCTCTTATCGACCAGCTGAAAGCAAATTAAATATTTTAGACACGTCCGCCGGTTGTAATATACAGGGCGAGAAACGTGAATTCTCGCCAGAACCATACTCGGAGATATATTCGGACAAGCGTACATAAAAACGATTGACGTTGGGCCTGAAAATAAAGGATCAAAAATGAAACGTATGGATCCGGTAAAAAACAAAAATAGTAGATAATATGATATAAGTAGAACAACCAAAGTGGAACCAAGCAGGACATGCAGCTAGAAAAATTGACAATAGGTGGACCAAACGTATTATGGAGTGGACTCATAAGATTTATCATATATGTTGGCCGAAACAAATAAAGGCGTTAGAACAGTATTCCGGCTGGTTATAAATCGAGAATAATGGTAATAAATTTCAATATGAATTTTACGATGATGTCACCTCGTCTACATGTGGGACATCAGACACTGAACAACGTACATATATATACATATTGTGTGTGCGCGCGCGCGCAATTGGTTGATGATTTGTTTACCATATTCACCATCTAATAAAGATAGCCTAATGACAAGCATCTTAGATTGAAACTATATTATTTTTATTACTTTTTGTTATTACTATTTAATTTATCATAACTCTGACGATGGGGAAACTGCTGAAAAGTAAGATTTTCCATAGCGATTTATACTCAAACTCAGTGTTTTTTATATAACACTGCATTCGTCACACACACACACACACATATATATAGTAATATCCCAAAAATTGAAAGTTAGTAAGTGACCTTCAACATAAACAAGAGAACTAGCCAAACGATGCATCCTACTCAAGGAAACATGTTGTAGTTTCAATGGATTGCTGACTTTTTTACTTCCACAAACTAGTGCGCATTTACCGACCAATTGGGTGGATAATTGAGTTTACTAAACACTTTTTTAACATGACGAAATCTCATCTTGGTGAAATTTGAACTCAGGTCGTACCAAGCAAAATATGCATAAGTACCGTTACAACAAACGGTTTTGTATATATATATATATATATATATATATATATATATATATATATATATATATATGTGTGTGTTTTATTTATATATTTATATATATATATATATATCTTTATGTACTTCCAAGAAATTTTTATACAAAATGTATAACTGATTAAAATATATATAAAATTTGCGAGACCGTTCGACATTTCCTTTCCAAAATAATTTTCCATCCTCGATCATCATTCATCTTATAAGTGAAATAAATGTGAATTATAAATACTCATTTATTACGCGTGAATTTATTTACATACCTACAAATGTACTTGTCCATTTTTACCTATTTAGGCTGTATTATATATATATATATATATATATATATATATATATATATATATATATATATATATATAAAGAATCTCGTGTTACCACAATGACAAAGCAATTATCTAAAAGAAGATACAACCACGTATGAAGAACACGTCAAAAGAAAAGCAATCATTACATCCCTCTGTTTAATTAGTAAGTGTTTATTCGTGGTTAAGCCGGTTCTGTAATTAACGCATCTCACTAGGATGGGCTACTCTTTACACGGAAACCGGTTTCCGGTTCTTTTACAGATATTATAGACCGATTACGAAGCTTAATATGTAAAAAATAACCTTAACTGGGATCTGTTTAACTTATTAGAGCGTCCAATTTTACTATACTCGTCATATTTAATTTTTTCAACATTTCATTTTCGAATTTGCAACATAAAACAAGTTGTCGGCGAATTTATTTCTTTCCCCAAAAAATGAAGATTTCTTTTGTGTGTATGTATTTTTGATGGGCTTCCACAAGCTATTACAAATTGTAATATAAGGGTTAGATAAAAATATAGTAGTTATATCGCTAAGTTAGATTCACGAATGAACTCATATAGATGAATGTAAAGTAAGATATGTTTATGCGGAAAGGAATAGATAAGGATTTGATTTGATTGTATAATGTATTACGGGAAGAAAGATAATGGGAACATCCGAGTGATCTGCGTCGGCAATAAGGTAGCTATCGGCAGTGTGTGAGCAACAGGTTGAGATAGAAGGATTCATTTGGAATAGCGAAGAAGGTATACGATATTCTCGGAATCGCCGTCTACATATGGCGATTATATATAGACGAATTTGATTACCTGGCATCTGTACATTGGAAAACCAGGGTAAACATGCTGAAGTAATTTATAATGTGAGACATTCTAAATCCAAAGCGCTTTCCAATATTACCTGTGGGTAGTTTTAACAATGGAGAAAAGATCAATGTGCGATAAATAAGCGATGAAACAGTCAACGAAGAGAAGGATAGTGGCAATAGTAGTCAGCGAGAAAATTACCATTGATTCCAGAGTTGCCGGTAGTCCATATAAACATAGTGGAGACACTAACATCCTAAAAAAGGAGCGACATAATTGCGAATTTGCAGTATTATAGGAGAGGAGTTGCAGTGTGAAAATTTTAAGCTAAAGAGACAACTTGCGGAGTCTGAAAAAATTACATTTTTTTTTTCAACAATCGAATAGAATGGATGAAATGAAGATAATGAAAGATAGATACGACCTAAGCAGTGAAGGTAAAAGGTATTCGCAAAAGAGTAATCATTTTAAAAATTTGGACGGACGGAATAATAAAAGTTGCACCAACGTGTGCGATTGATTTAGAGCCGTCTGTGTAGATCGGATTCAGAGAAATGGTTATTGAAATGAGAAATAAAGATTATCATTATGGATATTCGCTTGTTTAGATTTCGCGCCATTAAAATATAATTATTTTTCGTGTATCCATAATAATTTAACGTAATATACATACGGTATACGAAAAAAACAGGCATATATAATATACATTGTACTTTGTGTATATAAATACACATAATATATACACATGCTACATATATATATATATATATATATATATATATATATATATAGACACTTACTTACATTTGAAAATATAGACGTAACCCTAAATGTAAAAATAATATCGCATGTAAAAGAATTCCCGCATCTTCAGTTTGAGAACGTCAGACGAAAGAACAGAAAAAGCTTAAAATGCTATTAAACAAAAAAAAAACTTCTTACATGCAGAAATGTTTCATTACATATCGGAACCCTTTTTTATTAAAACATTTGTGTGTTTGGAGCGTTGCATTATATGGTTGCGAAACGTGGATTACACGGGGAAAAACTCCAATTGAAACTTCAATTAGTGTTACCAAAGAAAGTCACAAACAAGGAGATAGAACAGCCGGTGTTGATAAACATTATTGAAAAAAGAAGAAACAGCCTGGTTGGCCATCAAATTAGACACATCAAATGGCTCATAATAGAAGGAAAAACGAAAACGGAAAATTAAGAAAAAGAAGAATAGTAACCCCGATTCATGGCCGCCGTAAGAAAAAAAAAACAGAACTATGTTAAAAAATGTTGCCCAAGCCAGAAATTTATTGATTAGCTGTAAGTCTTGTTGCCCACCAAGCTAACGGTTGAGGAGAAATTGTAATATATGTATTATTTATTTATTTATTTATTTACAAAACAATACGGCGTACACAACAGCATAACGCCAATTACAGTGTACGCTCTTACAGAATAATTATAAAGTACAAGTATGAACAAAAATAAAACTGAACCACACTCACACAACACGCTAATTAATATAAATAATATTTAGATTGAAAACAAAAAATTACTAATACAAACCGAAAAATGATTCTAATGTAATACAATACCCACATACAAGCACACATCCGAAAAGCACAAAAAAAAAACAGAAATATATCAGTCATACAAACAGAAATACACCAATCATACACCCATACTCTCATGTAAACAAACTCTCCATCAAGGCACGCACATATGACCAAAATAAAATAAACTTACTGAAAAGTAACAACTGAAATATAGAGTCTAAAAAAATTTATTATATACAAATTTACTATCGAAATGAATATCTAACTGTGGATAAATATTTAGTATGTTATTATATAGACGTAAGGTGGATAAAAGTGGTGAGTTGTAACCTAGATTTGTACGAGCATGCGATTCATAGAAAATACGATGTGACCTACTATTAACACTGGGAACCATAAATGAAATTGTAGATAATAAATAATTGTCATCTATGCGAGCGTTACAAAGATCATGCAGGAACCTCAACTTACTTATCTTTCTTCTAGCACTCGAGGATTTAATATTTAGGAAATCGCGTAAAATATTATAACTTAAAAATGTTGGATAGACACCAGTTTGGCGGTAATAAATATACCTCAAAAACTGAGATTGAACTTTTTCCACCATATGAATATATTTAGTGTAGAAAGGATCCCAAATCACAGATGCGTATTCTAATTGCGATCTTACAAGAGTGTTGAATAGTAACAGCGGAGTCCTAGGATCACGAAATACGCATGAATTTCTAATGATGAAACCCATAGTTCTGTAAGCATTTTTGGTAACATTACCAATATGAGTTGCAAATTTAAGCTCGTTGTCAATATAAACCCCCAAATCCCGAACACAGGTTACATTACAAACTGGAACATTACCCATAGAGTAATCAAAGAGACGATTTTTTTTAGCTTAGTGCTATATTATATACTACGTATTCCCGATAGTGCTGTATGACGTTGAAATTTGGACTTGAACGAAGACGCTACAGGAAAACCTAGATGTCTTCGAAATGTAGCTATATCGCAGAATTTGTAAAATATACTGATAAGATAGGAAACTGCGAGAGAAAGAGTAAAACATGTTAAAGACCGAAAACTGAAATATTTTAGACATACTATGCGCCATCCGAAACGGCGTAACTACATCTTCTTATACGAGGAAGGATTTTATGGGGAAGAGACCGCCGGAAAGAAGAACAACAACACGGGTGCAGAACTTAGCGCGGTGGTATAACGCAAATACAGTTGAACCGTTCCGGAATGAGATAGACAAAGAATTGGCAAAATGTTAGCCCACGTTCGGTAACGGCCATAGCACCGTGATGACGATGATGATATATATTATATCGTAGTTAACAGGAAAGTTAATTTGACATCTATTATATTATTTTATAATCCGCATCGTAGATCAAATATAAAACTGGGTGAAATTCAGAGTACACGAATCACACACCATAATAAATGCAACCGTAATTAACCTTTCGATTTCTTATTATTATGATTATTATCATCGTGACTACTTTTAGTGGATTAATCTCGGGAAAAACGATTCTCGAAGAAATCGGTCTTATCAAAATCGGCAAACAGGCGAAACAAACGAATGACCAGATAGTAATTAAGCGAATGTAAATGGCGGACGAAGAGTATATTAAATTTTAAGTAAACAAACTCGGCGATACACGGAGGATCGAGAATACAAGGCGATTGGACTGTTCGATATTTAAGTCGGAATTTATGCGACCGTTAATTATGTAGTAGTAATGCTGATGATGATGGTGATAATGGTGGGTAATTTAATCGCTGATCTCCGACAGAAACGATAAAGAGGAAGAAAATCTGGTTTGATAAATTACCTTTCGAGGAAGAATAAAACGTGCGATGATGATGATAATGAAAATAACAATAATAATAATAATAATAATATTAGTGTTCTAGAATGAAAGTGTGTGGCCCACGTAGAAAACGCCCTAATGCGTAAAATATATACATAAAAACGTAAAATAAAATAAAATAAAAAAAGTAGAAAGTAAAACTAGATAATAAAAAGTAAATTAACGGATAAAAGAATCGATTTCGTGTGTGACACAATAGAACGCACGCGACAATGTAAAATCCGCCTTTTAATAAAATATGGTAAATCGAAATTTATTCATTTTCATCCATTTTCAAAAAACGAAACCAAAAGCAACAAAAAAAAAATTAAATAGCATTCGTATATTTCCATCCTCGATAAATGAAATAAAGTCGGATTAGAGAGCTCGCGAAAGTTGAAACGCTAACAATACGCATCGACTTAATTGACCGTATGTTTAATTTAATGAATCAGAAGTTAATACGATTCTTTGTACGAATATCAATTTAGATTGATAATATTATCTACCACTCTCGATGTGTGATCGTGATCGGGTATTATGGAAGACGTTTTTTTCAGAATATAGTAAAAAGAGAATTACGTTCGTACAGATAGCCGATACTTTAATATTCCGACAAAAGACATAATAATAACCGACACTAGTTGAAACGATCGAGTTAACACGACGCCGGATCGGAACACTTTCTCCCGTTGACAATTCGAAGCAGAAATAAATAGATCCTTAACTTATTCGTATTTAGTCGAAGAAGACACGCAAACATTTAAACTCGATAATTTTAGAGTTCGGTATAATTTCCGGAATTAAGACGATTAACGGAACAAATCAAGTTCCCCGGCTGCCTGTACTATTTCTGCGATTATTTCCGGAGCCTTGTCCACTGCGTACGTTTTTTCTAGATCGTTCTCGTTTTCCTTCAATCTTTCCTAATAATATAAGCTGCAGAAATGTTTATAATAATTTTCTCCAACCATTAGCTCATTTTTCGTTGCTTAACTATCTTTAAGATTGTTCTTTCCACTTGAGCTTTTTCGAGCACTTCTTCTGAATTTCGAGTCCACGATATTATCAGCATTCTACGAATCATGCACATTTAACAGGCTTCTAGACATTTTACTTATTTTGCTGTGTACGTATAGTTGCTTCGGCCACACACATATAGGAGAATCGAATTATAGCATTGTATAAATCTCATTCTAACGTTTAAACTCAGTGCGTTATCTGTTAATAAATTCTACATTTTCTGGATGTCTTCGTGCAATGACTTCAAGTGGCTCCCAAGATATTCGAATTCCGTTACTCTTTTAAATTGCGGTGCTATTATGATCTTTTCTACTGACTAGCGTATTGTTGTTGTATTTTTTTCCGATCGCATTAATTTTTTTTCTATTACAAATTGCAGGTCTGTACACGACTGTGCTAACAGAACAACAAATTAATTTTCCACTAACTTTAATTCCACTTGTATTATTTTCCAGCGCTTCAGTTGCAAAATATAAATAAATACCGTTTTTTAATGCCTATTTAAGGTACGTTTTGCTCGGGACGACTGTTAATCGTTAACCGCTTACTGTTTTGCTTCGGACGACCATCGCTTGGATCGTTAATAACTATCGTACGATAGTCGTTCAACAAACATGTCACGACATTCTTTTGGAACAAGAAGCAAATGGGTCCTTCGCAGCTGTCGCATGCCCCATATAAAAATGAAAGAGCCGAGCATAATGTAACTTGAAAAACCTAGTAAATTATTTCAATGCTATTACTTAAACAAAAAAATTTTCACGTAAATGGATATAAATGAAAATGTGTGATTTTCATTATAAAATTTCGACGCTTTTTCGAAAGAATTTCCCCCCCTTTTTTTTCGTACACTCGATAATAATTAAAAAAAAAAATTACAATGGTCTAGTTTAAAATACTTCTAAAAATGTTTAATCGGTTGATTCTTATAAAAAGCTACTAATATCCACAATACTCACTACATTTCGATCTTTACAAACAGTTAGAAAGATGTAATTTATGCGAAACACGACGGTAATTAAAAATGAAAATAAAATTTTTTAATCATACTTAAGTTAAAATTTCTTTAACTTCTACAGAAACAAAGCGAATAAATCTTTTTTCCATTTCAGCTATGTCCGCGTAAAATTTCAACTAATTTCGTTCGGTTCTTTTAATTTGCCGATCTTGTCAATCTAACCTATCACTGCTGAAATATACGGCTTATGAATCTCTCACTTTAAATCCCTCGTATCTACGGGTTCTTTCCAAAAACTAATTAAATTTCGTCTAGGTAGACGGACAATTTTCACGATTGGATACTTCGGTTTTTGTCTAAACACGTTATGCAAGCAGCACGAAACTATGACAATGTCGTCTACTGTTTCGGGGAGTACATTTATTGTGGTATGGGTAAGTAACGCAAACGCATTTTCTTAACAACGACGAACACGACACAATCTGTAATTAAATACAGCTTTGCTGTTCTCTCCGACTGCTTGTCCGGTACACTAAAAGCTAATGAGAACCGAACGAAGCACGTAAAAATACCGTGAAAAGAATCAACAGTTAACGTTCCCAGCAGAATACTTATCAATAATTATCGTTCGACGATTATCGTAGCAGTCGTCACGAGCAAATAATCGATCCAGATAAAATATGTTACAGAATACGCAAAAAAAATTATTACCCAGTTCTATTAGACGGTACCAATTAAAATAAGAAAAATGTTAATAATGTATACTCGGAAGAGCAATATATATATATATATATAATGTATGTATGTGTGTGTAAAAATAGAAAAATAATAATATCATATATACGGATTATACCATTTTAATACCGAATAACATGAAACAATTAGAACAATTCATCACATTTTTTAATTAAAAACAATATAAATATATATCAAGAATTTAAAGGTATCAACAACCTTATTTTATACACGAAGGAAAACTATTAAAGCTTAAACAGTTCACTTCTTGTCTTAGATAAGTATTATAATAATAAATTTCAAACACAGAGTGTAATGAATATTATAGCTAAAAATAATTTCCCAAATATAGAAAACAGACTAAGCAACACATCTTTCGTACCAAATTTTTTTAACGTACAATTCATTACTTATGGCCTATTTAAAGATTACTTATATAAATATAAAATTGCATACTCTGAAAATTGCGTGACGTGTAAGAGTACTGACACTGTTAAGCATGCGATATTAGCACTGATCAACTTGGTAACCAAACTATTTATAATTTTTAACACGTTCGCGATTGCTGAACTAAATCACCGTAAAAAATATGTACATTTAGTTTAAACTTATTTATGCAATTAAATATAATTACAACTATCCTAACAATATTTAAATATAAATACACCTTGTTTTAACTTATAAACTAATTATATAATCTCAACTAGTTTAAATTTACGTATATAAATTATTATTATAAAATTGTAAAACAGTTTGTTCGGAATTCCATAAACTTAATTGGACGGGTTCTGAACAATCTGCTATTTTTACTGTATTCGTATTTCACTTACACAATATATTTACCCCGTCGTTTTTACGAATTGAAAAAACAATTCATAGATGTCTTCATAGCAGTATATGTAAAGAATACACTATGGATTGCAGCTAAATACATCTAAAACGAAATACACGGACTTACGATGAAATAATTGAAAAAAAAAAACAACGCAGTAATATTCGGGTAGTAATACGAACAACGGGATAGGTATGGGCGAAAAAATAAAAATAGTAAGAGCGAAAATTTACAATAAATTACAAAAATTGCGAAGTATTAAATCGATTAAATAAATTTAAAGAAATAGTGAAAGAAGTTAAGCGCAGAAAATTAAAATATTTCGCGCACGGCAATGCGTTACGCTTCACCTTCTTATATACGAGGCAAGATCGCAGTTAGGGAAATTACTAGGGGGAAAAAAAGAAAAACACGTTGATACAGAATTTGACGCAATGGTCTTAACTACAGTTGAACTGTTCCGAAACGTATTAAGATAGAAAAAGAATTAGCAAAATAGTACTATGACACTATGATGTATAGAAGACACTAATTAAAATTTCGAATAAAATTACGGTGTTCCGAACTTAGATGTTAATATATAAAATAAAGCAAAGTACATATAGGTATCTTCAAGATAATCAAAATGACGGCGCCATTCAAAATTCTATAAACGTATAAAATTTACTGCGAAGTTTACAATATACATCATAAGGAACGGTTTAAAAAAAATTACTTCACTATATACACACATATCATCATAATCAGCATAATCAAGGTGCATCTCCTTCAAAGGGAACTTGCGCATCTGTTGGCCTTTTCATATTTAAGTCTGGCTGCAGCTACTGGCTCTGTTGAATCCAGTGTTCCATGTTATACATATCCCAATCTTTTCTTTGCTCTTGTTGCTTTTCCAAGTATTTTTCCTCGTACTGCCAACATAAACAGCCCCTTCTTCCCGGATCGTGTGATTTCTATACTTCAATTATCTTTTCGTAATCATATACATATATGTGTGTGTATATATATATATTATATCGAGCGAGTAACTTTCGTAATTGGAACTTCAAACATACGTTCAAAAAAAGTAAAGTTCGTAAAATTGTAATTGAAGTTTTAAATATTAGAAAAAAAAACATAATAATCCGACGATTATCCAACGTGGTTTTTTTGCATACCTGTTCCGATGAACATTTTTAAATAAATAAATAAATTCCAGGCTTAAGATATAATTATTATCGCTGCAAACTTTGGACATTAATGTTTAATAGATTAAACGTTTTAAACGAACGAAAATACCGGTTATGTTTTACCCGCGAGTAATTCGTCGTACGAGTTGAGTTTTTATTAATAAAGTTAAATAACGGCGACTGTGTCTTTAATATATACAGCGTCATAATTTCGCACGCACGCCATCAATCATTCGGTAGCGAAATATAACAAATTCTGTCACACGTATATATGTATATAGGGAGTGTCCTCGGAATTATTCTTTACCTCGTGTATACGGCCGACATTCCAACATCAATTGAAACGAGCATCGTAACATTCGCAGATCAAACAGTTATTTTATCTATCAGCGATTAAAAATACGAATGAAAAATTATACAACGTACAATCGACAAAATTAGCAAATGGACGCGAGACTGACTGGAGAATCATGCTCAATCAACAAAAATCTGCTCATGTTAAATCTCGAACGACTCTCAAAAGGATAGTGCAAAATATCTAGGTATGCATTTGGACGCTCGGCTGAAGTGGAAAACGCGCGTAAAGATGAAAAAAGAACAAATTACTCATAAATGGCGACAGTTGATTAATTGGTCAAATAATTAGACAAATTTGGACGTATATGGAGTCCAATTGTGGGGCTGTGCGAAAAGAACAAATATGTTAATTATGCAGCGGATAAAAAACAAATATTTTCGGTCCATAACTGGTGCATCATACCAGCGTGATGAAGACATCCATTGGGATTTTATTAATGAAACAATATGGCACTAACACACATAGCAAAATGACTCTGTCTTCATCAAATGAGAAGGTAATCTGTTAATCACTGAAAACGACGTCAGACGTGTTGAGCGTACGAAATTGTATCAACTAGTCAAATAGTTCTTTGTATTCCTTATATAAACCGCTGAAAGTTGTGTAAATGTACACATCTTTCACCGTCTGTGTTAATTTAAGTTTATCACTAAATTTATACATTAAGTATAAGATTGTATTAAAAAAATAAAATAAATAAATATAGAGTAAGGGAGAAAGATATATATGATTTTTTATTAGTTACGATAAATCACGCGTCGATTATAATTATTAATAACTCCGTCTCGTTCTGTTCAATTATCTATTGCGCGTTAACGACGGACTAGTTAAATTTTTCCGGTTTCCGGTTAGGTCCTAATTAAACTGAAATATACAATTTCATTCGCTTATCCTATTTTTAGGCGGATATAATTGCAATTGTAATCGCCTACGTAGTTGATATGACACAAATAAACCTATTATTAAACGAACATCTCGTTCAAATTGCAAAACAATAAATTAATAATTCAAAAGTCAATCATTCGACGACTTAAGCTTCGTAATAATCTCGATTCGTAACAGAACAGCAGCAAAATTTTGTTACTTACAATTTAAAAACCTTTTTCATCATTTATAAGTTCTACCGCGTATATAAATGTAGATTTTTAAACTATATTTGTAGCTAAAGAATTTTTCATAAATGGAGACATTAGTCCCGACATATTTTATCGAAACTATCGTACCGTTCTTTTTAATATATTACTGTTAAATATATAAATTTAATGATTTAAACATTGTCGATGGGTGTAACAATCCTAAAAACGAAATAATATCACTTTACAAAAAATTACGCCGTTTACGCGTTGGCCATGCGGTTATTTCGCATATATCCTGTAACGCTCTCTTAACCATCTTCTGGTAGAATGCAAGAAATTCAACCCGGGTACCAAATACATCTTTCCAGCTCTCTATCCAAAATCCTCGAGGATAACGAAAATAGATTCGGCTATTATTTCGATAAACACTATCCAACATTTTTCTACATGATATGTAAACTACATTTACTTAAGTTTCTGTCTAATTTTGCAGTACACGGCACGTTTTTATGCTGACAAAGAAAGAACTGCCCAAATCTACGACGAAACTAAGGTATATCATACAGGCTGAAGTAAAGGAGCAGTTTCATGAAAACTATTAAGGAATTAATATTGCAACCAGAAAAAGAACGGATAAATCAATGGAGTATAGAAATTAAACTAAACCCCGTGAGACCGCCAGAGGAAACGCTGCACCAGGACATAAAGAGAGATATATGGCACACAATAAACCGAATACGGACAGACTGTGCTCGTACAGAATCAGAAATGATGAAATGGGGCCTGGTGGAAGACCCAAAATGCCAATGCGGAGATCGCCAGACAATGCAACACATATTGAGGTGTAAAAAGAACCCGACGATGTTACAATGCACGATGTTACTCTAGAAAATGAAAAAGCCAAGATCCTGGCCAAATATTGGTGCAACAAAATATGAATCACAAGCGAACCGGATACGAAAAGAAGAAAATGGATACGATACTCGTTTTACGCATTGTTCGAAATTCATTTTCAAGAAAATATGTACGCAAAATATATTACTAAGTTATTTATGAGGTTATTACATAATTAGATAGCGATCATATTATATTCGATTTTAAACGAAACAGATAATTATTTACTGCGTATCATTAAATGAAATTCAAATTTTTATAAAGAACACACACGCGTATACTCTTAATCTTCTTCTTTTAATGTCGTACACTATGCAGCTTGTAGGCATAATTATTTCGCTCGTTTAAAGAGTCCACCGATATCATTAATTCATTCGTTGATGTTTTTTAACCACGAATTTCTTCTTCTAACCAACTCGTCTTTTACTATTAATTCTTACTTTTCTTAGAATGTGACCTATGTCATTTTTCTCTTTTTTTTTATATATATAATATTTTTATGAGCTCTATACATACGTATTGTTTTTCATTTATTTCTTTTTAATTGTATACCATGATTATAATCTATATAACGACGGAACGCGGTCTTTCCAAATTTTACATTTACACTCATTTATGTTCTTAATTATTAATAAAGGTAACCTTGGTCTTTAGATATTAACATCTACGTAAGCTACATCATGGACATTAACGAATTTCCAAAATATTATACAACCTTATCCGACCACTTTAGAAATAATAACGAAAATATTTAATATCAAATAACGCCACTAATGTTTATATATATATTTTATATATATATATATATATATATATATATATATATATATATAAAACATATAATACATAAATTGGAGAAAATTAAGTTTTTAAATAACAATTGCAGAGATTAGTTTGAAAAATAAATAAATAAAAATTAGAATAATCTACTCCCGATATTCCCCCAGCGTAATTTGGTACAAAACAAAAGTTTTTCAAGGAAATAACGGCAGTTCTCAGCCAAATTTTAAAAATAAACCGTTGATGTCGATTTTCGCAGGAAGTTAACAGAAGCTGCGCAAATAATAAAACACGCGCTGTGTATTCCTCAAGGTCGTGTACTAACACTCGCGATAACTAACAACAGAAGGGCCAGCAGACTCTTTTAAAAAGTATACAAGGTTAAAATACCATCTTAAAATTTTCGATTACTCAAACCATCCCTTTACAATCATTCGCGCCTTAGACGTTAATTATTACGTCTGGGAAGAATGATTATAATTTTTTACTAGTGCCGAAAAACTTATACAAGATGTGATACAAGTATAATAATTACGATATTTTTAATAGATTAAAATCGATTTAAAAAATACGAAAGAAAAATACTTAAAACGTTCAGGAAAAAGAAACTTAATAAAAGAAAATACAAATATTAGGACATGTAATAAGACGTAAATATAAAAATTATAATAAAGGATAAGTAAAGTTACTTTGTTAGACTAAGGAGTGATCATCACCTAGTCATCTTGCCAAATTGGGGATCATCAGAATTGCAGTTTGTGAGATATGTAATATCATAGAATCGAACATGAGATCTGGTCCTGCCCAAAATACAAAAATAGAGATAACTTTATTCCTGAACTTTTATCGACAAGGAATACGCTGCCAATACAACTTGAAGAGCTTATTGTAGATCCTACTTCTTTGGATGCGGGTAGATTATATAATTTTATTAAGGCTAATAATATAAGTTTATAGTCTAAACAATCCACTTCATCTAGGCAAAGGGTGAAAAGTGGGTCGAAAAAAAAAAGAGTTACAGGCCATCAAGAGGAAGACCATCGAGAACATCTATAATGAATAGTAGTGTACACGATCTTAAATATAAAAGTAAATTTCAAAAACTTCACTCAAAAGGCCACGTGATGGCTGCAGCTACAAGGCATTACATTTAACGAATAGATAAAATAAAATGAAAAATTTGTTCGCCAATTTGTTTTTTTTTTAAAGTCCATTTTATTTAACAGGGCTTAATTTATCGAATTCCAAGCATTGGCACAGCTGAAAAACATAAATAACATTTGTTAGAGGAAATGTTTACAGTCGACTCGAGCAGAATATTACCAATCGCGATCTGTTTAAATCGCATATATATCCGCGACAAGTTTTTGCAATTATCAGTTTTTACATTTCACCGAACTCTTCAATTTTAAAATAAAGTAGTTAAAATCACTAAAAAATTGTTTTTCTTTATGAACAATCACATTTTAATTATTTTTTTTTTTAAAATCACTACATTTCAAACTTTTTAAATCTTTAATTTTAGCCAGCAAATTTGTTTTTCCAGATCATGATTTTTTAAAAATATGATCAACATAACTAACATTTCTACATTGTTGCACTTAGACAATTTATTCCAGAGGCTTCGGATTTTCCACAATATTAACAACATTCCGCCTTCAAATTTATACTTATTATATACACGCATAATAAAAAAAGATTGACATTATCGTGCAGTGTTAACGTACATTTCTGTACGGATAATAACGTCAGCTGTGATATTGTATTAGCAGCTGCAATAATTTTTTAATTTCTTCAACGTGTCCTCAATCCGTAACAAATGTTCTTAAATAAACAAACTTATTTATTCTTTCATAAAAAAATGCCCCCCCCCCAAAAAAAAGGAAATTCACCTCGAGCTGTAGATAATAATTATGAATAATTTTAAATATATTAAAAAAAAAAGTTTCCAGTTATTTTTAGCCCATTGCCAAAGGGAACTGTTACAATGATAATAATCAAGTGAGGAAAAAATTTTATTTACACCCCCGGTGGGACAATTCGTCATTATTTAACTTCCAATCCGAGTTTTATATAGACGACAAACGAATCAACAACATATCAAACAGAATGTCCTTTCCACGCGAATTCCTGAAACACTTTGTCGTTCTTCTTAACAAAAAACAATAAAAATATTATTTCAAAGGAACTAAACATCTTTCAGTTTAAAAATTTCGCACAATTAGTTCACATTAACTCTATAAACAAATAGAGTACCTCACGATTAAGCGATTAATTCAATTCGGCACATGTTAATATATTCATGAACGCGAATTTGTGGTCTAGTCGTAGCTTGAAATATACGAAAGAATTAATAATTGCTTTTAATAATACAGTTTACGTTATTATACATACACATTTAAAATCGCAACGAATCACCAGACTAAAATAGAGTTGGCCAGGATATATCGCAAGGGAAGACGATGATAGGTGGACCAAACGTATGATGCAGTGGTGATCGATTGACAGTCATCGTACACGAGGAAAGCCCATGACTAGGTGAAGGGGCGATATTTTGAAATGGAAAAGAATTATAATTTGATTAGAGCCGCACAAGATAAAACACGTTGGAAATATTTGTAGAATGCCTGCACCACGCAGTAGGTTGATATAGGCATATCGTGATAATTATTATATTAATATTTATTAAAAATAATAATATCGACACTCGCGATCGAGTATAGTCGACGGCAAATAGCGTTCCTTATTTTAACTTTCGTTGATCAAGTACGATTTTAACAAATGATAAAAATCTCTCTACCAAAAATCCGGGTGACATATAAGAACACGGACCAGCAGTACAATTAGCGCTGTAGAACTGACTGGATAGCATTGCTTACTACGTAATAGTATGGAACATCGGCGCCCGAATAGATAATAGGCGAGTAAATCGTCCGCATTCCTAATATTGCAAAAAATTGGTTGAAGTAAGATCTCATATAGTTTCACAAATGTACCTAGCAAATTTATTAGTCTATATGATGGAGATTTTCATATCCGATTTTGCAATGGATTAACACAATTATTAGGAATATATTTTAAAATATTGTTATACCGTCTTACGATCGAAGCTGAATGATAAAAAAAATAATCGACTACAACCGATTAAAAATGGCAATAACGTTTAAAGAAATTATGGTTAAACTTTAATTCCATCGTCCAGAATGAAACGGAATAGAACGAAAAGTACCTGGTCGTCGATACAAAGGATATTGCGAATAGTATAGGGAGTGAAGATCCCGTCAGACATCAACTATTTAGAAGAGGTACCTCGATAGTGATCGTAATAAAATACGCTACTAATAAGCCGAAAAAATTTAATATAATCATAAAGCGTACTGGGAGACCTAGCGTAAAAACAGAACATAAAAATTGTAGGAAAACTTTGAAAAAACCCAATTCCAGAGATACGAAAAATTTACATTATTAAAAAAAAAAAAAAATTATATTTACGATGAAAAATCCTAGAAATAAAAATTCGGCACAAGACAATGATCGCAGTAATAAAGAACCGTGCATCTTATATGTATATACATGTATATTATATATATAAAATGATACATGCCCAAAGTAAAAGGAACGAATATATATGAATACTTGTCACGCGAGAAAATTAAATATTGAATTACGGTCGAAAACATTAAATGATAATTATGATATAGAGTACTATTTTTAAAAATGAAACCAATTAAAATTAAAACTGGTATAAAAAAATTATAAATAACGTGAAATATGAGTAGAAAATCAAGTTTCGTAGGACCAAATAATGACGTAACAATAAACATATTCCTATAATGAAAATTTTTAAAATTTGTTCAACGTTAAGCATACATTTTTAAGAATCCGCTCAAAACCTTTCCTCCAAAATTAATTTACACACTTACATTCTCGCATATATCTACGAATATATATATATATATATATGTATGTATGTATGTATTATATATACATGTATATTAATAAAAAAAAAAGGTGTCATAACTCAAAAGTTAATAGGGAATGTCGTCTAAACGATTCTTATCAATCAAGGTATTGATAGCGACCGACAAAGCAACGCTTCCTATATAAGGAATATAAACAGGTTTGTCATCGCCTTCGTCAATTTTTCTTTGCTTCTTATCAAAACCTAAGCCAAGTGAATAGATAGAATTAGCTGGATGCATTTATATGCTAAGAAATTTACATCTCTAATAATACGCGAACTCTAGTCGTACGAGATGAAACCGTCACAAGTCATAAAAATGTGTACTGTGTTCAATATACACATATATGCGTGAATCGATACAATAACAGACTCACCAAAAGTTATTACAAAATATACAAATATTACACAAAGTGGAAAATTAAAATTAACACCGAAAAAACGGAAGCTATACTATTTACGAGACGCAGGCCGCAAATAACTCACCACATTGAAATAAGTAACGTGGAAACCTCGTGTAACATATCTTGGTCTTACAATGGACAAGCGACTGTCGTTCCATGAACACATTAAACACATCACGGACAAAGCGCGCTCCCGATTATATAAAATTTTCCCCATTTTTCACAAACGCTCTAAAGTTAGTATTAAAAACAAACTAATAATATATAAAGCATACATACTGCCGATATTATTATACTCTTGCCCAATTTGGTCCGGTGTTAATAATTCCACCTTAAATAAATTACAAACTGTTCAAAATAAATGTCTGCGTATTGTACTTAATGCCCCTTACTATACTAGGATAACTGACATGCATGCAGCTCTTCATCAGCGTACTATTCCTGAGCTAGTACAGGAACAAGCAGATAGGTTCTACAGGAAATGCCTGACTAGCCATTATCGTAAAGCGAATTGGAAACTATACTCGCGACTCGCTGACCAGAAAATATAAAAAATATAAACAGAAAAGAATTAAGCATTCACTTCTCTAGCACCAGATTGTCGAACTAATTAAGTCGTTATTAATAAGTCTCTATCCTCGTGTAATCTATTGTATCAGTATTTCTCTCTTCTATCCTCTTATTTATTTGTTTAATCTTAATATAATTTGTATAATTTTACCCGTATTCTTATTGTACTATTAAGATCAAACTATAATTAATTTCTCTATTTTCGGTTACGCAGGGTTTTTACTTGTTTTTCCCTGTATAATTATTGTATAATTATAAAATAAATTTTAAGATTTCTTTGTACACTGTTTTCTAAGACGCGTAGTAAGAGCGTTAACGCTGCTCGGTATGCGCATTTTTTTATTTACTTATTATTTGCTGATGTATAAAAACATAAATATACTTTATTGAATTGAATTGAATATATGCGTGTTTTTAATATATGTATTATCATTACTATTATTGTCACTGCGATATAAAAGCCCGATCTCAGTATAAACTGAAGTAAATTAAACTTAATTATTAGACGTATAAGCAAATTAGCATATCAATTTAAAAACTTAACATTGTGGGCGTAATCGTACGAGATTAATAACTACAAACTGATTACTATTACTAACGCCACTGAAATTGATAATACGATCACGTAAAAAGAAATGTGTAATATGTATATCTATCTGTGTATCTATATGTAATATATGTATTCATCTTGAAAGTTTCGAAATTTAATAAGTCGGTAATTAATATAAGGTATTCTTCCCGGGATATAGATTTTTTTCATATACATATGGATAATAAACGCTTACCGATAATAAAGACGAGCCGTTTTTAAAACTTCCGGAAGATGAATATTTTTTATCGTTTTCCAAAGAATTCTGCTGAATGCTATTTAACCATCTTTGTATAACCGAAGTGCCGTGGGTGGATCTTTTCCTCACGAATTGTTTATAAATTAATTTACCGCCGACGGAAATTTCGTCACCGTCGAATGTGTTGTTATTATTACGATTTTTATCGACTTGGACCGCGATTTTATCCTTATCGATTTGTTGTTGATTTTTCTGTCTCATCTTGATCGATTTGTTATTAACTGTATCCTCGTTCGATACTATTCTGGTTTTTTGCTTATTACACAATATATTAGGCCACGGAGAAGGAGGTGGCGGATTACTCGGAGGTGGTAATATATATAACATATTAAAAAATATTAAATATCCCGATCTAATATCGTATTTCGAACGACCGCGATCGTCGAAAATTTATTATTATAAATATTAATATTATTTTTATTATATCGACACATTTATTATTCCGGGTATTTTTTTTTTTTAATTCGTAAATAAAACACTCTTATTAAAACCAAACGCAACAAACGCGAACAGCGACCGCAAAAAAGATTACTACTACTGAAGTACTGAACGCTGCTTCCCGTTTCGATACTGTACAAACCAGTGGAGACGTTACTTAAAACAGTCGATGAATTAGCGCGGGGTGGAGGGTAGTGAGACAAAGAAGAGAACACGCCTATTCGCGAGATAAAGAAAGACGTTAGAAAAAAAATTAAACAACGCGGAAAATCGTAAAGTAAAAAAAAAAAAAAAACATAGAAAAAGATAACGGAAAAAGACTGTCTTTGTCCTACTCGTACCGAACAACGAGCAATAACGTGAAATACAAGACGAATGATGGAAACTGTTAAAGAAAAACCGAAATACGGGATTTATTAGATTTTAATAAAATAAATAAAAGGGAAAATGCGCGGGAGAGTTAAATAAAAATTATTTATCAACATCGATCATCGTATAATAATTAAATCGTTTAACCTGATATATGTAAACAATCCGTTTATATGTGTGTATGATAAGGACAAGTATGAAAATTATTACTTTTTTAAAATTCATCCGCTACACTCGGTTATTTCTTATACGAAGGAGAATTCAACGGTTTAACGTATTCGTCAAAGATCCGAACATACTCGTGTATTTCGCTGAGGATTAAAATTAAAATGTATAATTTAAAAATTAATAGGGAAACTTTCAAAAAAATCTTTACTCGCGCACAAATTAATATTTTAAATAAATTAATTAAATAAAATAAAACAACGCCATTAAACGCTAATCTCGAAGTATAACGGAAACGAACTAAAAACGTATAAAATTTTTAATTAAATTTTATTTTTTTATGTGCGTGAAATTTTTATTTAAATCTCAGTTCGACGCGTTATTTACACATTTTTATATTAATAACGGGAGTTATTTCGTTAAATAATATTTACAATATTTAGAAATTGGTCATTATTCTTTCATTTAAATATCTATTTTTGATTTGAAGGTTTTAGTTGATTTTGAACAGTGTGGAATGTAATGATTTTTAAACAATAAACATAACAAAAGTAATTAAAATCTATAAATTGTTACATATATATATATATATATATATATATATATATATATTTATTTATTTATTTAAAAAGACCACAAACTTTTCTGGCTATTAAGCCATTGTGGACGAGAAAGAACGTATAAAAATATAATGTATACCATTTATAAGAAACAGAAACGGAAAAAACAAAATAAAATTTAAGAAAATACTTAATTCATATGTATAACATTATATATATATATATATATATATATATATATATATATATATATATGTATGTATATATATATATAACAGATATTTATATTACAAGCTGATATGTCATCGAATATGATCATGTATACGCTATTGTTCAGTGAGCTGAGCAGGCATCTGAGATTAGTTGAGAGAGGGATTCCTTTACTTACAATACGTGATAGGAATTTTGGTTGATACAGTCTATAATACCTGCAACTGAAAAATAGTTTTCATCGGCGATCAGATCTCCATCGCAAGGATGGGTACAGAATGGTGAAGGAGCTAATTTGTGTGTAAATAGAACGTATGGAATATTGTTGACGTTAAGCCTGAGGCGACATATAATAAGAATAAATCCTGTTTTCTTGTTGCTAGGAAGATTGAAGAACCAAGTACTGGAATTGATGGTTGAATATTCCTGAATTGTTTAGCTGAATAGTAATATCTCCAAGCGCGGTTCCAAAATTCCTTGTTCGAAAACCATTATTCTCGAGGGCGCTTTTAGTAAGACTGTCTACAGTATCGTCCCACTAGATACCTGAGTAGCTGGGAATTATATTTTTTTACTTTATGTCAACTTTATAATGACTTAATATCCGAAAAACTTTATGGGCTATTTCTATATAAGAATTTAGTGATTTTAACTACTTTCTTTGGCGCTTATTAAATAGTTTAATATAAAATATTAATTTGTGGAATTTAGGATTTTTTTTTTAAATTACGCGTTTTAATTCTCAACAAAGTACAAGTATATAAATAATAAATACGTGATTTCGAACTCGAAAATTTCGATTTTCGACGATTACGTTAAACCATTAAACTCTTCTTCGCATAAGAAATAACTGAATGTAGCAGATAAATTTTCGAAAAATGATTTTCATACTTGTCCTTATATCGCACACAGAGAGGTGGTTATATAAACAATCTAATGTAGTATCTTCCCGTTATTGCATAAATATTCAATTACATAGCGAAAGATACACAATGATCAACGTTTATATTATATTAAATGCCGTGTTATTAATTAGATTAATTACCTTAACCGTTTGCTTATAATCTACAAAGTGAATCCGAATGAAGTCTGGTACGGATTGCGCACTTTTAAATAGAAATCAGGAACCCTCTAATTCCAGCAACAATTTTGGCCGCTAATGAGCAATTACATTACTCTTCCTCATGAAAATTCTAGATAGTGTTTAGTATAAGTAACTAGTAATTCTGTTAAAACTATTTTATTTGACTTCTAAATATCCTCAATTTTTCTTCTTGTAGCTCCGATGGGAAAGAAAAATTATTATATTTTCAAATCTCTATTTTATATATATATATATATATATATATATATATAACGATAAGTCTTTGTCTATCCACTTATGGAAATTAGCTATATATGCATGAAAAAGCGTGTTCGATAGTGAAACACACAAAACTAATAAATATCTTTTTTTAAATATGACTTGTATCAAAATTATATAAGAATAATTAAAAATCTTTACTGGGAACAATCAGCGAATATTAATATCAAGAATAAGAAGAAGGGGTAAAATACAGAGAGGGGTACGAAAATGATGTCAATTGTCACCACTTTCGTTCGATGTTTATGTTGAAGAAATAATGAAGAACTACGTGTTATAGAAAACGGGCCGGAAGATAAATGGAAAATTAGTTAACAACATAAGCTATGCAGGTGACAATGTATTAATTAGAGAAACAGCAGGATAGATGCAGAAGATGCTGACTAAAATCAACAATGAAAGAAAAAATTCCGGTTAAAGAAAAATACGGTAAAAACAAAAATAATGAAATTTACAAAAACAAGTAACAGTGATGCAAAAATAAAAATTGACAACGAACGGATAGAAAATGTAACCGAATTTAAATATCTGGGAGTGATAATTATAAATAACGGAAGAGATCAAGAATTACAGTGGCAAAACCAGCTTTCATAAATCTGGAAAGCGTACTGAAGAACAGGAAATTGTCGATGGATTATTAAAGTCAAATGTAAATTGGACGCATACGAAATGTGGACTTATCGACTATTGTTAAGGATATCATAGACAGATCTATCTCCAACAAGGTGTTACAGCAATGCAAAACATACACCGGCTTTTACCATAGTAGAAGATATTACGAAAAGAAAATTGAAGTATATAAGTCACAGTCTCCGAGAAGAAGGGCTGTTTATGTTGGCAGTACAAAGAAAAATATTTAGAAAATCAACAAGAGAAAGGAAAAGATTGGAATAATGTAACATCAAACACTGGATTTAACAAAGCCAGGGAAGTAGTAGCTGCAGCCAGACTTAGGAAAATATGAAAAGGCCAACGGTCTTGATGCCCAAACTACTTTGAAGAAGATGCAACTTTATGATGATGACATAGATATATATATATATATATATATATATATATATATATATATATATAAAATACATATACACAAATGCATATATATTCGAATAAAATATTATAACTATTTTAAAAATAATATTAAACGCGGAAAAACGCTATTTCAACTTTTTGAAAATTATTACTTGATTAGTTAGTCCATATATAAAAATTATCAAACAAATAACAACTGTTCATTAAAACGATAAACAACAGACAAACATAAAAATCGGCCATAGTAACTATAAAGTGTGATAGAGTCCGTCATTCTCTTCATCGACAAACAAGAAAACAAAATTAACAAAATCCCTTATTTTCACACTAGCACACATTCATCACACGCGTACTATATATATATATATATATATATATATATATATATATATATATATATATATATATATAATATATATACGTGTCATGTACACCACATGGATTGACAACGTCGAACGAATAATTAAAACAACTTATACGTTGAATGTAATAAAAAATTTTACAACTCGACGAATTACTGTAGTATGAATAAAATAAATTTAATTTCATCTTCACCGCAATTTCTTCGAATTAAAATTTGTTTGTATACCTCGATAAAAATTTCAATTCAATACTTTACAGGTAAACGAGGAAAACATATTTCTCAAAATTCAGAGTTATGGCTAAAAATAAAATAATTAATTCGACTAGTGTTCGGTTAAAAAAAAAAGCATAGTTAAAAATAACCTTTGAAAATGTATAAACTTTAACGAATTTTTAACCATGTAGAAAAGTTTTTGCATCCTATTAGTTAATAGGTCGCACATTCCGTACTTCATACTACAAATTGAAAATAACACTTCTAATTTGGTCTACAACGCATTCTCTGGGATTTTTGCCAAGAAATATAATCGTCAACTACAATTATTTTTCAAACAATCGTTCACCCCCCCCTTCCGTTACTATTGTAACGACAGAATCATTGCTGTAACGCATCAATTAGAAAACTACTCATAATGTTAAATCGCGGCAAGTTATTAGGTTTAACCAAATAAATATATACGGTCGGTGTAAATATAATACCACAGTTATTTTACTTAAAATAAAGCTTAGCATTATTATATACAAATTTCGAATAGTTGAAGTATGCTGGAAATTAATCAGGAATTCTATCGATTACGTGAGGATATATAGAAAGTATTATACATATCAATCAAAGTAAAACGCATTTAATACAAAATTCATGTCGTAATTGAAAACTTAATTATTAAAGCACAACAAATTTAGTGAATTTCTGTAGTTTTAGTTCAATTAGTATTAAGACCATCCCTCCCTAACAAATAAAAAACGGTTGGACAGCCACGATTCTCTCTTCTTCATCGCTCATATTAAATTTGATTTCTATTTTAGTTCAAAAAATTAAAAAAATGATTTTTCCTAAATTAGTCGAATTTCGATTAAATCAATCGCGAATGTAGAGCTTCGCGCATATATCGTACATTCTTTAACAAATTATATTTATATTTACATGTTATTAGTCAGGCAGTTATGAAGTTTCTTCGAATTATATATTTAAATTTATGTCGGTTCGTCGTCAATAAAAAAATGTATTCGCTTTCGAAATACTAAGACCCATAACAAACAATTAGATGCTGGATAGATTTTTACAAACATTTCATGATCAATGGTGTGAATTAGAAACTACTGATCATTTTTTCCTTCCTGTATACAATCTGTTCGTTTGTACAATAAGTGGCATTACTATGCATATAGATTATGATGAAACGCTTTCCAATGACTGTCATTCCTTATTTATATATTATTTATTATAATATATTGTGTTTTATACGGACGGAATTCTAGTTCAATCTGGCTAAGTCACTTCAATCGTCTGAATCTTACGCTATTCTGCGAGAGATGAAGTGCTAACGGATTGACGTAGTTTTAGAGTCGAAGAGTCGATGAAAATGTCTTCTTGCAAAGCAATTTTGACTGATGAAATGTGGAGGTCCTTGTAACTTATAAAATTCAGCCCTAACTTGGATACTTCCATCTAAGTCTATTTGTTATGAAAAGAACTTAATATATTATTAAAATTAAAACATGTTATTTACGACATAACTGAATTACGAATTCGGATGCTGAATGTCAATAATTAAATTATGAAAACTACATATTGTGTGACCATATCAATATACTCACTATCTTTATTTAAAAAAAAAAACACAAAAAAAACATTTAATTATACCAAAGTGTGACGGCACTGAATAAACTAAATACTACATTTATATTAGAAAAATTATTAATATTCAAGTTATAACAAAAAAATTTTAAATATACAAAAAATTAGAATATATGACAAATTCCATTCCACGCATCAAAGTACTACATTTTGAATAAAGTTGCATTAAATAATACAAATTCCAACTCAACATAAAACCACTTTTGAAAACCGAAAAAAAAAATTAAAAAGTATTTTTTTACGCTAATAACAAACATACCGATATCAAATAGAAATTTAGTCACGAAAATTACCATGAACTTTATATTAAACTACAAAACAAAGCTTTCAGAAATTTATATATTTGTAATAAATTGAATTATCAATATAATCTATATTATTGAAGTATTCTCAATTCGTGCAAAAGTAATTCCGGTACATATAACTTTGTTTTGAGAAAATCTGAATTAATAGAAAATTAATGTTTAATATATATATTACGATTCGAATTGTAAATGATGCTGGAAATCATTGTTTTATAACATTTAATGAGAAAATTAGTTACCTCGTCAAATTTTGGCAGATACAGTAATCTAAATAATTAAAACAAAATATGAGAAAATTAACGCACACACCACGGATTAGTAGCGAATAATCCATTAAATCGAATTTAGTCTTCACAACCATGAAAGAACAAACAAGCCAGGACTTGTCAGAAAAATATGAAATGGATTAATCGCGTACCACAAAATCAAAAACAAAATTAACAAAGAAAATCGAACAAAATTATTTAATCAATGTATAATGCAAGTAAATAGAAAATGTGATGCACAAGAAATAACTGAGGAAAACTGAAACAAATTGAACGTGTATTATTAGGCATTATACTTCAAGATAAAATAAAATACAACTAGAGAAAAGACAATATTCGAAGCTATTGACCAAAGAACAGTAATGAACAAGAAGACATGGGCAGAACATATTTGCAGACACACTAACGGAAGATGGACAGAATAACTGGTGATATGGAGGCCACACGATCAGAAAGGAAACTAAGAACGACTAAACACATGGTGAACGAATCATATTATTAAAACAACAGGAAACAGTGATTACATAAAACACATGGAAAACATTATCCAGTTCCCTATCAAATCAATGGTACAGCAAAGAAGAAGGCTTCAAATTTAAACAATATGAACAACCAACTAAATAACCGTGTTTGTTTTTTTTGTTTTTTAAAACAATACATAAGTTCGAAAGTACAACAGAAAAAAGAACAGACATTGTACAATAAATAAAAGATATTAACTGGTTGTAACTTGAAATGATAAAAACATAGATTATTTAGTTGTCATTTGAGACGATAAAATAAAATAATTAAAAAATAATTTTAAAATAATGGAAATTCAGTCTGATTAAAAATAATAATTACGTACGTTCAATTTTATTAAAACAATTTAAGAAAAAAAAAACTATAAATTAACCCCCTCGTATTAAAATAAATCATGCGATGTGAGAAAAAAACAATGACGAAACTAAAAAAAACTTTTTTTTAATACAAATAATAAATTCAACGATTTTTTAAATTTTTACCAATATATACTGAAAGATAATCTATGTTCGATAATGAAAATATTTTTCATTTTATGTAAAAACTTATTATGTTTGATTAAATTCAGGTCAAGGTATAGTCAACTATGATACTTTTAAAAGACGATAAATTACGGGTATTCTAAATCAACCATACCAATGTATAATTATAACATTCTTTAAACAACAAAAGGACAGATTATTTTATGAATCATGTTTTTCACAAAATTTTTGTAAACTGTAATCTAAAGTAATACTTTTTATACCTTTATAAATTGTATATATTTTTATATTTTATTTTCCAAGTTCACTGCTGAAAAGCTTTGTGATTTTCATAAAGAAAATTTTAGTGATTTTAACTCCTTTATTTTCGTTGCTTTTTAAGAATCGCTACATTTTTCAAATTATAACATTATTTAAAAAAAAATGGTAAAAAAACAAATAATGTTACTTAATTTCAAAATAAGATATAGGTAACAAACAATATGCAGTATTTTATGATAAAAAACAAAATCTATTTCAATTTCTCAAATAACTCAATTTAGCTTTAAAAAAATTCAGGTAACGATAAAATGAACAATACAAAAAACATGTAATACCATAATGAAATCGAACATACTTCAAAACGAATGGAAAATTAATTAGTTATATAACCATTCGGCATACAATTTCTTAAAACAGATTTTAAATGTTTTATTATTATTTAAACTAATCACATCACACACAATATTACTGTTTACGATTATATAAAAAAAAAAAAAAAAACTATAATCGTAAACCACGCCAATTACACTCGTTAAAAGGAAATATTTTCAGTTAAAATTTAAGGTTTAAATCGTAATGTCAAATTCTAATAAGTATGCTGTATATAAAAATGGTATAACCCACTTGATATAAAAATTATACATATCTTATGAATGCATAATTTAAATTCAAATATCAAACAAATACACGTGTAACAAAGTGAATTATAAAAATTGAAATACCTTAATGTAATCCAAATATTAAAATTTTGGAATTAGCAAAAATCACTTTAGAAACTAATTAAATAATTCAATGAACGTTAGAAAACCCCCTTTTCAAATTACATAAGAGAAGCGATTTTTTTCATGTTTTTTAATGAAAAAAATGGTAATAGCGAACACTTATTAGGAAATTAAATTTAACTTACTGAACTTTGTGGTGAATTATTTTCTATTGGTTTTTGCAGAGTAAGTAATGCCATCAAAATACCGCTTTATAACTTATAAGAATAACGACATATACGAAGAAATAAATACATCAATAACGAAACATAAAAACGAAAAAATGAAATTTAAACTTTTATGGTCAATAATGTTCACTTAATTTACCACACAGAGCCGAACGAATATTTCAAGGTCTCATCACACAAATCTAAACTCAAAAACATTTTTAAAAAAAAGCCACATTTTTATTTAAAAATATTTACAAAAACACGCAATAATAAATAAACTGAGAACTATTACTAAAGTTCCAATTATAAATTTATTTTCATTATAAATTTGTAATTTTCTCAAAAAATTATATTCATTGATTACGACTTACCTCCTGGGCTACATCGTTTTATCCAAATAAAATAACTTAAGCGATTTTACTGTTATAAGAACACAAATAACTTTTTTTTAAATATATATATATATATAAGATTGTAGACCGGTATATGTTTTATCATATGCGAATGTTATGTACTACCGTAATTTCCCTGTCAAGATCCCAACTCCCAACCTTTAACATAAAATAAATTGTAGCGTGTTCTGTTAGTTGTAACTTCAGTTTAATAAATCTTTATCTAATTAATCTTTATATATTGATACTTACACTGAAGCTGTCAGTAATTACAAATAAATTCAAAATCCTTATGGTTAATTCTGGCATTTAGATTTAAACTAACTATATTCAGATGTACTGTTGTAAATTTTTAAAACAATTAAAATTAATTAACTCCCTTTCGTTCAAATTTCAATTCAATTTAGTAACCTTCTTATTTTTCTTATTCACGAATATTAATGTGTAATTGAAATGTATATTGGAGTAGTAAATAATTGATAGCAACTCCTATAACATCATAAAGCGCGCATCTGTGCTGTGCATATAAATAGTACTTTGAATGCTAGCTCATTTTGGACGTAATAATAACCGTACAATGGCTAGTTACGACGTACGGTAGTAAACAATACGACTATGATGATATATATACGTTATATTTAATTCGAAATATTCCTTGTACTGAGACTGGTATTTTTATATAATCTTCAATTATTATCATATCGGTTCTATTAACAATTACGTTTAGCTGTCTAAAAAGACATATATGTATTTATGGGAAGAGATGTAAAAACTTAATTCACTTTGCAATCCAACAGAACGTATACTCTGATTTAAATTTGCCGTTCAAATAATAATTTCTTCTAGTAAATTATGCATATTTAAGTACATATATATTCATTTGAAACAGGTAATGATCACATAATTAATAGTTAACAATATATTCCGATGGTCTTCATTACCTTCAAGCTATTAGTCATAATGGCATGAAGAATCTTATTATAGATGGATATTTGCCCATAAAACTTCATACCAAATGTTTAAATCAGCTTAATATAAGCTACAAAATCAAGTAGGTATTTCCGTGAATTACTAGTTCTCGTAGTTTCACCGTTATTCAGTTTTTTTTTTTCACCTAACAGCATTTCAAATATCAACAATCATTAAAAATACTCATTTAGACGTTACGCTGTCCTTTAAAAGTATTGTCGATTTCTCGGGCATATTGTTTTACCATTTTTATTATGGATATGTTTGATCACTAGGTTAGTCAACGTCTATTAATTTATATTTTATAACGTAGCTATATCATAATGTTGTTTGCGATGCTTCTGTTTTCAATGTTGTTAACGCTTGAATACGTATATTATGGAAATTTGATCTGTGAAATAACTGTTTAGAAATTTTATTAATTATGTGGTAATTACATCCTCCCGCTAATTTCTTATAAGCTCGCTTACTTAATCGGGGTAGGCTAATTTTCAAGCAAGACTTTGCAGCCATTTGGATGGAGTTGATGTTTTAGAAATAATGTCCGTATAAACAGAGGTTCTATAATAAAATACTAAGGATAATGAAAACGGCACCATGATTTGTGTAATGATACGCCATTTCAAGATACAAAAAACACAATATGTGGAAGATATAAATAAAACAGTAAAAAATCACATAGAAACACTGTAAAAATAAATCTACATAATAATTCACTAGAGATTAGAAGATTAAAGAGAACAAAACTTCTGTCTCTAGATAATTAGTTAAGCATCAAACCCAAGATTTGTTCATCGGTGGATAGCAGAATGTTCACGTGATTACTAATATCATCCATTGATAGCCAGACAAGCTAGAAATAAAATATGCAATACGTACCTACATTTACATAGACTTAAATAATGAAAATCTCTTACTATAGATAACGTTTAAATATATCTGCTCTTTAACATTTAATGATCGTATAAATCGATTCGGTGGAATGTAAGAAATATAAATAATTAGTATAGTCTTAATATTTTAATACACACTGCTGAAACATTGTACATATTGTTATATATAGTGTGCTACACAATAGATAGACATATAAATTATCTCCTGAATAAATTATTCAGTGTATATATATATATATATATATATATATATATATATATATATATATATAAAATGTATGTATGTGAAGTACTAATATCAAGGAATCAGGGATTTCAATTCACATAAAGGAAATAAGTAACAGAAACAAAACGACACGAATTGCATATCACAATTTTCATATAATTTACACAGTTTATGAAAATACGATATAAATAATTATTCTTTCACGCACTTGTTACGAGGATGTGCATCCATTATTTTATATACATTAATCATGCCACGTTAACTAATTAAAAATTTTTCAATGTTAACGCCAAATTTTAACCAACTACGTTAAAATTTAATGTGAATGAATTACTTGAAATCAGGATATTAATACGATTTATCTGAGCATTCATAGATTTTACGAATAAATATCGGTTTTTTTTCTCCAAAATTTGATAACGACACTAGCGCTTTTTCACTCATTATAAAATTTACGTTTCCAAAACGAGAAAATTAGGCTTAAATCAATTGTAAGCATACGAAATGACAATTTATTATTCTGATGTAAACTGTAAATTATTCGTAATTTCAAACAAAATTCACTATTACGTAATGGATGATTTATTACGTTCTCTTGAATTTAAATAATAATTCAGTACGAAATACATAATGCTCTAGAAAAACGAATTTTGTATCATTTTTTTTTAGATACGTGAACAGTTTCAATTCCACAATACATATTAATATACAGGTATAATTTTGGTGTACACAAAACGAATTATTTCTTCATTATTATTAACATAAATGATCAATGTACCGGGTGTTATAACGTACAGTATTAACAATAAATGATGATGAAAGTTTCTAGTGTAAAATACAGCATTATATTAATACTGACTAGTTCTTAAATATATAGAGTCGTTAATCACAAAAGTAATAAATTAGGATATGAAAAATATAATTTAAACGTATGAAAATATACTCAATTAAATTAAAAGGAAATACATTCGATAGAAATTAAAAAACAATTGTATTTAAATTTTATTTCAATTTCTTTGAAAAAATTTCAAATAGTTTCTTTAAGATAATAAAGATATTTATTTTAGATCGTTATCGAATTTTATTTAGTAATATTTATATAGAAACTTGAATTTTCAGAATTATCGATGATAAGGTAAAGAAGCGTTAGTTTTCATTTTTGAAAGGAAATATTTTATTTAACAGCTTTGTTGGATGATTTCAACTTTATAACAACGACATATGCTACACAATTGCTATATATTTGCATACGATTATTGCGTATAACCAATATAGATTTTAAACATACGTTTACTATAAAATTTAAAAAATATATATACATATATTAAAAACTAAGTTTAAAAAATGTATAATAATTATATAAGAAATGTATGAAACTTAAAATAAATCAGAACGATGAAACTTTTCACAGACAAGTCTTAAATATCAGTTTAATCAGTCATGATCGTGTGTACACGCCTTCAATTTTGAATAATAATGTTATATATATACAAATACAGAAAGAAGAGGGGAAAAAAGATAAAAACTATTCATAAGAACTAATTACAATCGACGAAATATTAACTGATTTATTTTAAGACTATTTAAATAATATCACATTGTTTTTTCACAGTACAATCAAAACTAAACCGACACAATTGTACTAGTCGAAAATGTATTAAAAAAAAAATAAGAAAAAAAGTGTAAAAATACAACGGATATTTGGATCGTACATTAAAAATGATGATATGAAAATTACTTCACATTTACCGGCGAATATAATATCGCGTAAAATTATTTTAATTGGAAATAATTAAAAATGTTACGTAAAAATTAGATTAATGGAAATTACGGTCAAATGTCGCTTCGTTTAAACGTTATTAAATAGTAATTTAAATTAGTTAACCTTTTATTTATATTTAATTTTAAAAGAAAGAAGTCTCGAATATAATCATGTTGATTAGTAACTGTAAAATATACTAAAGAATAATAATTCACACATTCACACACACCAAACGTACAATCTAAAAGTAACGTGTAAAACCTATTAATAAACTGGAGATTATCGGAACTGTCGGACATAGAGAATACACAAAATAATAAGGTTTTTAATTACAATTATAACACAATTTAAGGCAATAGGCTTGTAATCCAATTTGTTTAATGTAAAAAATTGAAAACAAATCAAAATGACATATAATACTCGAGCAAAATAAATATTACAAATTTGATGAAAAATTCGCAGTATGCAACAAACATCAAACTATTGTTTTATAAAATTATATCGCATATAATTTAAGTCGGATAACGAACAAATTCATGGTACCTTGTGTATATGTATCAATTGTTTGACATGGATTTTTAAAAATTTTATCCTTATATATATATATATATATATATATATATATATATATTATATATAAAAGCTAACGTATTCGCAATCGAATATGCGGCAATTAGAATTTTTAGGCGACCGCTATTATTATTCGTAATTACCCCGTATTCTACGAATATTTGATATCATTAATTAAATTAACAAAACGAAATTGGAAATACCGTACGTAAAAGTAAATCATAATAATAACAGCATAATGGGCTCAATCGGAATTGAGTCGCTCGCAGAGCGTTAAAAAAATAATAAATTGCAGTTAACAGATATAACGAGAACATTGAATGCAAGGAAATAGCCCGTGCGTAATATTGTTACTACAGCTATAAAATGCGATTGAACATAATTATAAGTACATAGCATTAACGATGGGCTAAAAAAATGTTTCGCGAAAGGTAAGCAAGATAAAATCCTACATATAGTGCGCGGCTGTTTTAATGTTTAGCAGTGCCATTAACGCCATTACTCAGTCCATTGGTCAGTAATTGCGATTTTAACGAGAAATACATTTGTAAACGTTCAGCTCCGTATTCCTGCAATAATTATATGTATATAACGAATGAAGATATTAGTTTATTATAATTGTAAAATAATATATATATATATATATATATATATATATATATATATATATATACATAAAATAAATAAATAAAATTGATATGTTTTGTATTATTTCCAAATTTATGTAGTTAATGAATATAAAAATATATTTTATACTCAGTACGAATGATTACTAAATTAAAACGAACCGTGAAAATCAAGGTCGATATAAGTAAAAGTTGAAGTTTAATTTTCATTTTTACTTTTAAAACTTTTTCACGACTTCGCGCATATAATATAACGGTAGTATTGATAGGAGGTATTTTTAATTTTTAAACAGTTATAAAAAATTATGTATAGGTAAAGAGTCGCCTACCTCCGATACGGAGACCGCACTTAACAACGCTCACGACTTATGAGAAAGAATTGTAAAAGGGAAAAATATCTATTACCTTGGTTGTAACATAAACGATGAATGGGATACGCGATAAAATAATTCAAATTGGGAAATTTATCACATTAAAATTAATATTAACAAAAATAGATATGAAAATGATAATATAAAATACCTAAAAAGCCTCTGAAGTGCGATTGTATTTTTTTTAATGGTACGCGTAAAATGATCAGAAGTCTCGGCAGTGCCGCAGCGCATGAATAGATGTAAATGGTAAAAGAAACAATATATCGTGAAGTTAAATGTTTTAGTTGGATAGTGCGACATCCGATACCGTTAGTTTCACGTGTTAATGCAAGAAAATATTACGGGGAAGATACCACCGATCGGGTTATAAAATTTGTCGAAATGGTTCAATCAGTTATCAGACTGTTAGGAACACGTTTAAATAAGACACAACAAGATTGCCAACGTGTTAGTTTCAACGTTCGACACGGCTCACCGACTTAGCGAATAAAGCGCGCTATGCTTAATACGTATTATTATAAATCAACGAAACGATCGTAGCGGATGGTGGTGATACAACAGCGCTCGGTCTCGATTGGCCACACGAAACTATATCGCGAGGATTTATTATAAATTTTCAACTTAAACAAGAAAGAATCGCTTAAATTAATAGATCTCGCGACGAACCCAATGAATACCATTCACTGTTGACACGACTCGCGGCAAACTATAAAAAAAATATAACGACTAACGGA
Source organism: Coronaproctus castanopsis (assembly GCA_032883995.1). NCBI lineage: Eukaryota > Metazoa > Arthropoda > Insecta > Hemiptera > Monophlebidae > Coronaproctus > Coronaproctus castanopsis. The sequence goes on from CM065052.1 coordinate 288,994,752, forward strand.
GAAAGAAACGTCCGTCTATATCTCAAACTAAACAAAGATGCAACTTTCAACATTCTTTCTGAAGAACGTTTAATGCTAACTTCGAGTTTAATTTACTTTACTTATTGATTTTGATCGACTTAAATATTACGAATAAGTATACTTTTAAAGTTCTAGCTGATATTTATATGAACAAATTAGAAAATAACATTAAAAATAATAATATATTTAAAAATAATGTTAAATTATGGAAAAGATATGTTGATGATATTTTAATAATATGGAGTAATAATGATGAGAATGATCATAAGTTGAATAGTTTTGTATCCAATCTAAACAATTATAATAAAAACATACAATTTACATTAGAAATAGGAGGTAAAATAATAAATTTTCTAGATTTAAAAATCAACATTATTAATCAAAATATTGATATAGATATATACAGAAAGCCTACACAAACAGATACATTAATACCAAAAGATTCATTTCACCCAAAAATGCATAAATTAGCAAGTTTAAGAAGTCTTATCAATAGAGCAAAATCAATTTTAACAGACAAGGATAAATTGAGTAAGGAAAAAACATTATAAAACAAATAGCGATAAGAAACAAATATAACCCTACTACAGTTGATCAAATATGGAATAAAACTAAAGTTAATATAAATATAGAAAAAGAAAAAAAGAAGTATTTAGGTTCAATAAATTATGTAGGTCATACATATAAAATAATTAAAATATTTAACAAATACAACATCGATTTAGCAATAAGAAATAATAATACATTATTAAAATCAATAAATAATAAAATAGAAGATAAAAATATATTAAAAAATTCAGGAGTCTATAAATTAAATTGTAACCAATGCGAAAAAGAATACATAGGAGAAACAAGCAGACAATTCATAACAAGATTTAAAGAACATTTAAACTCATACACAAATAATGATGAAAAATCATTATTTGGAAAACATTGTATAGAATTAAAACACAAAATAAATAATATTAATCAAAATTATAAAATTTTACATACAGAAAAACATTTTAAAAAAAGAAAACTACTCGAAAAAATGGAAATAATAAAAGAAATGGATAAAAATAATTTATTAAATTCAATGGTAAAGTTTGAGGAAGAATTAATTTTAAAAAGTGTATTGTAAAAATATTATTCCTAACTATTAATTTTTTAATTACATAAATATATATTTTTTTATATTACTGACAATTGATTGTGTTGTGTACCACAGTCATTGTCAGATAGTCTTAAGTATTCATAATTCATTTTTGTGTAAAATTGTAAACTTAGTTTTAAATTAATATTTTATGATTTTATATTAATTAATTTTAATTGTATATAGCTTGACAATGGCGTAATTGCCGAAAAGCTTCGCATAATTAAATAAATTTAGTGATTTCAACTATTTTTAGTAATCGAGTATAAGTATACTTTTAATATTGTTGAGATTTATCGAGTACGTTTATTCCATTTTTAATACATTAATATTTAACGCATATTTCTTCTTATATAATTTAATTCTAAAAAGAAATTTCTTCGTCGACATATATATTTAAAACAAAAACAATATGCTATTCTCATCATTTTCCTGTCAGTATGGGTTTAATCGTCGGATATATAGATAAATAGCGGCACTCTTAAAAAATATATATATATATATAGATGGATGTAGCGATTTATTTTTTAAAAAACAACTATAAATAGCATGATTTCGATATATATGTATATATAAAAAGCTTTTCGGCAGTTATACTGTTTTCAAATTATAATTTAACTAATAATAAAGAATAATCAAATAAATTATTAAATTAAATATACAAGTATTTTATTAACATCATTACTATTAAATTTATTATGTTTAATAGTTAATGATTTGTTATTAGTAAATTTAAATTGTCTGTTTTTTTTTTTTATTAAAAAAAAAAAAACTACATTCATCCACATAGATATTTAGTAAAGAATTATATATTTCAAGAACTAAATACTAATTAATTACGCCGAATAAAATATTTATATAAAATTCTCGTTATTGTCCTTATTAATAATATTTACTTTATCACTGTTTACTATTATTATCATTTAAGTCAACGACCGTTAAATTGAAAAAGATTAAAGCACTGACCGATAAAAGAGGTACCCTTCAAAAAGATGTTTGAAAATTGTTAAGTAATGATACAGCTAGAAAACAAGCAAAAACAGCTATATCCAATGAGTTCAGCAAGAGAAAAGTAGAAACTGTAAAAGAAAGAACAGCTGACGATATATGGAAAATGATTAAAAATGTTGCGCAAAATCAAACAAGGAAAGTAATTCAAAAAATGGAAAACAAAGTTATATAAGAAGGAATGGTTCACAGCGGAAATTGCAAATCTGTTAGAAAAACGAAGATCATTGAAAAATATAAATAGAGTAGAATATTTAGCAGTACAAAGGACAGTGAAGAAGAAAATTCAAGAAGAAAAAAGAGAAATTACTTAAAGAAAAATGCGTTGAAATTGAAAAACTACAAGAAAAGCACGATGATTTTAAATTACAAAAAACTATTAAAACAAGTTGCTGGTGTATATAGGCAAAGAAAACCAATGATAGTAAAAAACAATGAAGGGCAACTATTAATAAAAAGTGACGATATTAAAAAAGCATGGCACGATCACATTCGATTAGTATTTGGGGACGACAGAGATGGTCTATATGCGGAATACAATGAACAGAATGTTGAGAATGTTTTATAGTAGCCCAGGTAATAAAATGTGCAAAAATACGTAAAGCACCAGGCCCAGATAATGTTGTAGCGGAGATATATAAACTGTTTGATGATAGAAGCATTAAGATACTAACTTAATTGTTTAATACGATATATAAGACAGGAGATATTCCAAAAGAATGGCTAGTGTCAAATTTAGTACCAGTAGACGATCGTCGTGTAACGATTATAGACCTATAAGTCTAATTAGCCATACATTGAAAATACTACTACGAGTAATACAAGCTAGAATACGGCAAAAATGTGAAGAAAATATAAGTAAAGAACAATTTGGTTTTCGATGTGGACTAGGAATCAGAGATGCATTATTCTGCATGAATATATTAATTCGAAAGTTAAAAGAATTTCAACGACCAATATTTATGTGTTTTATAGACTTTGAAAAAGCCTTTGACAATGTACGACATGCCGAATTAATTAATATATTAAAAGAAATTCGATACTGCTGATAGATTAATAAAGAACTTATATTTGCAACAGATGACAACAGTAATACTAAATAACGGCGAAACGACGGATAAAATCAAAATTGAGCGCGATGTGAGACAGGGCTGTTTGTCGCCGACATTATTTAATGTATACGCGGATATCATATTCAGAGAAGCGTTAACAAACAGATCTGGAGGTGTCAAAATTGGAGGTGAAATCATTAATAATATAAGGTACGCAGATGACACGGTAATATTAGCAGAAAATGCGAAAAACTTGGGAATATTGTTGAAATTATTAGAAAGAACCGGTGATAAATATGGTATTACAATTAATACTAAGAAAACTAAAGTAATGGCGACAGTAGATCAAAGTAAACCAAAGATAATACTAAGTAATGTGGAATTAAAAGTAGTGAACAAGTACAGATACCTCGGTGCATGGCTAAACAAAGCCGGGGATTCAAATGAAGAAATTAAATGCAGGATAGGACAGGCAAGAGTAGCATTTATAAAAATGAAAAAAACATTAACATCGCACGGAATATCTCTTGAAGTAAGACTCAGAGTTTTAAAATGCTACGTATGGTCAGTGTTGCTGTACGGCTGAGAAACACGGACGCTGAAGGCTAAAATAATCGAAAATATAGAAGCCTTCGAAATATGTTCTTATCGTCGTATCATATCGTGGACAGCAAAGAAGAAGAATAACGAAGTATCGGACATATTGAAAAAGAATAAAGAATTGTTAAACACGATCGAACGAAGGAAAACAGCGTAGACACATATTAAGAGGTCCGAAATATGTACTGCGCAGACCATGATCATGGGAAAAGTAGCAGGAAAAAGAAAAGTAGGCAGAAGAACGATTGCTTGGCTGGATAATATCCGAAAATGGTCGTCGATGGAGGTAGAAGAATTGTATCACAAGGCCGGAGACCGAAAATTATATCAAGAAATTGTCGCCATAGTTACTACCAACGACTGAGAACAGTCAATTGGACAAAAGAAGAAGAAGAAGTCATTTATAACTTGAAAATGACGTAAAGGCGAAAAGGCTATACGAATATTTAATACTTTAAAAAAAGAATATTTAATAATTAGTTGTTTCTACTAACTATTAATGCTTTTATTAAAACGTTATAATTGAATATATTATATCGTCGAAAATAAGTTTTTTTTTTTTTTTATTATTATACATTATTTACAAAATGAAGAAAAGTTATATTTGCGCGCCATATGGTCTCAAATAAAATTTAAAATATCACTAAGTGTATTAAGGTCACGAAGAAAAATTATACACGACAAAACGCTTCGAAAGTCAAAAAGCGTGCACATTTAGGACAGTTTTCGAGGGAGTATTTTAAAATAACACGTTCTTATACACCGTTGGAAATATACATCGATTTTTTTTTATCATTTTGCTATCAATAGTTATAATTTTCACTATATAAAAGTGGAAAAGTACTCGCATTTTGTAAGCGATAAATTTAGTTGTTCTTCTTATATCGTCTATTAATCGCAATTTGCCAACTTTGTACCTACTCAGTATCTCCACGCTCTTCACCTTATCTGCGAAATTATGTATAGGTACACATATAAATATTACATATATATATATATATATATATATATATATATATATATATATATATATATATATATATACTTGATTACTAAAAATAGTTAAAATCACTAAATTTATTTTTAATTATGCGAAGCTTTTCAGCAATTACGCCATTGTCAAGCTTACAGTTAAAATTAATTAATATAAAATCATAACATATTAATTTAAAACTAAGTTTACAATTTTACACAAAAATGAAGATAATTCATTTTTGTGTAAAATTGTAAACTTAGTTTTAAATTAATATGTTATGATTTTATATTAATTAATTTTAACTGTATATAGCTTGACAATGGCGTAATTGCCGAAAAGCTTGTCATAATTAAAAATAAATTTAGTGATTTTAACGATTTTTAGTAATCAAGTATAAATAAAAATCACTACATTCCACAATCAATAACTTTATATATATATATATATATATATATATATATATATATATATATATATATATATATATATTTATATATATATATATATATATATATATATATATATATATATATACATATATATATATGTAGATAGATTGAAGGGGCGAGAGATATTGAACGGGTACGAAGTTGACAAATTGCAATTAATGGGCGATTTAAGAAGAAAAACTAAATTCATCGCTTACAAAATACGAGTACTTTTTAGCTCAACGGTACACAAGGTAAAATTCGAGGAAAGAAGAGAAAAAACTACGAATGTAAGAATTAACCCATTTTTTCCAGTCAGTTACGTTTGTAATGATAATGGCTAATTATATATATATATATATATATATATATATATATATATATATATATATAACACGAACGTGTATATATTATATATATATATATATATATATATATATATATATATATATATATATATAGAGAGAGAGAGAGAGAGAGAGAGAGAGATAGCTGCACCAACTGTATATTAAAATATTAAATAAACTAACCCAATATCCGAATCGAATTTTCGAAACTTTCCCGTTGAAAAGACTCCACGCGGTCCAGAATAAATGGGACGCTAGTGTAAAGCGTTTCACTTCATCCAGTACCATTTCTAAAGAATCGCTGCTACCCATTTTTGAAAGGTAGTGTTGAATAAACATAGTCTAAATGAATATTAAAAGAAAAATTATAATAACAACGAACAAACCAGATACGTATTATTCTAATCGAGTTCTTACGATAGAAAAAAAATCTACTAATACTTGGTTGGACAAAAAAAAATTTAAAGATATTATAGTGAAACACATTCACACGCGCGCGACCGAACAAAAATATAGCCATAAGGTTTTTGATTCTCACCTGCTGACCGACAGACGGATAATTTTCGGGATACGTTTTATAAAATGGATACTGGTCGTGTTTGTAATCGAAAATCCACTCGATGAAATGGTTGGCCATTTCGAAAGCTCGATAATTATACGCGCAATACTCGTAATCGATAATCATTAAAGACGGCGTCGGATTTTCTAAACTTTTTTTATCGGTCTTCATTAATATGTTGCCTTCTTGGAAATCGTTGTGACAGAATAAAACCGGCGAATGGAACTGACTTAAGTACGATCTATTAACAAATTTATAAGTTACACGTGATCAGACAAATCGTATTATAATCGGTATCGATAATTTCTCGTCGAATTTTCAACCGACCGAACTATTCTATGAAGGTTAACCACGTATATATAAGTTCAGAAATTTTATAACACATTAACCGAAACAATATCCGAAACCTTTATAAAACGAAAGCACACCTTTATAATAATGGGCGACTTCAATAGTCACATAGGGCACAGGAATAAAGAAGAAGTTGGAACAATTAGTCCGTACATTTAACGGTAAAAGGAATGAAAGAGGCTGAAATCTGATCAAATTTTGTCAGGAAAATAACTTTAAAATAATGAATACCCTCTTTAAAAAAATACGAGGAAAAATGTGAACATGGCTAGCGCCATATTTTTAATGTTTATAGACTATAGTAAGGCCTTTGACTCGGTAAAGCAATCATATATATATATATATATATATATGCCAAGCACTACAGAATTAAGGATGTCAAAGAAAGCTAACAAAACTAATAATGAAAATGTATAACAACGTTGAAGCTAGAATAATAACAGATGTGGATGGAGAATATTTCCCGTTAGGACGGGGAGTACGCCAAGGAGATCCGTTATCTCCAATTTTGTTCAACTGCGTTTTAGAGGTTTTCAAAGCGATAGATTGGTCGGACATGGCTATTAATTTAAATGGAGAATTATTGAACAACTTACGCTTTGCAGCCGATGTGGTGCTAATTGCATCCTCCTTCAACCATGTTTCTCTCTCTGCAGGTAGAGGGAAATAAATCGGGATTACAAATAAATAACGAAAAAACTAAAATTTTATGTCAAGAAAAAATAGGTTCTATACCAATAGGAAATAGCAATATAGATCACCGATTAGGTCAACTAATTTAATTTAAAAGCAAATTAACAGCCGAAATACACCGCACAGTGGCAATAACACTGATGAAATCAATTTTTAAAAGCAATATTCCGCCCAATCTAAAAAGCCTGGCGTTCAACAGCTGCCTGCTACCATCCTTAACTTACGGCTCCCAAACATGGTCGATAACGCAAAGACAGAAAAATATTTAAGAACCTGCCAAAATAATTTAGAAAGATCAATATTACAAATCAAGAAACTAGATAGATTCAAATTAAAAACGATTAAGAAACAAATGGGTGATAATAGGGACGTCATAACTTCAATCCGCGCGGTGAAATGGAAGTGAGGAGGATATGTCATTACAGAAATCAGCGGTGGACGATGAAAGTAACGGAATGGTTCCTGGCGTACCGCAAGAGAAAAAAGTCGCGACCGTTTACACGTTGGGATGATTCTGGGTTCCAGAAGCGATTTTTATAGATTGACAAACAGCAAACACAACTGGGAAAAATTGGGAGAGAACTTCACTCGAAAGGGCTTAGTACGACTACAATCGAAATTAATTTTAGCTGTAACAGATATTTATAAGTTGTTAATTTAGTTATGCTAAATAAAGGTTATTATATATATATATATATATATATATATATATATATATATACACAAATGGGAAAATCTAGAACAAGATGATTTCTTCAAATATTTAGAACATATAATAATATAAAACATAAACATAGACTTTAAACTAAAGAGATTTACTGAGGAAATGTGGTTCTAGCGACGCGAAAATCGTGCCCGCCGGACACATACGAGTTGCCACCATGGAAAATAATGCGTTTGACCCTATAAAAGCGATGCTCACAACATCCATTCAGTCATTGTGCGAACTACTAAATGCAAAAAAAAAAATCTCGCTATTACCTGGGAACGTTGAAATCGTAGCGTTAGAGTAATTTATAAGGGATATACCGTTTTTGAAGCTGTTTCCGTTTTAGAGTCCAACATTCTGATGCATATAACAAGACAGAGAATGCCAATGAGTGTATAGGGCGCACTTTTGTGTACATTGCTATTTCACGACTCTTCCATATTAGTTGCGTTCGCTATATTTATTCTCCGTTTGGTTTGCTCCGTTGAACTTCCGTCTTTTTTTAATTAACATTCCTAAATGTACTAATTTGCCAACCACGCGTAAGTCATATAGACTTTGTGACTGTTGTTGTTATCTATAATCATTATCTTCGTCTTATTTCTGTTTACGAATAAATTATATTCTTTACTTATGTTTCCCAATTAATGAAGGAAACTATTCATTTTTTGTTCCGACGTGGCGATTATAACGGTGCCATCAGCATATCCTAGGTTATTAATTAATTTCCCTGCGATTTTTATTCCATCCTCCTGTTTTTTCGAAGTTCTTCGCATTATCCATTCGCCGTAGATATCGAATAGTATCATGCTTAATATGCATCCTTGCCGTATTTCTTTTCCTGATTTGAAATCACCCGATTCGATGTATACAACGCTTTTTATGCGATACGGAACGCTAAAGTCATTTATTAACATTACATCAGATAAATTCATTTAGTTTTATACGAATTGTGAAATTTGTTCTTCAAACAATGTAAATTCCCTAATAACTACGCCGGGACGTAGTAAATGAAACGGTTTGATATTAAATTATAAGAGTACATCAGTCAAACATTCATACGATGAACTTAATTGTCGTGGAAATTACTTTAATAACTATGCTGTTTCACTGCGCGTTTTGAAAAGTTTTTTGAAATTACCTATAACGAAACCGACTTTATAACCGAATAAATGACTAAATAAATATTAACTACGGATTAAACAGAAATCTATCGATTGGTTAATAAATATCATTATATATCGGTAAACTACGTGGAAGTCCGAATATATATATATATATATATATATATATATATTTTAAAGTATAAACAGAAATCAACTAATTTAATGTAACTTTGAAAGATTTATCATAATGTAAAAATTGCAAACGTTAAAGATGCATCAAAATAATATCTATTCACCTATGTATTATACTAAAAAAAGAATCTTCTTATAATCATTATGATTACTTCGATTCCGCGCTAAATATGTCGAGGTTAAATATCGTAATATTTGCGAAATGGTCGTGAATTGATAACTGAAATAATAGACGTCGAAGATAGAAACAAATGTTTTCAATTTTACTTGAACTCTTAAAATTGGGCCTGTGATTTTCACTTACAGTCCACGACTCATAAATTAAGAAACGTTCGTGTAAAAAAAAATTTCATCGTTAGTCAATTTTTTCTAGTATCAATTTTATATTTTTAATTCAAAACATTATTTTAAAAAATAATAATAGTCTCCTGTATACGAATAGTGTAAATTAATTTTTTGAAACAAAACTTCTGTTAGAATCGATTCGTTTTAAAATTAAATAAATATTATTCCTCGACCTTGTTTTTAGTTCAAATGGATATACAAATTCAAGGCGAATTTCCCAGTATCAGGGAAAAAGAACTAATGCTAGAAAATGTTAAGGAAATGTATATACATTAAAAAATATATATTTTAAAAGAAAGACGAATTTGAACAATTTAAGATTAAATCAAAAAAAGTTAAATTCGAATAATCATCGGTTAATTTTAAAAATTAAGAAGAGTAGATAAATAATAAAATTTAAAATAAAACACGTAAAACTCCATACTAACGAAAGTTTTCTAAATATTATTTAACAAACTACTTTAAAAACGTTAAAAAAAAAATCAACACCCGGAAACATGTTTTTAATCAAACAAAATTTATTAAAAATAAAATAGTATCTTCAATTAAAAAAGATCGCAGTTTATTATGCAAACCATTGTTTTTATATAAAACAGAGAAAATTCTTTAAATTCCGTTTTACTGTCTAACATTCTTAAAAGGCCACAACTTTCATCAATTTTACCTTTGAGATTACAGCCACCGAAAATATGAATCATTCCACAAAAGAACACAACATGTAATTTAAAGATAATTTGAAATGGAAAAGACATTCGTTAAGTTTACCATGTGTACTCAGTAACTGCGTTATGTAAAAGTTAGGAACAACAAATTTACATATAGCTCTGCTTTTAAAATTAGGTAATATACCAAAGAAGAAACTTACGATTTAACTTCTACTACTACTGCTCATCATATTCATTACAGAGCGTATTATAAATATATTTGTAAAAATTTCGTTTTCGTAAAATTTTATGTCCGCACTTAAATTTAATTCCCCACAAGTATTATCTATATTACGCTTAATATTATATACTCAATTACATCATTTCTAAGTACTAAACGTAAAAAGGTAACTGTACTGATATTATCGCAGCTACATCCTTACGAATAGTTCTTATAATCATTAATAAGTTTTAAAATGTAAAAATTGTTAAAATTTATTTCTAATTAAACTATTGTAATAAACAGTGTAGCAATGTATCCGAGTAACCTTTTAAACAGTACTAATGCTTGTTTATAGCTGTGATTATTGTTAACGTCATAAAGTTTATTGACGGTATTAACTGAAATAGACCCTTATTCATTAATGTATTCTACATGTTTTAAAAAATTAAATTTTCAAATGGGTAATTTTAAAGGTACGAATTATTTTATTAAATCGTAGTCGACGAGTGAAATAGTAATAATAACAAATAATCTTCGTCCAAATTAACTGAGAAACATTAGTTTTTTCGCGGTGAATTATTCTCTTTAAAATTTATGAATTTTTTCATGATTCCATCGTTGCTTATTATACTCTATTTTCATATATTTCTTAAAAAATTAATTTCAAAGTAAAGTAATAACGAAAAATTTTAGTATGTTCAAAGTTTTTAAAGTAGTAAGAACAGTAGTAGCTTCGTATTTTATACCAGCTCAAACTCAACGATTAAATAATGAATTCAAAAAATACTTTTAAAAAAAATATATTAAGATGTCGTCCGATAAAGACTACAAATACCTACTTAAGCCATTTTACTTCAGCATAAAGATCTTTCTTCATCAACGATTTAAGCGAGGCATTACCGTGTTCTAGTAAAGTCAAGTCACCTAACGTATTTAACCACCTGAAAGTTTAACGCAACAAAACTTATTAATTTCTTCCACACATATATATATATATATATATATATATATATATATATATGTGTGTGTGTGTGTGTGTTTGTAACTGTTTTTTACAGAGGGACATATCGATAAAAATTAGTAATTAAAAATTCGAGCAACAATGTCAAAAACAAAGCTCGCAGTAACGTTCAAATAAGTACGTACATCATTTAGGATTGATACGATTTTACTGGATAAAAAATATTTTAGTATATACGATTTTAATAGCTCGATTGAAATAAAAATTTACGTTATGTGTGCTCGTTAAAATTTAATTTAAAATTTTCAACATTTTTTTTTATTTTTCTTAGGTGTTAGATTTTACTTTTAATAATCAAAATAAAAACGAATAACTACTGATGTACGATTTAATGCACGTATTAAATTAGGATACAATGAAAAGAAGTTACAGTTAATATTTCGAACTACCATTATTTGTAATGTATCATATTTTCATCATAATTATGATTCACAAATGTTAAATACTGCTAATATCAAAAATGGTATTGCGCAATTATATACTCAATCTCACATAAGCATCATAAAAACCTTACAAAAAAAAGCATTAAACGTACTGTTTGAAATATATGACGTCACGCCAGCCTATGCACGATTAAAAAATAAAATAAATAATCGGCATCTATCTATATATATATATACATATACACACATACATACATACATATAATAATATGCATATAAAGAAGCGGTGCGCAATGATTTTAAATTTACAAATGCAATAAATACCTGTCGGAATCGTTAAAAATCTTTATTCAAGTGTGAAACATCGCGAAACTTACCGTAATTAATTAAACGCATAAAATTTTATTACGAAGGAGTTGTATGCGTCAGATAATGACGTCATCTTTATGCTCGAATAAATATCTATAGCGATTTTAGTTGTATTTTAAAAATATTTTTAGAATGTGACGCATTGTCTCGATGTTTAGATAAAGTCTATGTATAATAAATTTGAAAAGAGTTAAGAAAAAAAAAGGCATTACAATTAATACGATATAAATTTGCAAATATGAATTAGAAAGAATAAACAGCGATTGACACACGAATCTGCGTTTTTCAATTGTCAAAACATGAAAAACAATCGTTCAAAATTCCCAAAACGAATCACCAGAAAAGCACATTAAGGCCTAACGTTAATGAAAACATGACGAGATTTAAAGATTGATACCGTGTTCTATGGAGATTCGAAATTGGTATATATATATATAAAAAAAAAATTAAAAAGTCGCGAAAACATAAATAAATATTTGTAAATTTTTGTTAGAAATAATTAAAAATAACAATAATAAATTTATATACCTTGCTTTCAATTACCGATTAAAAGTACGATCACATATTCTATGCTGATGATATAACAATGTATCACTCAGGAAAGAATTTATCAACTACCATCAAATATCATATCAGAAGATATTACCAAACTTATTGATTGGATGGCAGAGTCCCATCCAATGGTGTAAAATGTAAAAACGCGTATATTTGGTATTATATTAAAAAGTTACAATAATATTTAATAAATGTAACGGAACAAATGCCCTGTCCATTTATGAAAGTAAAAATTCTAATAATATAAACTGGTAAATAATAAATATACAAGATATAAATAGTATTGATGGAAAAATCAGACAAAAAACAAATGAAAAGCGGTAATTTAAAAAGTAATAAATATAAGTTTAATTGTATAACGAATATGTAATATAATTTATGAGTAATGTAAACGAAAGCAAACAAATTATAACGTTATGAGAATAATACATTATGCTTAATGCGTCGATGCTTATACTTCGTATATCTAATACTTAGTTCCCTGGAATCGTAATTTCCTATTGCTGGAAGTAAATTATTACGGTGCGCACTACAACTGAGAAAAATTTTTGGGGATAGTTTGAGGATATAGTCTTTTACACATGGTACCTGCAGAGCACTATGCATATATGAAATGTTTGTGTATACATTGAGGATACATCTAAGACATCGTTTTTGGACTAACTGCAGTCTATTAAAACTAGCATTTGAGACTGAAGACCAAACTGAACGAGAATATGTTAAAATAGACCTAATGATCGACTTGTAGATTATTAGTTTATTATTAATATTTAAGTGAGATTTACGATTGAAAATCGGGTAGATTGAACAGATTGCTCTGTTTGTCTTTAATGATGCATGGTCAATATGCTTGGAAAAGGTTAGCCTCTTAAAAAGTAAGGTTGTTTTTTAACAATACAACGATTTGTTTCAAAAGTGATGTAATCACCAGTTCCAATTCCATTTATGTTCTCGGTCTAGTAATAGACCAGAAGTTACCGTGGAAGAATCATATTCTGCTACTTTGTTCAAAGACCTTTCAGGCCTCAAACATACTGAAGATGTTACGGTGGTGATCCGTTTGTCCTGAAAATGTCGTATTTAATTCTGGTAAGATCGCGAATAGATTATGGATTTACAATTTTTTACAATGCACCTCGAATCGTATTACCAAACTCACGCAGATTCAAAATTATTGTCTATAGATGCTTGGATAATTTCCTTGCTCGACGGAAGTTGGTTTATGTTCACAATCCTGCATTTCACCAATCCGTGAGAGGTCAACAACTTACTAACCAGTTTTTCCTAAAATTTTCATTCTTTTCTAATAACTCCTTATCCCTTAAATATCGCAAAATTTGTTGGAGACTTCCACCTAAATCCTGCCTCCTTTACTCGCATTCTCCGCAAATATATTTCTTCCATACAAATCATTTCCTGCTCCTGTATTCTCTCAGTTTACCTTTGCCGGGAAATTTTCCGGTTCAGCGGTGAATTTAGTGTCCCATAGGCAATAGCCTTATCTTGGTCGTTCTTCAAACTTATAACATATATTCATCGTTCAACAAATGGCCACAATTTTTATGTGTACACTGATGGATCTAAAGAAGGTTTTCTCAAGGACTGGTAGGATCGGCCTTCGTGGTTCCAAGCAAAAACGTGATCAGAAAGTTTAAATTACCGTCGGCGTGCTCGGTTTTCCACTACTGAGACTTTTGCGATCGCTAAGGCTTTACGCTTTCTTCCCCTTTTTTAATTTTTTAATGACAATATTCTTATTTTATCGGATTCTCTTAGTTGTTTTAATGCTCTATCCGACATTTATGTTACCAAGGGGTGGTCCTATTTCATATTTGCAATTTTAAAAGAAATATACATTTTCAGTTTAAAAAATGTTAATACTAATTGTGATGAAGCTGCAGATTTTCACGCATTTCATATTCAAATCTCCGCGTGGTAGTGAAAGCCCAGTTAGAATCGGATTGAACCGTTTAAATCAGTTGCTTTCAAAAAAGCGTGGTATTTTTCAAGGTTTAGCGGCCTATTTTTTCATCACATGATCACAACATTCACTAAGTTTCGTTTAAATCGCTGCTGTCTCATTTAAACAAAATTGGAATGGCATAAATCAGCATCTGCTCTCACCCGGACGATACCGATACGATTCTAGATTCGAATCACGCTTTTTAACTATTCCTCGTACTCGGCAGAACAATCGCGTTTATTTTCTAGACTTATATCTTTAGGTCATTGATCTCCCTGAATCTTAAGTTCGTTACTATCCTCGGACGATCCTTACATATATTCTTCTTCTTCTCTACGCCTTCTCCGTTCGATGTTGGGCGATCATCTCAGCTATTGTTGGCTTGGATGTTGCAGCCTCCTGTAAATCTTCTTTTGAGTATCCATACCATTTCCGCAAGTCAGCTAGCCACGATATTCTTCTTCTTCCTGGTCTTATTATTCATTTAAATTTATTTTAGAGTGTAAAATTACTTTATAAAGTGATTTATTTTTTCGTCGATAGATTGGTTAATTACAAAGTTCAGTTTTAAAAAAAATAATAATTGTATAGATAAACGCCATTGATCATAAATGCAATTATTAATATTTTATATTCTAAATAATTGGAACAGTTTTTTTTTTTTTAAGTTATCAATATCGAACGAAAATAACGAGAAATGCTCAATCAATAAATTGTTAAAATTTACGCATCTAACTTTTAAAATTCTCAAACACGTACAAATAATTTTTTCAAAACATATCTCGGCCTCTTCGAGATATATATAATTCGGTAATAAAATTTGTCCAAAATTAATTCCATGTTTTTCAACAGAATAACTGCGTCTTGTCGATTTTTAGAAGGGTTTTGATAAATTTCAATATTTTCAAGACACTAGAAGATATCCGTTCGAATTTAGTTTATGGCCGCGTAATAAAAAAAAAACAAACACCAAACTGTTGTAATATCTCGTAAGAGTAATTGTACCACGAATTCAGGTTGTAATAAAACCAGGAGTTAGAAAACGAGATATTCTATCTCTTTCTCTAGCTTTAGACGCTAATCAAACGTTTAAACAAGGTAACGATGTTAACGAACGTATATTGAAGGGATTCAACGATATACATAAATATAAATATCTCGACTGTACTATAACTGGTAAGTTAGATCTGGATATCGAAATTAAAAGCAATTGGGCCCAAGCCCGATTAACATTTAACAACATGAAAAACCTACTGTATGATAGATGCTTGAATTTAAACATACGGCGAGGACTGGTCCACTCTATTACATCTATTCTATATTTCTGTACGGTATAGAAGCAGTCATACTCAATATATGAAGCTACAGAAATCAGGCTACATAAAAGAGTGCTCGAGATTTCATGGACTTGTAAAACATCAGATCATATAGAAATAGCGAAGTCAATTAATAACATAAAAGGAACGGAGTATTTTAGACACATTATATCGATACGAACACCTACAAATTATAATTCGATGGAAAATTAATGAAAGAAGTATCAAGGGGTGGACCAATATTACCACAGTCCAGGGGAGCTCATACAATGTACAAGAGAAAGGTGGACATAACTGAAATTGTTATCGCCTACACACGCCTGTAGGATATGACAGATAAAGAATGCAGAAATCGAAATTAGGTGTAGAATTGAACAATCGAAATAAAATTAGGAAAATAGCTTACAACATACGATCTAAACTAAACTGACAATTAAAATTCTTAAATACTATTATTACACGGATGCGAATTATGGATTATGGGGAAAAAAAGAACACCTTGGAGCATCTGACAACATTTTAAATAATTTTAAATATGGCGCTATCGAAAAAATTCTAAAAATCCCAACGTATTGCGGAAAAAACTAACCGGAAATGTTAGCAGATGATGAAAAATACCGGAGAGCAACATGATGAAAAACAGGAATATTTTGGTCATACAATCCGAAGTCCGTTTATACTTATTATTGCAGAATATTCTATTAGGAAAAATGAAGACCCGGAAGCAACGAAGGTGAATTTGCGATATCAAAATGTAGGACAGGAGAACATTTGAAGAAATTAAAACATGTCCGCGTTTGAACGATATTCTGTAAAAATTTACGTTATCAGTAAACGAATCATTTTTAAATAAACGAAAGTAACTATACAATAAAATCGTCAGTCGCGAAATTTGTCAAAGCAGAAAAAAATATTTATCACCATGCGTAATTGTTAATCACACATTCGAAACATATTTGACGATACTATAGGAGGATAAAAATAAAAACGGTGCATTAACGAAAAATGTAAATGTAAGAGACAACAAAAAGATATTTGGGTAAAGTTATAAAGAGGAAAGAAGATATTCGAATAAAGTTATAAAGAGGAAAGAAAATATAACACAGGTAACAAACATTGTGTAACACCTTACCGCAATAACAAACTAAAAATTTAAACAGTAAAAATAAATAAAAGCAAATAAAAACATGCGGCTACAAAAATAAACAAGTTTTCTTAATAACTGATTACGAGCAATAACTGTTAATATTGAAACAAAAGTTTAAACTGCTAAAATATATTGTTTGAGTTTTCAGTTCTTAAATTAATACTGTGTTTAAAAATATGAAAATGGGTAATATAGGTGTGGAGTGTACTTATAATTTATTACTACATAATGTTATGCTTAAGCTCTGTGTTTATATTTGGAATTAAACGAAGTTATCTGGAATCGTAACTGGCAAACGAGGAGACGAGCTCGTTGTTTTGGTATGAGCATTTATTGAAAAAGTCAGTCGATAGTTACAAAATCCCTAATGTAGGACAGATCAGTAGCTAAGCGCATGCTGTCAATTCTGGCATAGCTTAGGGGTGCATTGTGAATGCATCTGAAGCATCTATTTTGAATAACTTGTAATTTATTAAAGGAAGCTTTTGATATCGAGCTCTGAGCAGGACAAGCATAACAAAGTACTGGACGAATTAATGATTTGTAGAGAATTATCTTGTTGTTAATGTTGACTTGTGATTCAGGATTGATAAAGAACAGAAGGCATTATTGGTCTTGATTGCGACATTAGTTATGTGTTTAATCTATTGTCGCGGATCACACCAAGATAACAAACATTATCACAACACTCTATTGTATTTCTCTGTACCATAAGATTGTCTGGTAGAGCTGGTCTTCTACGGATGAGGAATATAGCTTCGGTTTTATTCAGGTTTATGCTAATTTCCCGTTTGTTGTGCGATATTCCGAACTGTAATCTATTACGAATCGTGCTAAGTCTATAAAATCCGCAGAATATTGAAGCGTCGTCAGCAAAGAGTCCAACTTGCGTATTAGGTGCGTTCGGGAAATCATAGAGATACAATGTAAACAAAGGAGGTCCAATTATACGGCTTTGGGGAACACTCGCAGAACAAGTTTACTATACAGCGTTACCTACAGACACATAAAAAGATCTATTCCCAAAGTAGCCAGTGATGAAATGAATTTTTCGTAAAGAATACTTCCATACCACGTTGTATCGAATGTTTTCACCACGCCGAAGCATGTGTTATGTTTGTTAAAGTTGAAATTTCGCTATTCTGCATATTTGTTAAGCAGTAGAGTGACGAGAGCGAAAACCGAATTGAAAGTTTCTTATTATGTTATCGTTGTCTAATCTAAGGTGAATCACCTCTTCAGCGATACTAATAGCGTACGTATTACCGCAATAAGAAAAATTATAAAGATGGAAATAAATTTCTGAAATTAATATTAGTACACGGAAAAAATTACCGTAAGGAAAAGAAAAAACCCCTACTCCGAAAGAAAAAGAATTTTATACAATTTTAAATAAACATGTATAACACTGCTACCACTATGATGTGAGTAATTAATAAAGATATAAATTAACTAAGCTGCTATTCTATCTAGATTAAATAGAGTAAAAAATAAAATAAAGAAAGAAAAGAAGAAACGGATAAATAATAATAATAATAATAATAATAATATAAAAAAAAAAGATGAAAACTATATATTTATAAAGTACAATAAGTCTTACCCGCTTATGTTAAATACGTAGTAATATAATAAACATAATATAGATCATTGTAGAAAATAGTGTACATGACTTTTAGACACCTCGAAACCTAATCCGTCATCGTTTTGATATATGGATTATTTATTACGAAATAAGCAATTAACGAAAAATTTCTCAAAAAGCTCCAATATATTATCTTTAAGGTAGGAATATCAAGCATATCGAAAAGTTTGGTATTGGGCATTCAGTGTCGAATGAAGGTTTTTATTTAGTACAATTCGAAGTTGTTAATATGTGTAATTACGAGATATATGACCACGCTAAGCCACATAAATCATAGGTGGTATTAAGGATGCATGTAAAATTAGTTTATTATGCAAAATTTTTCTTGCAATTAAATTACAACGATTGTTTTCTAAGTTTTGGTACTGATGTGCTTGATATCGAGTATCGAAATTAAGTCTCGGATCGTGGATCACTTGGGGATAATTTAATTGATTAAACCAGTTAGCGTGTTTGTCTGCTACCAGCAGTTCGAATGGTGAAAGTAGGAATTTTTGGGTTAGGAGCAATTTAGTTTTATGATCCCAATTTTCTACTTTTGCAAAATAGCGTCTTGTTCGATTATCCCATCTTGCGCTATACCGTCGACGATATTACCGAGTATACATAAGTATAAAGAAATACCTGCAGCAACGACTTAAATACGCACATTACGAACATTTCCTAAAATACAAACTACGCACGATTAAAAATATCGTAATTAAATTAACACGACGAAGATTTTTCGTTAAGCATTATTTAACGGTTTGAGGAAAATTCGAACGAATATCAATTCAGCATACTCTAACCTCAGAATTTGACTAACCCAAAGACCAGACGCTTTAGCAGCGTCAAACATTGAAATCCAGTCGCGCTCTATTCGCCATTGAGGAATTAGTAACGTTTCTCATTTACGGCGAAAAAAATTTCCTTCGGAAAATTTTCATTGAAGTTTTACAGTTGCTCGAGCCGGTTCCTCGCATCATACTGATCTAATTGCCCTGTCACGAAGAACACCGATGGCGAAGGAAATAAAATGAAAGCATATTAAACGAAGAAAAGCGAGAAGCAGAAAGAAAATTCCATAATTCATGTTTCTTAGACAATTTATTTTTACGAAGATATCAATTGGAGAAATGCAAATTAACATTATGCTACATGCAAACGATGCATGTAAACTCGCTCTCATAAGTATCAGGGAGTTTAGAATATCTTTTCGATTTTATTTGTTCAGAGTAGAAAACGTTAGCTACGTATAAGGTAGTCGAAATAATAATAATAATAAATTACATTCAGCAACGATCAAAATTCAATTAAAATCATTTTATCTATATAAAATATAAATGAATTTTACCTATAAATAGTGTCCCATAACCAAGTAGGCTCTTTGGTTATCGGTAGATTGAGCGAATGTATTGCAGTCATTTTTTCCGCAATTAACGTCATCAAAATCGGATCGCTTAATTCTCCCATCATCAAAGGTCGTCCCTTTAAAAATAAACGATACTTTTTAAAAATAAATACGAAAATCTCAAAAGTTCACATACACACACTACTATCGATTACATTATTTACTGATTACATTGTTTATTGATTACATTATTTATGTCTGCGACAAGTATACTGACACCCGAATTAAATACATCTTCAGTTAAATCAGTCAGTGCGTTTACAACAATTTTCTTATTTAAACATGCAAAACAATTTCACCATCGATAACCACAAGTTTACACAATAGGTTATTATAATTTTATTAATTTAATCAGTCTCTTCATTTGTAATAAACTATTTCACTTACGTATCTCTGTATTTGTTTGCAATTTTAAAGTTTCTCGGTACTATGTTAAAAATTCACAAAATTAACGCGATCATAACTATAACTACATCGATGCGTAGAATTTCATTTTTAAAATTTCCGGTGTTATAACCAAAAATGTCAATTATAACGTCATCCTTAATGTTTTTTAAAAAATGACTTACGGAAAACTTTTTCAATTAATTCCTTCATAGATTAAAAAATAATTTCCGGAAGACTTTTAAAATAATTTTTTGTTAGATTAAAAAATAATTTTCCGAAGACTCGATAAAACAGAAGCGGTATCCTAAAATTTTAACATTTTCAACGGTACGTTTAAATAAGTATGAATAAAAAGACGGCGAAAAAAATTAAATTTCCAAAATTGTAATGGGGGAAGTACTCGGTGCCGGGGTTCAAAATTTTTCCGTACAAATGTGTATAAAATCATTAATCCAAAGACAGCTGACGTTCGGAAAAACCGTATACATTTGCTTTATAGACTACAAATAAGGCATTTGATAAAGTACAGCAGGCAGAATTAATAAAAACATTAACAGATAATCAATCACCCGGATATTAGAATAATACACATTCTGTACGAAAGCCAGGCATGAACTATAAAAGAAAATATGAAAAAGCGAATATCATCAAACGTGGTGCTACCGTTGAATATGGAAAATACGTTGGACTAAAAATGATCAAAAATGTTAAAGTTTCAAAATTAATGAGAACTGACAAAATGTTAATGACAATAATGAAAAAAAAAACCGGAAGATAAGCTTTTTTTGGGCATTTTATGAGAGGAGAAAAGTACAAGCTACAACATATCATTGGGTATGATTGAAGGAAAACCAATACGGGAAGAAAGTGTACATCGTTACTCGATAACATAAAAAAAAAATGACCATTATGAATAAGACAGAAGAATTAGTCAAAATTGCAATAAAAACTGATTACAGTAAATTGTCCCCACTCGATGCAAAATGAATTAAACAATACCCGAATCCGGTTGTACGAGAAGAAGAATGTGATAAACAACGCAATCTACCTATGAGAAATATAAAATGTAAAAATACTAATTCAGATGTACAATTTATAAAACCATGAAAAACAGCATTTATAAAGTAATCTGATAGCGAATCTGTTAAATAAACACAATCTACAATCAACAATTCAAAATTTACAAGCACAGAAAATAAAAATAAATAGGAACTTTTATCTGATTTAAAAATCGATTTTTGTAATACTTTTCTTTAATTATTATTATTAATTCTTCATCAAACTTTTAACATTTAGTAATTTTAACTGATTTCTGTTGTATATTTTTTTTAAAATCACTACATTCCATATTTGTCAAATTATATATATTATAAAAAATCAATTGAAAATTAGTTAAATCACTAATATTTATTTTCTTAAAGAAAACACAAAGCTTTTCGGCATTTACGCCATTATCAAGTGAAACATTTTTAAAAAATCATAATTTTAAAAATATAAATTAAATATAATTACTTAAAAATATTTAATGGTGATTGTGAAAATATACTCCAAAAATGCTGTTCTGCTTTTGTTCGGTCTATTTTTTGAATTGTTGAAATTTAACATCAATATATTTGTTTATTAATTTTGTTTTTTTATATTAATTTTTTTCTTCAATTTTATTTTCCGGATTCCGTAAAAGTTGTATACTGGTGGAATTTTAAATTTTTCATTTACTGTTGCGATGTGTGATGTCCAAAAGTAAAATATAAAATATAAAAATATACAAACACAAAATTTTTTAAAAAACACAATTTTACAAGTAAAATGAAAATAAATATTAAAAAGTCTGATAATCTTATTATATATAAAAGAAATTATAATTAACTTAATTTTTACCAAAACAATTTAACGGTAGCACATTGCGCAGTTTAGACATTGTTCAAATAGTTCCGTAGCCACGTTATACGATAGACTACTTCCGAAGTACGTTTTCGACTTAATAATGATAATAATTATAATAAATTAACAAATTCGCGAAATGAGTACATTTTTAAATTTTAAATAAGTATTTATTTAAATTTCTAAATCGTACATATACTTACCGGTATATACTCTTCAATTCGTCCGCCTGGAAATACACCGTATAAACGAGGTCCCAATTTTCTCTCGGAAAGCAAAGCGAATATAACGGATTCTTGAATAAGCAATTGTCTGTTATTATCCCCGTGCGACTGGCCATACAATCTGAGCAATACTTCACGCGGATGAGTTTCCACGATATTTTTCTTCAATTTCACATGATATAACCAATTGCTTAATCCGCCGCTGCAAATATAAAAAATATCGTATAATAATTTTTTATTAGTCAGTACTACATTACAATATTTTTCATAATTTCATGTCTTTGTGTTTATATATATATATATATATATATATATATATATATATATATATATAGGTATTGATTATATGGACCGCAGTTATATGGATTCACGAGTGCGTCAACAATTCGTATGGTGATCTGTGATATTTGATCTAGCTCAGCTGGATTTTGCGTGTGTCTATGAAGATTTTTTTCATTTTAATTTTGTATTAAGAAACTACGAAGAACTAGAAATTTTGTTAAAAAAAAACCACTTTTTTTGCCTTCACAGGTCTACATGAATAAAAACAATAAACCCGTAAGAACAGTAAACAGTTGGAAAAGCACTGTGCATTGTATATCATGCAGCTAAACAGTTATTGATAAGTTGTGTTGCGGTCGTAATTAAAAATGTCAAAGCGAAAGAGGGTGATATAAGATAAATTAAACTAAAAAAAAGTTGAAACCGGTCATAAGTTGGCCGATAAGTACAATGTAGGTACTTTTACAATAAACGATATTAAAAAAAAAAAAATACCGAATCAATTCTAAAGTTGACCAGTAAACTTGATAGTGACGATGGGAGTAAATATCAAAAAGTAGTGAAGAAACCGAAAAATAAATTTCTAGAAGAAGCTTTATATTGTTGATTTTTACAAAAACCATCAACTGGTAACCGATATCTGGTCCTTTGCTCCGTGAAAAAAGATTTCAGTTAAATAAAAAAAAAAAAAAATGTAGATGAATCGTTTGTGGCGAGTAACGAGGATGGTTGTACAGATTTAAACCTCGTCGTGGAATTCGCAAATTGGAAATACAAGATAATAAATAAAATGTCCGCTAAATATAGATGCAGCTAATTCTATTAAAGACGATTTTATTTAATAATTGGAGGAAAATGATTATAACTTAGTTTACAACGCTGACGAAACCGGATTAAATTTGGAACTCGTTACCACCAAAAACCCCGGGCGAGAAGATTCAACGCTGGAATATAAAAACTAGTAAAAAAACGACTAATAATGTTATTTGCGCGCAAATGCTACTGGAAAAATAAAATACTTTGACTTATATAATTGAAAAATCTATAGATGCTTAAAAAATGTAAAGGTTCCTCTAATTCATAAAAACCAAAAAGGCGCGCGGATGAACATCGAATTATTCACGGACTGGTATGACGACACGTTTATTCTTGAAGTCAAAAAATTTCAAAATGCAAGTGTTAAACAAGTAAACGGTTTTCACTTTGTACGATAATGCACCAACCGAACCTTTGGCTGAACTGTTAAGAAGGGAGAATAAAATATTTAAAGTGAAATTTTTACCTCCTAATGGTAAAATTCTTATTACAACCAACGAATCAAAGCGTTATTGAAACATTAAAACGTCTCTATAGAAAACAATAAATACACAATTTGTTATTAAATGCAAAAAATGTTTCAGGACCATCTCATACGGAAGCATTTCTAAAGCCCTGGAAACTGTTTTCAAATGAATCGACAAGTAAAACGGGTGTGATATCACGAGTTTACTACGATTAATACAAATTTATGATGTAGCGAGACAAAGAGGAGAAAAAACTACTTACGACACATGGTAATTACGAAATATTCTAAGCAAAAATAATTTTCAATGTATTTTTTATCGACTACGTATTTCATAATTAAGGTTACTATATATTTTAATAATTTTTAGTAGATGCATACATATATATTATAAAAATAAATATCGATGTCAGTTAATTTGAACAAGTTTAGTTTGACTTATAAACACCTAACACACATATTGTACGTAGCTTTTCTTTTTAAAGTTGATAATATAACAACAGTTTTTTTTTATGTGTGCATTGAACTATTTTATCATATGATAACAAACATTTCGAGAGAAAAATTAAGTTTCTTTATATATATATATATATATATATATGGCTTAATGATGGGCACAATTGGGTGCCGACACTAAGGAGGGTAGCATCCGATACTTTTAGCATCGACGAGAAAAGCTCGCATTTTTTAATGGCGATAGTAGCGCTATAAAACGATTATAAATAACGATGTTACTTATTGTCCACTTTTTTGCCAGTCTTCCTTTAATCTCGAGTAGACGTTTTTTTGTTTAATAATTTTATTTACAGAATCGTCATTTATTTTCCTTTTTTTTAATATCAATTTAATTTTTGAATTTTATTTATTTTTAGATGAAGTTTTGTTCCGGTTATATCGTCTTTCGGTGTTTTTAAAACTAATTATAAATAATATCGAAGTTGGTACAAATATTTTTGGGACATTTTTAACGATGTTAGGCGAGATCTAAATTGAGGTACTTTTGCTGATTATAATGCGGCGATTCTTATTTTTTTTTTTAAATTATTGCTTTGTTATTTTATAATCTGTTTTTGATTTCTAAAGTTCTTTTTTTATCTTAAACTTTAGTTTAGTGTTTCCTTTTATATATATTCATAACATATACATATAAAATTATTATATTTAATTATATATATATATATATATATATATATATGTAAAATTTATATGTAATATTTATTGTGTATGATTGATAAAGACGTAACTGTCGAAAAGCTTTGCAATAAAAAACTTTCATAGTTATTAAACTGTGTTACGATGTCGTTTTGTTTATAATTAATAAAATCATTACTCTTCGATATATTCAACATACATACATACACATACATACCCTAAATATCGTCTTTGTTAGCTGTTTCAGTCATATTGTCCTTTATATGGTACGTAACTTTTTAACGCTAAAAAAATATCTATTTTAAATGTTTAAATTCTAAAATATTTATATAACGCATTAAAAATTTCTAGCCATCTAAAAAGCATTATTATAGGCGAATTTTTTTTATTTTCACTTCCTCGAATTATAACAAAATTTACATTTTTCTATAAAAAATTAATAACGAGCGAATGAAACGATTAAGTGATTGCGTAATATCAGTGTCGCCATATTCGTCATAAACCGAATATATTAAGAGAATTGCATTAGTAACGCCGTTAAGAAGTTGTCGTCGACGATAAAATTGGATTCTACCGAACAGGCTTCTTGACCGTTTGCAATTTAAAAAATATTTAAAGAAATAAATAAATACGTAAACTTTAAAAATAACGTGCGGTAGATCATTAATTAATATACGACCTACTTATAACTATTAGAAATACGTAAAATTAATAATAAATAAATGAAATGGCAGAATTAGATCGCCGACGAAAACTTAAAATATTTCATTTAGTTTAATATTATCGTCTAATCGAAATGAAAAAAATCCGCTGAGGAAATTTCAAAATTACGATCGAAAAACAGAATAATAAATCTTAATTAAAAATACCAACACCGTTTCTACTTAATCCAATCGCTAAAAAATAATGTTTACGATTACAATGTTTTAAATTTTAAAAGAAAACGATATAAAATTATGACTTTAGACAAAAAAAAAAAAGAAAAAATAGTTAAAAAAAGAATACACAGCGGAGACAGACAATTCGCAATTAGATTTAAAAAACATTTAAATTCGTATATGAACAACGATGAAAAATTATTATTTGGAAAGAATTTCGTAAAAAATTAAAACACGAAATCAGTAATATTAACCAGAATTATGAAATTTTAAAACATTTATAAAAAGTGAAAACTACTAGAAAACGTGAAAATAATAAAATAAATAGATAAAAATAATTGGGATTAAATTCGACGATAAATTTTGACGAATAATTACGTTTTAGGAGTATATTATAAATTTAATCAACTTTCATATTAGACGGAGTTTTGATTTTTCGGGCTATTTAATATAATTGTTAATGTACATAGTTCTGATTTGTTACTTGTGTTTACTTCATTCCCTATCAGATTATTTTATTAATATCTGTTTTTCGAATTTCATATTTTTTGCAATATTGTATTATATTTTTTTATGTACACTTGATAACCCTAACACTCTATAATCTTTTTATATATAAAAAAATAATGATTTTATTACTTTTCTTTTTGTTCTTCATTTAGGCTTAATTCTAGTATATGCAAGAAAAAAATCATATCTTACTTTTATAGAGCTATTTAAGATAAACTTATAAATAGGTTAACTTACCAATATGCACGGACAATTCTCACTTCTCTTTAAAAAGAAAAAAAATTTAAAATTAATTACACCCTTCGGAAATTTTAATCATTTCTATGTTAACGAACTTGAAATAGAGAGAAATCCCGATATTGTAGCGGTAGTTTGGAGGTCAACTTCCGACTTTCCCGGTTATATCGATAGTATCGATTAATTCATATTTTATTTGAAAAATTGTTTTATGTAAATCATCGTTTAAAAATTATTTTGTTAAAATAAGAAATTGTTAATTTTAAAAATTATGTACTTAGTAAACCGTGAACAGGACTTTGTATTTTTTTAGTATAAAAATTATTCATAAATAACCATTAAGTATTTGTTACCTCCATGGACGTGTTTTGATATCATGTTTATAAAATTATTGTTTTTTATAGTTTTGTAAATTCGTTTGTTATATACATATTTTTTTAATTTATTATATTTTCATTATGTCTATTGTTAATATAAATTATCCGTCGGTGTTATGTACCGATAAATTAAGATCAATAACTTACGTGAAATTTAGAGGATTATAAATGCGGGAAATGTAAAGTTAAAATTATATAACGATGCTAAAGTTAATGTTCTCTATTTTATATTACATAAAGTGCCCCTCGTGTTAGTTATTTCATATTATATAATTTATTCGATTTTAAAATCATATTTTTATAATTTTGACTTGTGATGAAACATTTATTAGCGGAATGTAAAATAAATCTCGTTTGTTGGTTACGTTAGTTTAGGTTACATTCGTTTAGATTCGTTTTCGCTAGTTAAAAGTAGAATTAAAAGAAAGAACGAGAATGACGTAATACCTGGCTAGATTAGGTTCATCCCTTTACAAAAATTATTTTAATATACTGACCCCCTACATTATAAGGTGTACTAGATATTAAGTTAATAAGAACAGACACTACACTTTGATCTTGCCCAACAGGCTGAGAAGCGATTTAGGTTAGGTTTGAGATGTATCAGATATTAAACTGATAAGAATAGATATTACATTTGGATCTTACCCAACAGGTTGAGAAGCGATATTAAGTTAGATTTAAGGTGTATCAGATATTAAACTGATAATAGATATTACATTCTGATCTTACCCAACGGACTGAGAAGCGATGTTAGGTTATACGGTGTAACAGATATTAAGCTGATAAGAACAGATACTACACTTTGATCTTGCCTGAAAGGTCGAGAAACGATATTAAGTTAGATTTGTTTCAGCTAGTTAGAAGTAAAATTAAAGGAAAAACAAAAATTGCGCATTACCCGGATGTGATAAATATTTTATGCAGAGGTTCGAAATTTACAGTTAAGATATAGTTTCTCGAAATTTTGATAATGTGGTTTTTGAAAAAAAAAAAAAATTTTTGCCCATTCTTGCAGAATCTAGGACTCTCCCCTTTATTTATTTCAAAACGAATAATGCGTTTAAATAACGCTGAATGTTCAAAATCGACGAATTTTAACGATCGAAAAAAATTCCAAATTTGTTAAAGTTCCCATCGACGTACTATGAAATAATCGACAGTCGATTTGTATAAAATATAAATTATGAGAACAAAAATAATAAACATTTATAAATTTTTGTAAGCCTAAACAGGTCGCACTTCAGCAAGTGCCGGTTAATTCGAAACGAGTTATCAATTTTTGACGAAAAATTATGCAACAATTCCAGACTACTTCAACAGATGAAATACACACCGTCGATATCCGACAATAAAGTCAGTTTTGAAGAATAACGTTCCGCTAAAACTCAAGAGCGTATTAGTAATAAAGTTGCTCGCTTCAATCGTTGACTTACGATTTTTAAACGGGGACGCATTCGCCATTTCAGTCGTACATTATAAAAAATTTCGACACAA
Organism: Coronaproctus castanopsis; assembly: GCA_032883995.1. Taxonomy (NCBI): domain Eukaryota; kingdom Metazoa; phylum Arthropoda; class Insecta; order Hemiptera; family Monophlebidae; genus Coronaproctus; species Coronaproctus castanopsis. The sequence goes on from CM065052.1 coordinate 289,023,631, forward strand.
AATTAGAAAATTTTATACAGGTGGGTTTTTTTATACAATGCCACTTCTTAGGTGAATTTTAGATAATTTTCAATGTATTCACACAAATATTTTTCCAATTTTAGACATTTCACGTCAACCAGAAAATAGCAATTTTTGTTAATATTAAAATTTCACGTACCATATAGTGGATATCGTGACTGAAAGGGATAATCCAAGAGCGAAAACGTATACTAAATAAATCAGGAAGATGGATACGGATTATCAAGAAACTAGACTAAATTGAAAATGGCCTAAGAAGAAAAACGAATACAGATGTCGAGACGATTGATAAGTAACGGAGTCGTTCCTAGTATAGCGGAACAGAAATAAGATCAGTACAGAATGGCGCGTCATAAACAAAACTCTGTTAAAATTGAGAGATACCTTTACACTAACAAATATTTATAAAATTTTAGTACTAATAAAAAAATAATAAAACCAATAATAATATCTTGAGCATTAGTTCGAATTCGATTTATTTCGAGTTACACATATTCATCAAACTAACCAAAAAGATAAACAATGTAAATAATTACATGTAACGGATAACCGACTATGTACATGATTTTGCACGAGCATCGATTCGATCATATAAAAAATATCAAATAATTAATACAGACAATTGCACCATCCATATATATATCTATCTATCTATATATATATATATATATATATATATATATATATATATATATATATATATATATATATATATATATATACATAAATTGCATTTATACACGAATTATTAACAAATCAAGGCGGCATACATTCCTTCATATACACACATTCTATGTTAGTAGGGTATATTTTAAGCCGTTTTGAAAAGCAGATTATACAAGGTAAGATAGAATCGGTGGATAAGATTGGTCGCGAATAGAGCGAAATATGGCGCAGAATTATCTGGCAGATTGAAATTCACGATACTCGAATCGAGTGATCGAAAAAGAAGAAAAAGTTTTTACCACTTATTCATGAATGATGTTAGTAGTTTCCCCCGTTGACGCTCATAACTGAATATTCTTTAATTCTTTGGTTAAGACTATTGTAAAGAGAACTATGAAAAGAATTTAAAATTACTTGTTTGTTTTTTTTTTTTTGTGGGGGATACCTCAAAGAGTCGCGTTAAACGCGGCAACGATATCTGGAAGACCTGAAAACTCTGAAGAAGTTTCAAAAATTCGCCCACCTATGTTCGAAAAAAAAAGTCTTAAAAATTTTATGAACGTATTGTTGCAAATGGCGGTCATCTGAACAATATTGTGTTTTTCACCATATGATTGTAACCTAATTTCTCGGTTTTTTTTTTTCAAATAAAATTTCATTCTAGAATTTTGGTCGAATAGTTTTTGAGTTATTTAAAAAACAACAAAACTGTCCGTCTTCTTTCGGTCACCTTATATAATCACAATTGGCGCTCATATATTGATTTTCATATTATTATTATTAATAATAATATTACGTCTACGAAAATGGAAGAGAGCAATTATTTCCACGTGTCGCCGAAATTCAAATGATAAAAACACGGCGCTACTAGAGATAGTTCCGAATAAAGAGGAGTATGGTAATCGGGCGTTCGTGAAAGTATATTTAAATAATTGAAATGCAGGAAAAAAAATGATCAAGAAAAGATTATAATATTCAAGGACGGTGTACTTTCATTGGATAATTTATTATTTAGAGTCACGTCATTGAAATATGTTTTAAAATAACGATCGAAACGTAATATAAAATAAAATAGCTCACGTGTTTAAACAATATTATAAAATTTCCAATTAAAAATAAAAAGGTCAACGAGAAAAGTCATACGATTGTCACGTGATCTATCCATCAGACGGCAGACACACGAAATTTATCAGTACGAGCCTTCTCCGACTGTTAATTCGGTTACGCAATACATCGTTACGCGCACACATATAATTACGTAGAAATATATTATTTCTACAGATCGACGAAATATTCACTCTCGTTCGATCTCGCTCTCTCTCGAATCAATAACTTCATTATTGCCTGTGAAAGTGGCGAAAACTTCACTCCTTTCTTCGAAATCGTCTAAACAATTCTCGAAATTTATTTGATAACGCTCATTATTTTACTCGCATTTCCGCGTTTTACGCCTTTATTTCCATCATACTAAAAAAAGTAGATAACGTACCTTTATGATCAAAAAGGAATTAATTATAAAAATTATCAATATAATAAACAAACCGACATATTTGAAATTTTATACGCAATACTCGATGTAACTAGAATGAATCAAAATTTGATAAAAGGTGGAATTAAAAAAAGCAAAAAAAAAAAACGTGTTAATTCTTTAAAAAAAACAAAACAGTTCCAAGTTTTAAAACGATCTATATGTCGGTATAAATTTAACTGGGTGTTCTACCCAAGAGGGTTTAATATTTAGGGGTTCGATACGAACAAAACAAAAAACATAAAAATCTATCCATTTTTGAATGAGATAACGCCAAAAAAAAAACAAAAAAAAAAAAAAACACGTTCAATTCGTATTGTAACGCACAACTAATTCTCTACAGGCGCTACACAGACTAGTGGAACATAGAACCCGCCCATTTAATCGAGTCCGCGAGTGGGAAAAGTTTCTCCTACATTGAACATTTATACTTTCCTGTAATTTTTATTATAGATTTTTCTACGATATAAAACCAAAGCCCTCGAAACGAGGTCATATCGCGTAATAAATAATAAAGTGTTATTTTTATAACATTTTGTTAACATAAATTAATATTTAGCGTTTATATCTAGATTATATTTCTGCACGTAAGCACTTCGTTTAATAGATTAAATATTCGTTAAACGAATTCATAAAATTGACCATGAAGGAATGTCATGATTGAAAAACGCGATCTGCAATGGATTCCACACCATGCAAATGTAGGCATCGGCGCGCGAGCCGACAAACCAGCAAAATTATCCTGCTTAATAGGACCTGTGCCGAAAATTCCAACGTCTGCTAGTGATATTCAAGCGCTCGTCATATCCGGTGTTCAAAAGCAGTGGATCCCGAGATGGGCCAACATTCCAGTGTAATTAAACGCGCTTCGTCTTCTGAAAACAGTTCCACAACCATCGGTGACCACTATACATGGAAGACGAAATGAAGCGGGTTTTCTTACGTATGGGTCATGACACACACTTATTTGCTTCAACAGTCAGCCCTCCTCTCTGTCATCTTTGTAACCAACCATTGTACATACATTAATCCTCTGTCCTTTATATACAAATATTCGTTCCTCCCTAAACATGCCCAGTTCTCTTCCACTAATCCTTCAAAACGTACCTTCTTCTGAAAAAAAGACTCCTATCTTTCATTAAGTCAAGCAACCTATATAATGTAATCTAAAAGCTTTTTTCTCCGTGCGTCTGGCCCTTGTCGCCGTACAAAGCAACAAAGCACGATATATATATATATATATATATATATATATATATATATATTAGGAAAAAAAAGTATTTGTTAATTCAATTTAATTTTTTCTTCAAAAGCACAAATTATTATATAAATGTACTTTACGTTATTATTTCTGTGTATAGGGTTTGTTTAAAGTGTTTGTGACAAGGATATCCTATAAAAATGCGGTGCACCTATTCTTTATCCATTTTCACTTTTTGTGCGCAACTTTTTCTTTTTACAAATATTTACTGTTGTTATTATTATTATTGCATTCATGCGCATAACCGGGATTTCCTGTATTTGTTTATGTAACATTCGTTATTATTACAATTATAATAGCAATATTATTATTATTTATGTTATTAGTTCAATATAATACGATGTACATACACTTAAATGCGCGCATATGTATATATATAAATATCGGTGTATATGTATTATGTATATGCGTGTGTGCATGTCGTACATGTAGGCTTGAATGTATATTTTGATTTTGTATGTACTTTTGAATGCGTATAACATGCAGGTTTTATAAGAGATTATAATTGTGTTGAAAAAGACAAAAAAAAAAGCTTTTTGGCTATTAGACATTATCAAGTGGACATTAAAAAAAAAATATATATATATAAAAATACATATAAATTCATCATCATATTGTGCTCACTCCTAAGGTTGGTTTGCCATTGATTTCTATCTCTGTCGAATCTGTGCCATCCGTTTCAGTTCTTCATACGATGACGCCGTCACGTCTTTGAATATCTGTGAAATGTAATCTGTTCGCGGCCTTCCAATCACATTCTTTCCCGGATGCATCCCTTCTATTAGACGAATTATTAGCCTTTCGTGTCACAGTACATGGCCTATTATTTGGGTTTTTCTTTTTACTATTATTTTTAACAACTTCGGTTTTTCATTAATTCCTCTCAAAACTTATCTGTCCATTTTATTTTTAATAATCTTCTGAACAGCAGAGTTCTAATGCCAAGTTTTTATTCGTTGCTTTAGCTTGGGCAATTCTGCTTGTTATAATCCTTTTTACTCCTACCATCTTTGGTTATTACGCTTCCCAAGTAACAAAATTCGTTTACTTGTTCTACTTTTTCTCCCTTAAATCTATATTAAATAGAGTCCTTATATTAATATAAATATAAATGAAAATAAATAATATACAAAAATCGGTAACAGATTTAATTGCAAAATATCGGATAGCGAATGCGGTAAACAACACAATCAACAAAACAGCAGTGCACATAAAATTTATACATAAACAATTACACTAAATGGCAAGAAATATAAAAACTTTCTAATATAAAAATTGATTAAATTTACTATACATACTTTGTAAACTTCACCAAAATTTATCACTGAATTTTATTTTTTAAGAAAAATTAGTTTTATTAAGCGGTATATTCTGAATTTAATCAATTTTTATATTAAACAAAAAGTTTTTATCTTTGTAGCTATTTAGCGCAATCGTCTATTGCCGATTTGTTGATCGTGTCCTTTACCTATTTTCACAACCGGATTATTTTATAAAATCCGGTTTTTTCACTTTTTGGCTATTTTTTTGTAATATTGTATACTAATTATTTTCCTACATTTTATCATATTTATTTATTTTTCTTCTTTTATATTTATATAATCTGTATACATTTTTATTTCTTTTTTGTATATTCACTTGACAATCGCTTAATAGCCGAAAAGCTTTGTGGTCCTATATAAAAAAATTAACGATTTTAACTACTTTTTGTTATTGTATTAATGTAATCATTGAAATATACTTTTTAGTACTCGATAACGACATCTATATAAAAGTCTCGACTGTCGTTTTATTTGTAAATAAACCACTTTTATTTATTTTTTACCGACATTTATTCATAATGGTAACTTGAGCACTAATTCTTAAAAGGTTCAGTTAATACGAAACGGTTTACAATAAAGAGCAGACCGCATATTAGCAAAATAAATATATATTTAAAAACCAGACTGATAAAATTGACCTAGAGGCCACAAAAAAAAAAAAAAAAAAAAACAACGAGAATATCTTTTTGTTCATCGTAGATAATTTACTGAAAATATTTTTTTTTATCAATTCATACCTGACAATCGCACGAGTAAACCATACATAAATGTTCACACGGTCTGTTATATATTAATGAGAATATTGTAAACTGATGCGAAATTAACGATTAATAATCAAAACAGATGATAAACGATTTAAACAGTGAAACCCCTGTTTATTACTATAGTAGAAATCGTATCGAAATTGATAAAATCAAAAACCAATATAGTATTTTTAAAGTTTCTAAAAATCTAAATTATTACTTATCGATGTTAATATACGCCCAAAACTAATTTTTAAAATTGCTAATTTGATTGTAATAGAACTTAATATACGTGGAGTCAAAAAAATGCGCGCATATATAAAAATCTCGTGTCACGATATGTTTGTCTGGGCTAATTTTCGAAACTACTGAATTGATTTTAATAAAATTTTGATAAGTTATGTAACCTTGTCCAAATTAAAATATAGGCTATATTTTATTTCGACGAATGTGACCGCGATTTTTTTTTTATATGACCAATTATTATGATATTGATTAATGTTATAAGTTACCAACATATGGCTGTTAGTTAATCTGTTAGTAACACACCGTAGCTGTGTTTCGATTTCTAACCACGATGCTACCAATTTATTTTCCACGTTTTATTCACACGTTATACGTATGTACGTTATGGAAGCGTTTATTTACTTTTTATTGATATAATATTAATTTATTTATTATCATCGAATATTTTCTATATTGCCATTAATTTTGTAAATTTATTTACATTTTTTTTTTTTTTTTTTTTAGTGTTGATATAAAATATTATAACCGTTCTTTTTGTTATAAAATTCAATAGAACTCTACAGTGATTTTAATAAAGCGTATTACTTGATTTATTTATCTTTTTATCATATTATTGAATAATATTTTATTATGTTAAATAATATTAGATACTATTGTTATACGATATTTGTTATTTAATTTTTTATTTTTAATCATAATACACCAAAAATTAAGTGTATTATTTTAATTTAATTCGATCGATTTTATTTATTTTCATTGATATTATTTTTAGTAAATGCGGGCGAAGAAAATCTAAACTTCACAATGAAATCAGCAGAGAAGCACGATGCAAACGTATTGAAAGAGCTAATTCAGATGCATCATTCGTTCGTCTTGCTTTTGAATATGCACCAGACATCAATTATTCGGCCCATTATAAAATTTCAATCGGTGCAATGGATAAAAGATGAAAATATTGTCAGGCGTTAAAATTCCGCAACGAAGCAATTGGTCTCTGTTGCGCATCAGGAAACGTGGTCTTCCCATTTCACCGGAACCTTTGTTGTCCGATCAGATGATTCAAAATTAAGCAAGTTATACAAATTCAATTCATCCTTTCAAATGATGTCATTTATGGCAATAAAAATTCATAATCAAACACTCGACAGATATAATTTTGAAACGACTTTTAAAATCCAAGGTCAAGTATACCATAAGATTGGTTCGTGATGCCGATGCCTAATGATAACTCAATTCCAAATCTACTTTACGAGCAGTTGTAAAGAACGTGTGACAACTCAGTGCCGGTATAACTTTATTGAACAGACAGAAGAAAGAGCAAAAATCTATATTATTTATTATTTTTCATTCATTCGTTAATTCTTTAAAATTTAAATTTTAACATAATATTTTTTAAAACTATTATAACAATCGCAGGAACGCGTGGCCGGGTCAACTAGTATTATACACGTTTAATATTGATTTATAGTAAAATCAAGTAATAACGGATAAAAAAACGTACATACGTATAAAATAACTCGTAACAAAATACAATTTTTACATAGTTCACACAAAAAATATACATGTATATTAACTCGAACAAAATTCAACAATTTTATTATTAAGCACGTTACCTTTGGTTTATCGACTGACAGTAGTTACCCCTTTTTTTATCTTTTGAATAGTAGCTGTTATCATCTGTTTCTCACATTCCAATCCGTTACAATTGCACGTAGAGGTGTATGCATATCTACCTATTCATAAACAAAAAGGTAGCATAGGCTCGCAGCACACACGCAAGATAATTTCCGACGAATTATTTTTAAAAGATTTCAAAATTTTCTAAAAATGTAACAATACGCTTAAGACCCTAAATTAATGACAGTCCACGATATCGATTTTTTAGTTATTAATAACTGTTGTTCGATTGCGCATTTTGTTATAGAATGTTATTTGCTAATTGGATCGATCACAAATTTAATTAGTATAAAAATATTTCGTTTCTTTTAGATTTTCTTGGCAAAATATAGGATTTCAAAATTGAATCACGACTTTTAAGTGTTCAAAAAAAAAAATATTAATAAAAATAATAATAATAATAAAAATAAAAGTAGATAGACAACTATCTGAAATGGTTCAAACAAAAAATGGGGTAAGACAGGGTTGCATACTGTCATCGATACTTTATAATATATAGTATACCTTCCTGGATTCGGAGCTGTAACCGAAGCGGAGCGCGTCCGTAGGTGGCGGATAGTGGAATGGTCTACAGATATGTAGGTTAGCTGTGAATAAGACATCAGTTGAATAAGCAGTCGCAGACCAACAGCGGGTAGAAAGTCTCTGGCAGACGACTCCAGTAATGACAGGGCAAGGGGACACGAGGATGCAGATGGACAGCTTCAGGAACTGTCTACTAAAAGTCTGCATACATCCTACGACTGTCTCTCCCTCGGCGGGTTTAGGTCACCGTAAAAACCTATAATCGTTACCTCCTCATCAGTAATAAACTGCTGCCTTGCGGTCATTTTACCCAAAGGCTAAGGGAGACAACTCCGACAGAAAACAGAACTTAAATCCAGAAGCGTCTGTCTCCAGTGGATCGGTTAGCTGGTCAGCGTCTGTTCTCCACGTTAGGAGCGGCCGAAATCATGGCTGGAACTTACAATCTCAGTGTAAATTATGAACTGGTTATACTAGTTACCCAACACAAATTTCAAATAATATAAAATATATTCGTATAACTAGTCAAGGAGATAAACTGAAAAGGTAACGAGCTATCATATTCTGGAGTGCCTGGACCAACATGCAAAGCAAAATCGGAATCATTGACGGTAAAATTAAAATCAAAACGAAAATGTCTATTTGGAACACTAAACATAAATTCGTTACTTAAAGTCGGTAAATTAAAAAAACAGTTAGTAAATGTTATGGAGGAAAGACAAATACAACTCATTGCACTTCAAGAAACAAGATTCACAGATAAAGATACAATAGAATCGGAAGATTATCGTATCTTTAAAAGCAAGAGTGGTCAAGTATCTGGAACAAAGATAATTTATCGTAAACAGAAATATATTAAACTCAATTAGAAACTTCTACTCGTCGAGCGAACGTCTATCAATCATGACTATACGGTGTACAAATAAAACATAGACGTTGATAAATTGTCATGCTCCATTTAATAATGATAATCGAAAAAACCCGGAAAAAGTTGTAAAATTCTGGGAACTTCTGGAGCATGAAATGTCAAAAATTCCTATGAGTAATATTAAAATATTAATAGGAGATGTTAATGCTCAAGTCGGTAAAGAAAGAAAATACAAAAAAACTGTAGGCGAATATTCCGCACATAGGCGGACAAATAGAAATGGTGAAAGGTTGATAGAGGTATGTCACGGTTTTAACCTTAAATTAATGTAAACAAATTTTTAAAAAATTACCAAGAAAGCAAAAAATATGGAAATCTCCAAATCCAAATCTAGAAGAGTTTCCGAAAGATCATGTGGCGATATCTTACCAGAACCAAAGGTAGATAATGAATGTGAAGGTTAGAAAAGGAAATTGAAACAGACCATCACCTGACCGAAATTAAGTTAAAATTTCTGCCACAAAATAAAATATTAGGCAACAACTAAAATCGCCAAAGATAGATATACAAATTCTGAAATCGAGGAGTACTGAGTTTCTGAAAAACATAAAAGCAGTAGATTGCAGTTAAAACAAAACTTGGGAACGTAGCATTTGATGTAGCGCCGCTCAAAAAAAATCGTAAATACAGATGGTGGAACGAAATTTATAAACAAGCGTTAGAAAAAAGAAGCCAGATGTGGAAAAAATGGCATTTTACTAAAAATAAGGGTGATTATGTGAATTTTAAGAATCAAAGGACGCGGAAACAGCTCGGATTATAAGAGGAGTAAAAGGAAAGTATATGAAAGAAGTTATTACAGCTTGAAGAAGACTTTAAAAAAAGTAATACAAGATCATTCTATCGTACATTTAAGAACAATTTACAAAAGTATCAACCGCCCAGTTTATGCTTCAGAAATGAAGAAGGAAAACTTGCTTTAAACAATCGAGATAATTGTGAAGTGTTCTAGCGAAGTATTTTGATAAACTATTAAACTGCGAACAACCGAGGGAGACGTTAAACGAAATCCGAAGTATAAATTTCGGAACTCAGTAGCGCCAGATGTATGCGAAATCAAAGACACTATTAACAATTTGAAAAATAATAAAGCAGCGGGGTAAGATGCCATAATTGCGAAAATGTGGAAAAATGCAAATTCTGATACAATCATTGTATTACAAAAAATAATTCAAAAAATATGGATATCAGAAAATGTACCGGTTGATTTGAAAATGGCTTTAATTCCTCCCTTCATAGAAAAGAAAATAGAACCGATCTTAATAATTACCGAGGAATATCGCTTCTACCGGTAACGTAGAAAATTCTTTCAAAAGCGTTGCAAAACTAGATTGGAATATGAAGTAGATAAACAGCATGGAGAATATCAGGATGGTTTTAGAAAAGGAAGATCTTGTCCAGAACAGATAATAAATTTGAAATTAATACTAAAATATATGAGATTGAGATCCAAAAACATAATAGTAACTTTTGTTGACTTCAAGAAAGCTTATGACTCTATAGACAGAGAAACATTATTTAACATATTAGACGAGTTGGGTGTAGATAGTAAACTTATTGCTATCATTAAACAAACATTGACAGTGTCTAAAGTTAAATTGTTAGGAGAAGTATCAAAACCGTTCCAAATAAAAACAGAAGTAAGACAAGGAGATGGCTTATCTCCAACATTATTCAACTGCGTATTAGAGAAGATAATTAGAGAATGGAGAACAAAGAAAGAAGGTATTCGAAGAATTAGATTACGAAAAATCAGAACACGAGAATCAGCTGGTTTGTAGAAATTAAAAAGGACTTAGACGAAATGAAGATAGAAGAAGAAGAAATCCCGAGTAGAGAACTATTTAGAAAGAAAATTGAAAATTGCCAAAGTTTTAAAGAAAAACAGAAGAAAAAAAACTTATGGACGGATGAAAGATAAGGAAGAACATCGGCAGCGGATGAAGAAGTATTGGCTGGAGAGAAAGAATCGTGCATAAATTATTTCACGTGGTCCTTAGATGGCCTAATTCGAATATATATATATATATATATATATATATATATATATATATATATATAGTGAATGGATTACGCGCCAAATAACTGAAAATTGGAACAATGAAATAACGATTGGTGGCAGAAAAATCAGTAATTTAGATATGCAGATGACACAGCACTATTAGGAACGGATGAACTGGAAATAATAACAATTTTAAAACGAGTAGAACATTTCAATCGAAAAGCAAATATTAAATCGTCGAAATGCACCCCATAATGACCATCGATAGGACTGGTAAACTGTCCTAATCATTTACGTCTATATCTGACATGGAAATAAAGACTTCAATCACATATCTGGGAGCATATATATCGCAAGTAATGGAAATGATGTAAATTAAATAACTAAAAGTGTCCTAGGGAAACTAACTAAAATATAGGAAAACCATTCTATAGGGATGAAGAGACTAATCGAAACGCTAATATTTTCGATAGTGAGCTAGAGATCTGAATCAATAAAAGTTTATGTCGTAAGTTAGAAGCGTTTATGATCTGTTACAGAAGAATGCTCAGAATACTGTGGACGGCTGACAGATCTGGGAATAGAGCAAATGAATAGACTGGTATAGAAGATAAAAAATAAGAGCTCTCAAATTTTTTGACTATAATGATTTGTAAAAGACGGTCATACACGGATTAGTAGAAAGAAAAAGAAATAGAGGATGGCCAGGCCACCGACTCGATACATCGGCTACATTCTACATACAGCGAGGATAGCATCGACGGAAATGGCCCAGAATCGGAATGAATGACGAAAAATAATTAAAAATGTTTATGATGATCACGACGTCTGGAAACAGATAACGAAGACGAAGAATAACGTAAACACAATCAACAATCAAGCGATATGAAGTTTATACATAAACGATAACACATTAACAAGTGTTATGGGTTCCGATTCCGAGATCTTTTTTTTTTTTTAAACTGGATTCATTGTGGTTTCTATACACGACTACAGAGAAAATGAGTGTTTGCAGGAGTCGTCATTTTGTTCTTTTGAAGATCTTATGGTCTCTTCATATACGGTTGTTAACTTTTCTAATAGCGATGTTTGCTAAAACTATCCGTCTATTCATGTCGACATCTGATTTGTCAGTTTCTGATATGCAAGAATCTATAAAATTTTGGCTCCAGCGTGTTCCGGCTGTAACATTATATTCCTCGCTTAGTCTCTTAATCGTCTTCATTCGCTTCATCTCCTCTTCAAAGATGACCACGTTTCATTGTCGAATCTAATTACCTTCTTCCGCCGATCAGGTATCTATTCCTCTTTTTCTATCGTGCCTCTAGCCTTGGCTGTTGTACATGCCACGTTAATTTAATAATAATAAGTTTGCGGTTAACATTTTTCACCTAATTTACAACGAATGAGATAACTTAAACGATTCTAATTAAAACAATTAACAGAATGAACTATTGTTAAAACATCCGTATGTACAATTACAATGCGAGTAAATTAAAGTTGAGTCACGCACGTATTAATCGTTTTTTATTTTTCGACGAGTAATGTACTTTCAAAAAGTATTTTTTTGTGTGTTTACGTTAATTATTCGTACCGTATACAAAATAATGATGTATTAGAACGCAGTGCAAATTATCTATGAAAAACTCGTTCGAATATATATTTCCTTTTTGTTTTTTTTTTTGACTTTTCAATGAAACGAATCGAAAAGTGTGTTTACGTTTTTATCATTTTATAAAAAATACTACTAGGCAAATATTCAGAATTTATCAATTTTTATCGTACAACATAATGTGTAAATTTGGTGTTCATACCTAGACCCGATTAATAATTATTTTTTTTTTTTTTTAATATTCGAGAAATCGAGTAAATCATCGTGTTTTTATGTTATCTAATCTAATTTTTTTTCTTTTGAAATAAAACTTATATCAACGAAGTAGAATTTTGGATATATATGTATATTTTTTTTGGATTTTCATTATTTTATTTTATTTTTTATCTTAACACCTCGTAATATTAACGTTCATTAAGTAAACTATCATTTATTCTGTATTAGCGATGGGAATAACCGACTTACGAGACTAACGACTAATCGAGTTTTTTCAAAATAATCGATTAAATCAATCGTTGTCTAATGAATATATATATATATATATATATATGTTTTTTTTTCTAAAAATCTGTTCATTAATTTAAGCATATATATATTTTTTTCTTTACACATTATATTTACAAATTTTCATTTTTTGTGCGTTTAATTAAATTTTATTTTTTATTTCATTAGTACATCGTATCTCAAAAAGTATGTTACACGCTTTAGATTGAAAAACGTACTAATTTAAAGTCAAATTACGACGTACACACGGTCGAATTTCGACATCGAATGCTAGTTAACGATATTCTCAGGATTTTATTTTTTTAATTATATTTCAACTAGAACAAAATTATCGATTTTGTGTAAGCACCGGTTACGTATATATTATATTAGGATATATTTTTCATTTGTTAGTTGATTTGTCAAAAAATCTGTACGATTACGCGATTTATTTCCCAAATTTTACACAATTCTAGATTATCTGTTAGTTTCGTCGAAATAAATTTTTAAAATTTTGTTTTAAATATATTCGATTTTATTCTTATTATTCGCTTGATTTTATACTAAAGAATTAAAGTAATGTTTTAAAATTTATTTTTCATAAATTCGACTGTGAAACCACATATTTTGTACATGGCCATCGGCTTTCTCCACTCTTATTATTATTATGATTGTTTATATATATATTTTTTCTAATATAGATATATTTTCTGTTTACAACTGATCATTTTAATTGTATACTTATTCAATTTTTTCAACACTTTAAAGAATATTTATATTTTTTTAAAATTTACTATGATTTTTATCATGTAATTGCACTCTTTAGTTTTCGTTGTTTCGTTTTATAATAATTCTTATTTTGTTATAGTACTTTTTTTCGCTATAATGTAGATTTATAAGTTTTTATTGGTTTTTGTCTTTAAAATTATTTTAAATTTTAAACAATATTTTAACTTGTATTTTTTTTGGTTTATATATTTTTCCCTAATTATATTATGAGTTGTTTTGTTTTTAAACATATTCACACAAACACTTTTTACACACGTTCTAGATAGTCTAAAGGACTATGTTTTTCATCTCTTATTCCATCCTACTTTTAATTTACATACTCCCAAAGAACTACTACACACACCTATTTATTACTTTTATTATACTAGTATTGTTCATTTGTTTCACCTATACTACACTTACATACGGTTATTTAAGCATACTAGTTTTCTGCATCTTTCTATATATACTTTCATGCGGAATATTATATTCAATTTTGTTTTGTGCGCGGGTTTTTTTTTGGGGGGGGGTCCCCCATTGTATTACGCTTATTATTAATATAAGTTTGTACATTAATGCAGGATATTATATTAAATTTTGCTTTATAAACACGTATTTCTTTTGGTTTAATTATATCACGTTTATTATTAATATTGACGGGCTTACAGATTGATTTATTTTTATTTAATAGTATTTAAGATTTACATTGTAGAAATATTTGATATATATTTTATTCAATTATTACGTACAATAATGCATAGGTTGGTATATTAAATTTTTCTTTTTACATCCAGGGAAATATATGAACATTTAAACAACCTACCCGGATGCTCAATATGTAAACATCCGTTTTTAGAACTGTCGGTTATCGTAAACATCCTATTAAATTCGCGTTATTGACTTTGTAAAGTTCGAACGAGCGGAAAATAATTATTTTAGCCTCATACACGCCGTTGGTCTTAAAATATCGACACAACCGAATGGTTTATATTTTTCTGGGTGATCGAATTGTACCTCAAGCAGCGTTAATTAAATACCTCGGAAAACATTTAAATAAGCGCTGTACTTCCGAAATCCACATTCGAATGAAGATCAAACAAATCAATACAAAAACACGTAAATTATACTAGCTTATCGATCGGAATCGTGCAAGAAGTTACTATACCAACAAATAATAAATCCAATCTGGATGTACGGCATCCAACTTCGGGAAAACGCAATTATACAAAATTTCATTCTGCATGCAAATATAGTTCACGTAATGACATTCACCACGATCTTTGGATGATGCTTGTCGATGATATCATCAAAGAGTTTGCAAAAAAGCACGAGAAGCGACTTTCCAAACATGCTAGTGTGGTGGAAGCAGTTAAACTTTTCGACGCTCGCTTAAATATTATACAAAGGTATCAAATCGCAAAAAATTTAGTATTGTAAATGATGATTATGTTTTATTACTATGTGTATTGAGTGGTGAACTAGTTATTAAAAGAGTTACTTATACAACATCGAGTTAAGATTGTAACAAAAAAAATGAAACCGCTGAACAGGCATCATTATTATTAATCAATCACCATTTGAGATGTAACTATCTTCTGTAAACTAAGTACAAAATATTAATATTGATATTGATATTAAAGGCACCCCCATTAAAAAAAAAAAAAAAAAAAAAAAAAAAAAAGATATTGATATATATATATATATATATTTTCTCTCTCCATTCGCTCTTTAATAAATCACAGTTTTAAACTATACTAAATAAATATCTAAGCGAATATTTAAAGGAAACAACGACGATTGCCGATAAATTTTATCTATTCCCCCCTCAATGTAATAATACATGACTCTTCCCTCCTAAATCCTCAACCATAACCACAATCTGATATTCCGGACTCGTTCCAGAATCTTGAACGTTTATAAAGATCACGAAATACTATACACAGATGGAGAAAAAAAATTCCACTTGCCGTTGTTTATAAACATGGTACAATTTGATGTCCACTTCCGTCTATGTTCTCAATGTTGTCCGATAGAGTTATATGCAATCTCCTGCGCAAGAAAGCTTAGTTCTATCAGAGAATAAAATAATGACCATTATCGAGTATAAGAAGAATCGGAATATGTGCAGGAAGCAATTTATTTAGGCAAGTGCTTACCATTTGACGATTGGATGGACAAAGAAACGACAAGAGCATGGAACATAAATTTTGTAGTTTAAAAGTAATTCTAAAAAATAGAAGGTGAAAAATTAACATAAAAATAAAAGTTAATATTCTGTAAAGATGCGTCGTACCAGTTTTGCTGTATGGCTGTCAAACGTGATCTATTATGAAAGCAGCATATATTGACAAAATTAGTCGAGTACAGAGAGCAATGGAAAGATCTGTACTTGGAATTAGAAGAATTGACCGAATTTGTTCGGAAACCATAAGGCATAAAACCAAAATGAAGGACATTGCAAAGATGGCAGTCAGTCCCTGAAATGGAACTGGGCTCATCACATGATTCGTCAGTATGGTTTGGCCGCAAATGTAACGAAATGGATTCCAGACCACAATAATAAAAAAAGTGTAAGTAGACAACAGTTAAGGAGAGAAGATGACTTCAGACAGCGAATGGGTTGCTCCAATATAACAGAATAGAAGAAAACGTGCCAAATATATGTTGTTCATAACGGTGTCTAACTATTATTATTATTATTTATAGGTTCGTGGTATGCATGCTTATATGTTATATAATATTGTTAATTTGAAACTAAAAATAATTTATTGCACAAAATCGTTTCTACGAAATGGGGCGCTACGATAGGAGTGCTTCAAACTTCGGCGCTGGCCTTATCTTTTGCTGCAGAGAAAAATGTATACGGCGTTAAACAGCGCTTACAGAATCGTTACCGGCTGCTTAAAACTAACAGACAAAGCCAGTAATATTGTTCTACCATCAATATGTAAGAAAGTAGCAGAAATTAGGATGAAAACACTAGTACTTACAGACCAAAAGCCCTATGGACAATCATCACCTAAAAATGCTTAAATCTAGAAAAGACTTTTGGAACTTCATGAAGAAGCTATTTCTAACTATAACTTCGCACTGTTACACCCTGAAGACCCAACGCACTATAATTTTTGATGTTGGACTTAATTATTACAACACTTCATTTATTCTCAGCGACGTTGAAGTCTTTCACCGCGATGATCTTGCTAGAAGCGATCATACTCCTGTAATAGCTCATCATAAACTTACCGCAAAACAGATTGGAAAACATATGGTTCGACCTTCAGTTGCAAATTTCGAGATCAGTTCAATCTCAGACACCCAAAACCTCGTCCACTTGTTCACAAATATAATTGAAGTCATGCAAATTCCATAACTCGCAGAACTTCACATTTACGTAAAAATGCCGTACCATGGTAGATCTCAGGCTTACAGCTATTCATAACGGAAGAAAAGCTCTGAAAAAACTAAAAGCCACTCATCCTTGGAAAATCATATTACCTATCAAAAACTCCGTGCTAAAGCACGATACAGATTAAAACAAGCCAAACGAAACACTCATACCAGAAATTTATTCCATCTCTACAAACACTGTCTGGAAAAAAATTCGAGCACTTCATAGAAAATTTTTTTCGCCATTTCCTACGAGCATTAAACTGAACAGTCACATCAGCACAGATTTAACCGAAATAGCCTCATCGTTTGCGAAGTTTATAGCTCTCTGGTCCAGTAGTAACTCTAATTTTTCATCAGAGGCACTCAATCGCAAGAACAACCTCGCTGTCATGAGATTTTCATTCTGGAAATGAAGATCCTTATAACTGCCCTATTCGATTTGAAGAATTACAATGAAGTATTAAAAAACAGAAACCAACTGCAGCTGGACCGGATAGCATCCATGCCTACATCATCCAAAATATCCTGGAATTAGCTGTTCTATTGTTGTCAATTTAATTTTTAACCACATCTGCTAAACGAATACCTTCCCTGATTCATGGAAAACATGGAAATCATTCCGATTTGTAAACCAAATAAAAACCCAGTGTTATTAGACAGTTATCGTCCTATCTCGCTAACTAGAGTCATATAACTTCTAGAACGGATTATAAATGCAAGATTACTGTGGTTCATCGAATCCAACAACTTTTTGGCTGAATCACAATGCGGATTTAGAGTGAGCAGATCAACTTGATTTTTCTCAAACAGTCCATACAAACATCATTTAATCGTAAAAACCATCTACTGGCAGTATTGCGTGACATATTCAAAGCTTTCGATAACGAGAATTTTTTTTTAAAATTCCTTCTTTGCTAAGGAGTTCACGGACATCTAACATATTTCGCCAGAAATTTCCTTCCAAGCCGCAAATTTCACATTCGACTAGAATCATTAAAACCAACAACCCGAGATCTACAGAATGGTGTCCCTCAGGGCTCCATTCTGAATCCTACCTTCTTTAACATAACCATAAATGATATTTCAGAACAGCTCTATCCATCTGTCCAATGCTTTTTATTCGCAGATGATCAAGCTATCTTCATTTCTTTCTCGGATATAGCCCTCAGAACATCCATACTACAGGATACAATCGACAGACTACAAGCCTGATCAATCCGTAATGGCTTCAACTTCCTCAACACGAAAACTACTGCTATACATTTCTGCAGACTTCGTTGCTGTAGTCATAAAATTTCAGTTACAATAAACAACATGCCCGTTCCAACATCAGATGCTGTGAAGAAATAATTTTGAATCAGAAACTTACATGGAAACCGTACATCAACCAACTGAAAACAAGATGCACCAAAAAATTAAATCTAATCCGTAAAGTAGCAAACACAACATATAGCTCAGACCGTTCCTTCTTATTGAAAATGGATCAAACATTGATTAAATCAAGGCTCGACTACAGCGCTGTAATTTACTCGTCAGCTAATAAAAACATCAATCAAACATACTGCCATGAGACTCGCTATTGGAGCTTTTCCACTTCTCCATCCATTAGCATTCTTTGTGAAGCTGATATTCTCCTCTCAGTATTTACAGAGAAATCGGAGTAAAATACGTGGATTCGACTCAAATCGTCGTCAAATCTTCCTTCATTAAACGCACTTCAACCATTACCTCATACATCTGTACTCACTCCCCATAAGCAAGTTACTACAATCTTGGGCTCGATGCAACTCACTTTACCACCAACATATCAACTAAGTATAGCAACAACACTTTCATGGGCGTACCTACAATTCAACATAGACCTTCAGCTGCGACAATTCTCAAAAAATAAATACTTTCTGCAACATATGATCAGAAAATACGACAATTTCAAAACATTCTTTACTGATGGTTCCAAAATAGGTTATGGAATAGCATCTGATAAAGAACTTATTCTCGGTCACTCTCTTCCAGATCTGTTTACTATTCTTTTGGCAGAACTGTTTGCTATAAAACTTACTATAGATTATGTGATAAACTCTGATTTTCATTCCTCATTCCTCTTTCCTCATCAGACTCACTAACCGCACTTATTTCTCTTCAAAAATATAATTGCCCTCATCAACATCCAGTAGCCAAAGAAATAATTCGCGCTCTTTGTGATATAAATGCTCGTGTTTCGTTCGCGTCGATTCCATCATATGTTGGAATCGAGGGAAATACGCTCGCGGACATTGCAGCAAAAGAATGTTCGCTGTTCTTTCTGGTACTAAACATCAAAATACCACCAAGGGATCTTCAACCACATGTAATGAAAAATTTATTACAGACATGGCAACAACAGTGGACCCCAGCACTCCAAACACGAGTAAACTACGCCAAATTCGAGACACCATCTAACCATGGAACACATCATTATCGGTAAGATACTCCAAACTCACACATAGACCCCTCCTATCAAATCAGCCGTTCCCACTCTGTTCCAACTGCAATTACCATGATACAATCCAACATCTACTGGTTAGCTGTCCGATTTATAATTCCTACCGAGCACAAATTCTCCAATCGTCCACCCTCTCCGAAATACTGTGTAATCATCATGCTAAAGTTAAACGTCTCCTTCATTTCCTCAAGATTATCAACTTATTTCAATCCATTTAATTCCTATATTCTCATGTCTCAGGTTTAGGCGGCAGTATACGGCATGTCAACAAAGAAGAACAAGATGAAGAAAAAAAAGTTCCAAATAATAATGTATCTAAAAGTGCTGGCATACAAAACTAAAAAAAAAAAAATATTAAAAACAGAAACGGAGAAAAGTATGACATCTTACATGTAATACTGCAAGAACGAATTCACGGTAAAATATCAGTTGTTAAGAAATTCCTGGATAAAAAACATCCAAGAATGAAAAATGATTTCCGTGGACTGTTTAAGGCAGCAAGGGAGAAAAATTATTGGATAACTTGCCATAATATCGAACTATTATTAATAATTTGCAGGTTTTGTTTGTATACGAGACGTTAACTAAAAGAATTTTTTTTATTTCGAATTGCGAATAATACCGAATTTCGAAAAAGCGCTTTTTTACGAGATACCCTATATTTGCGGGAAAATATTAACATTCGTTAATATTCAGATTTTAAATAAAGCGAATTTGTATCAAAATCGAAACGATTATAATGTTACAATTAAAACATACGAAGTAGGTTGAATTATTATTATTATGATTGAAAACTTACCTTATGTGGATAACGTCTATATCGCTGGAAATTATTCTTTTCCACGTTCCCGGAAGATATGCTCGACATAAAGAAGCTGCTCTATCCAGCATGTCTTCATTAACTTGATTCTGTAAAAATTAGAAATAAAAAAAAAATAAAAAACGAATTTTACAAATTATAACACCATAGAACGAACTGTAAATAAATAAATAGAAAAACGAGTTCTAATATTGCGCATAATCTTAAAAACTGTTCACATAACAACCACTTTTTCGTTACACGTACATGTAATTCTTATTATTAGCAGTAATCCCGATTGGAAAAGGATATAATAGCATCCAACGGGCGTATCGCTATAGATGGAAGAAAAAGGGGAACGCTTACATCCAGCAGTGAATCGATATAAGCGTATCGTTATATATATATATATATATATATATATATATATATATATATATATATACTTAAGACTATTTACGTCAATTTGGAAAATGTGGAATGTAGTGATTTTTTATTAAAATAAACAACGAAAAACAAGTTAAAAATCACTCAAAATTTTTCTAAATCACAAAGCTTTTCAGCTGTTAGGCCATTTCGAAGTGAATATTTAAAAAGATGAAAAATATAAAATGAAAAAAATATTAATTTAAGATTGCAATTCACAAAAATCTATTAAATTGAATGATAAATTTTAGTGAAGAATTAATTCTAAGAAGTATATTGTAAATTTCATTTTTGTCTTGAACAACTATTATTCTTATTTTAGTGGTTATTGGTTTTTGTTTATTTAGAAATTTTATATTGGACTACTATTTTTCAATTATTTTAATTTTTATTTTTAAATGACTATTGATTTTTGTTTAGTTATAAATTTTATATTGCAACTGTTTTTCAATTATTTTTTATTTTACTGGCATTTTTATGAAAAAAAAAATTATATTACTGATAGCTGATTGTATTGTTTACCACCTTCTCGGTCAGATTGTTTTATTAATACTGTTCTTCGTTTTGCTGTTTTTATGAATTAAATGTTTGATATTTTTTAAATATTCACCTGATAATGGCCTAGCAGCTGAAAGCTTTGTGATTTTTCAGTAGATAAATTTTAGTGATTTTAACTTGTTTTTTGTCGTCCATTTACGTTAAGATGATTAAAAGCGCGTAGATAAAATCCAAATTTCAAGATTTATCGACACACGAGCAGTCTATTTGTATCCACTATGAAATGCAAAAAAAAAAAGATAATAATTTACGTCCTATTTCGTCATATCGATATCAAACTTCATTCGATTCTAAGGCGAAAAAGAATTCGCTAAACCGAAAGATACTCGGTCTATATAAACTCTTAACGACAAACATTAAATTCATCCGTAGTATTAAAGAGAGAAAGGTACATAGTAATTAACCCTTTCGGTCATAATAAAATTTTAACATAAACTTATAAAGGTTATACAGGTGTTTATTATACCATACCGCATGTTAAATGAACTGTAGATAACTGTTTATTTAAATATGATATTGACATACGTATAAAAATTTTTGTTAGCATTCAAATGTCACGTACCATATAGTGGACATTGTGACTGAAACGGTTAAGAAAATAGTTTGCAAAACTGAACTAATTGTTTTTTTTTTTTATTAATTTTTATTTTCTTTTTAATACCTGAAAACTCAGATTTCTGAAGAAATTTCACAAATTCAGCGACCTAATGGCGGTCATCTGAACGATATTGTGTTCCACAAATAATTGTAAGCTAGTTTCTCGTTTTCGTGTTTTCAAATAGATTCTGTCACACCTTACATGTAATTATTATCGCTATCATTATCCGAAAATTAAATAGATTTTTGCATATAATTATTAAAAATTGTTATATATATATATTATGGACTTGAAATTATAATATTGTTTATTGATTTATTATTCGTTTGTCTTTAGAAAAGTTAGAATTAATAGTTATTTTAATAATCGATTTATTCGTATTTTTCATGTTAGCCGATTTATGTCGCGTATGTTCCGGTAGAAAGCCTATAAAGAAAAATGAAACCGAACAATTCGTCGAATTTAGATATCAAAAATCGAATTAGTAACTTTTTCTGAAAAATCGAATTAGTCATTTGTTAGTATTCGATTATGCCCATCTCTAATATATCTATCCATCTATCTATCTATCTATCTATCTATTATATATATATATTCGTTATTATTTCCGCGACTGGTAAAATAATATTAAAAAAGAAGATACTTAGAAAATAAAAGAAAGCTAAGTAGCAGTAGCGTAGTCAGGGTGGAGGGGATAGATTTGGGGTCAGTCAATCTGATAATAAGAAAATATATACTCGTCGTTAAATGCAGTTTTGCATTTGTTAAACCTATGTTGTTGTTTTTTTCATTTATTTTATTTAAATTTCGTTGTTTTTGAAAGAAATAAATAGTTTTGTAATATAGGAGGTGCTAGAAGAATTTTGTAGAAAAAAGGCGAAGAATAGATTTTAGATTTTAAATTTTAAATTTAGTTAAATATTACTATGTATTATTACTTCGAAAAATATAAAATCGTTATTTATCGTTTATTTTTTTCGCGAAATTTATTGTACTTTGTAACCATCCGCCTCTGTTCTCGATAACATACTATTAGTATGTTCCAGTGACGTTAAATATTTCTGCCGTCTATTGCTTCTAATAGAATTACATATTCGACGTCTAATAAGTATAACAATAACTCTGGTAATTTGGGTTGCTTAGGGCTTGGGGTTTAACCTACTTGAGTTTTAGTTATTTACTTAAAATTCAATTTAACTTGGGTTTACTGTTATAATTTAGTTTTGTTTAAACCCCCCTCTTCAATCAAGTCTGGCTACGCCTCTGCTAAGTAGTATATATATATATATATATATATATATATATATATATATATATATATATATATATATATATATATATATATATATATATGACGATCCTCAGTTGTTAACTATCGAGATAAGCTTCTTCTAAAAGTAATTTAACGCGGAACACATCTCGATTTATCAACCTAGTAATAAACTTTGAAATAAAAATTCGACTGTAGGAAAAATTGAAGAAAAAAAACGATCCTTCTTGAATAACGACACGCGTGTCCATAGGGAGAACTAACTTGCGACCGATAACGTTTATCAAGGTTATATTTCTTTAAAACGATTAAAAATCAAATTCTTCACACTTCAAGATTAATAGTTTATTCAGGAAATTTTAATTTATTTTAAATGCTGTATCTATACCCCGGTGGTTTTTACTTTCGCGACTTAATTAAAAATAACCGAAATATAAGCAAAACTTTTTTTCCCATTGTATCGACACCAAAGTGCAAATAATGATGATGAATAAGGTAATGAAAATGTAATTAATCTAACGTCTCCACTAGATTGTCAGTGACAAAATATCCTTAAAGTTGGAGAACTGAATTATCGGGTTATCTGATTACTATAGCATTACATAAGTTTATTATTCAAATTAGTTGTTTACTTGTGTTACTTGAACTATTTCTTTTTCAGGTTATTGGAGAGTATAAAATTGAAAGAAAAAAAAAAATTAATCTAGATAGTATTCGAATTTACGATAAAATTGAGAAAAATGCTGTATTACGAAAATAATAGTTTAACGCGTGAGTTTATAGAATTAAAAATTATTTCAATAAACAAACTAAACTAAAGGATTGACGTAATAATAATGAAATCAAATTTATTTGAATATAACGTGCAATATATTACAAAGTTGCCAACATATCTACAATACGACTTCAAACTTTCATGATTGGTATCTCTATACGTCTATAATTTTTTTCGCTGAAAACCATGTTCGTATTTTTTTCTTGGGAGGTTTCGAAAACACTTGCAGTTTTCATGATATCGGTTGTTTTCGAAATCTACAATAATTTACTGCAAAACATTTACACATATGTTTCACAACCGTATACAAGTATATGCACATATATATATATATATATATATATATATATATATATATATATATATATATATATATATATCCATCAACACCCGATAATAATCTTGTATAAATAAATGTACAAAACGAACGCACGCCGGTATGTACACATCTACAAACACATACTTATTCACAACGAATATTTAATCTGACATAAACACACGTCATGCTTACAAACGTTAAGGCATGCGTGCTGCATGGTGGTATACAATCACCATTTCAAAAAATATATAAAAAAATAAAAAAAAAACAGGTTACATCGTTAATTTTTGTTTACACATGCACGGATAGCGCCAGATGTAAACCACACAATTCAAAATTAAGGCGCTTCGCTGTAATAATAATAATAATAATTATAATTATTATTATTATTATTATTATAAAACAATGATTAGTAAAAAGTCCGATTCCAATATAATTAAAAAAAAAAAATTGAGATAAGTGATAAAGATATAGAAAATGAATACAAAACAAGAATTATCGGAGGTCGATTAAGTTATTGTAAATATTTAAAAATTAGGACGTAGACTCAGCGATAAGGAGTAAGAAACCATTAATTGTTAGCGATAACGCGATAAAAGATAATGATATTATATTAAAAAATAAAAACAAAAATTCGAACGTTTAGAAATTAAATCAGGATATTGCTGGGAAAAAAAAAATATATATATATACAAAGAGAAACAGACAGATAATTTAAACTTAGATTTGACGAACATTTGGAGTTTTACTAAAGGAACAGTTAGAATAATTAGGAAAACTTAAATGGCACACGAAAGAATAATTCTCAATACAAGATTCAAGGACCACAAGACGATTTCAGGGAGAAGACAACAAATAAAATTAATGGACGGAGTGTAACATAAAAATGGAGTTGAGCAGGATATATCGAAGATGAGACGATGATATACAAACGGATGACACACTAGTGGATGATTGACAGTCGTCGTACAAAAGGAAAGCCCGTGACTAGGTACAAGGATGTTATTGTGAAATCGAGAGGAATTAACCGGATTCGAGCTGTACAAGGTAGAAGACGTTGGAAATGTTTAAGCAATGCTTTCACCCAGCAGTGAGTTGATATAGGCATATCGTGATATATATATCACCATCGTCGTGTTGTTCGTTGCCGAACGTCGTGACTAGCTATATGTACGCTTATTTTTACGTACAAAATGAGCTAGCATTCAAGGCACTATTTTATATGCGACGCGGACGCACGTGCATATGATGTTATACGGAGCTTCTCCGTGATAATTAAGCATTAAATAATGATGAAAACTTTCTATGTCGCGTGTTGGTTTCGAAACCCCGACCGTCGAGTTAACAGTCGAAGGCCACAGCGACATATTGATATATATATATATATATATATGTGTGTGTGTGTGTGTAATCGTGTAAAACGAATCAAGTTACTTAATTATGAAATTAATAATATCGACTTGACACCGTAATTACAATATTTTACATATATATTAAAATAAAAAAAAAAAATAGAAAATTATTAGAAATAAAAATGAAGTTAAGAAATAAAAATTATTTATTATTAATATACCAATTCAGTTTAAAAGACAACGTTATAAACATATTTAGTCTTTAGTACAAGGATTATTGTATTTTTCCTGATTCGTTAACGGCATTACCCTCAGTCTAGAAATTTTGTTATAGTTTGAAACAAGTTAATTAGTTTGTTATTAAATATAATTTCAAGCTTTTACGATCTATTTCCATACGTTCGAAATTTTTCCCCGCTGTAAATCGTATCCATTTTTTCCTCATCACGTTCCGAAAATAAGTTGCGTGCAAGGTTTTTCCGACACGTTACCAGGAATATTATCGCCGTTTGTTATTATTATTTAATTTAACTTCAATCATCTGAAAATAATTGCCGAAATATTCATTATCTAATCATATATGCATATATTTTTTCTCTTCTTCGTGCCAACCAGACTCGGGTATAGCTTAATAAACACATTTCAACAACTTCACATTCTATAAAATGAGTTTCGATTTCTTATTAACTAGAATGATTCTCTTACTTTGATGGTTCTAGCTCGTGTCTTTATACAAACACACACACATTGGAGAGAGAAAGAGATTGGAGAGAAATAAAATATATATATATAATATTAACATAAAAATATTCGAATTAATATGGACAATATTCTTGTATTTATTTGTTTCACGTTAAACTAAGTTTTTTCATTAGCTGCACATGAGAAAATTTTTATTTGTGCGCGTTAGATAATTAACATTTATGTATACGAAAACGCTATTGACAGTCCTGCGTCTATAGTTACCTCCTCTTTAAAGTAACTTCGATCGCGATCTTGGTCCAATTTAAAATATATATATATATTTCTTTACCCATCTGCTAACTAAAAAATCAAATTGAAATGATTGACGTTAAATATCTCAATTATAAAAATTCATTGAAAATTATCGAAAATCATAAAGAACCTCTACATAAATAGTTTGTGTACCGGAATTAGATAGCGTGTTAAACCAGAGCGTTCGTTTAATAGAATAGATTTATTATTATTTAGTAAATACGGGTGCCGACCGCACTAATGGACCATATGCATTCAAGGACTTTACTGCGATCCTCAGATTTAAAAGGTTCAACGAATGTATAGGAAATAGAAAACATTGCGGATATGGCTGGGAAACTCGGATAAGAGTTGCGATAAGGAAAGAAGGCTGCGCGGGTTTTAAGTGTTATGAGAACACGACAAGATGTTAGTGTGTTAGGAATAAGCAGTTGTGTCGTTCGAGGAAGGTTGCCTCGAACAAGATAGGAATGGGTATTGAGTATATTCAAATGTTGATGTATTGGAGAGTAGTGATTTTATGAATTGACAAAACAAAACAAAATCGAAGTTAATCACTAAAAAAATTTTTTATTATATAGCGAAACTTTTCGACTGTAAAGTCATTATCAAGCTATTCTTGGGCAGTTCGCGATAAATTATTATTATGCGGTATTCGGTAATATCCCATTCTGCGCCCGATATACCAAGACTTTAAAGTTCCTTCATCCATATCGGAATATAATTAATCGGCATCAAAATAGATCGCATTCGAATACTTCGTTAAAGTTCGCATCGATAATCTTCTCATTTGTTTGAATTGTACTCCGATCGTGCCACTTCACTTCTTATTCCGGTTAAGGAGCGCCGTTAAGTAAAATTTAAATCATTTCCTGCTGTAAGAGGTTCCTTTTGAGCTTTTAGCGAGTTTTTCAACTCAAAAAAATAATCTTCAGTTAGGGTTTTACCGTTACACTGGTTCTAATGTCAGGTAACGCCATGCCACTGTACAACTTACGTATAAAACAGCGGCATCTGTTTTTTTTTTGTTTTTATTATTTGAATTCGTTTCGCGATTACGGAATTTGTATTCGAACAGTTGACTCGAATTTCGCGTACTTCTATGAAACGATAAATACAACACAAGCCCTTGAAAATCGGCGCGAAAATAAAAAAAATAAAAATATAAAAAATAAAAATATAAAAAATAAAAATATAAAAATAAATTGCGTAAAACGCGGCGACGGTGGCGTAAACGATTACAAACTGCAATCGAGCAATTAACGTCGTCGTTGAGTAATTATCGACCAAATCGATAACCTCGATTTGATATTGCGATAACTTAATAATATCCCCCCTTCGTATTTCGAAATTATTCGAGGTAACGTAGTATGAGAAATTATGTTAAAGCGATATGAATGAAAAATTATTAGAATAAAATAGGTGACTGGAAATTCCGTGAATAATAAACGCATCGTCGGAAAAAAAATTGCGTTTCGTAGAAATTCGTTCGAAGCGTTAAATTTTGGCATTTAACTGGTTACATTACAAAGCCGAAATAACAGGCTTTAAAAAAAACAACGATCACTACATAACAGGTTTCAAAAAAACGATTACTACGACGTGTATATATTGTTACGCGGTCGATGTGTCAAATGTGACATTTTACTTTTACATGTTTTCTTAATTTTAACACACACTCATATATGTATATATATACATATATATATATATATATATATATATATATATATATATATATATATATAAATTGATTTCCACGTTAATGTAATATATGTGAAGTAAGCTAACATTTATATATATTAGAGACTGAAGCCCGTTATCTAACTTTGAACAATCTAGACATTATTTCGCGATTTTTCCTACAGCTGTTTTATACTTCAGTCTATAGCACGGTTTAAACATCCAATCTCTCTCCGCACAATTTTTCCGTCACATACTTCAATCCAGTTCTCGGGCATTCTTTAGTCTTCTACTATCTAGCGTCACTCATTCAACACATTTTCTCGAGCCATCTGTCTGTTTTCATTCGAATAACATGTACGATTCATATAACTTGCACGTTTACAACTAATAACTATTATCGAAGATCAGATTATTTTGCTATTTTTACATTACCTCTGTTCAATATGATCGATTAACATTTGATACTTTCAATTAATATATTAATAAATATTAATATTAATATTTATATATATATATATATGTGTGTGTGTAAAACATATATATACATTTATATATATATATATATATATATATATTTCATTATTGGGACGACTAGTCTTTGACAATAATGATTATGAAGTTGAAAGTACGTGTGAAGAGTCACAGTTCCAACGAAGTAACTCCGACTTATTCATTACTTCACTAAAGCATATGGTTTTGGACGTTTAAGTATAGTTGTCCAGGAGCTGTGTGCTTTTCAAATCTTTTTGCATGTTTGCAAGCAAATATGGTAATTTCATCGATGATCATAATTTTTAAGTCTGGGTGTATGCCATTATTGCGTTAAAATCGTTATGCGCGGATGATCGTACGAAGTCGTCTTTGTATGGAATCCATATAGGAAACACTAGTACAACCCCCGTAATTGTATTCTATAAATCCAAATAAGTTTAACAATGGCTATATACAAAAGTGGTGTTTTTAATAGATAGCGTTGAGTTCTTTCTTATTAGCCAATAATATATATATATATATATATATATATATATATATATATATATATATATATATATATACACAAAGACATTTCCTAGTTAAAAAATATATACTTTCATAACTGGAAAATATTAGGACTTACTAACATCCATAGAAATTACTAAATAAAATTATTGACATTCACTTATTGATTCTGAACGAATTTAGCGTTAAAATAGTTTGATTTTATAACAAATCTGATATCAAGAAAATATACAAATCCTATCTTTATATTCAGTTAACACCAATTTTAAATTCGGAATAAAGATATAATAAAGATTAAAAATAAAAATAAGAATAAACAAGCACTCTTATTTCGGATTTGTATGAATATTTTTAAATTATTTCACGGATTATAATACACTACCTCGATTAAATTGTATGTACAAAATTACGTATTTGATTTCGTACGGCGAATGAAATAATTTTATAACAATAAAAATCCTAAATCAAATTCGAAGTGAAAAATGAGGCATTTCGAGTTATTGATAATCGCGTGGTTTACCTTGGTACTTAATCACCAATGACACCTTACACGGAGAATTTAAAATTAGCTATATCAAGGATTGATTCATAAATCACAGTAAGCAGGCCGATGAACAACGATAACACACTAGCGAGGAATCTGTCAGATAACAGCAGGAAAGTAAGAAGTCTTCAACGATAATACCTCGGCTATATATTAATTAAAATTCAATCGAGGAACACTACTGAGTGTTGTTGACCCCGCGCATGCCACTTTCATTTTAAAAAATCCTAGGTGGTCATAAAACAGGCTAGTTTCAATGGGTAAATAATAATTACAATTTTAAAAAATATAATTAGAAATAAACCACAACTGTCATATTTCGTCCTAGTAAATGAATCAGGTTTTATATATTAACGGCAAAAAATTTCTACGTTCAAAATTAATTTCGTTCAGGCGTATACTGCACATGTACACATACGTATGGGAAGGGGCTATGTGACAAACAATGGAAACCGCAGCGGAAACATTAAACGAAAAATAAGCTTTACAAAAAAGATGGTCCCGATAAACTTACAAAATATAGGAAGACCGTCAAATAAGGTTCCAAATGGAAAAGTACAAATACTGATACATTTAATATTAAACCTCAAAATGAAGTGTCCTCTTACAGGCCAATTAGCCTGTTACAAAGTATTGGAAAAACTACTTCTCAGGAGAATCAAACCAATTCTTGAAGAAAATAAAGTGATACGAGACTATCAGTTCGGATTCAGGAATCACCATAGCACCATTGAGCAAGTACATAGAATAGTCGACATCAAACAACAAAAGTTTCGAAGAAAACAAGTATTGTTCAGCGGTATTTCTCGACATCAAAAAGGCCTTTGATAAAGTCTGGCACGTTGGCTTATTGTACAAATTAAAACTAAAATTACCGCACGAGTACTACCAGCTAATGAAGTCATACCTAACAGAAAGATATTTCCATGTTAATGTTAACGGGAATTACTCACGAATTCATTCAATACAATCGGTAGTACCTCAAGGCAGTGTACTCGGACCAACACTGTACCAGCTCTATACATACGACTTTCCAGTTAACGAAAATAGAGACACAGCTATGCCGATGACACCGCTATTCTCTCGACTCATCGTGATAATAATTTAACGGCCGAACAACTTCAAAGCCATCTACTACACGTAGAAAATTAGACTGGAAATTCAACGTTAATGAATCAAAATGCAAGCAAGTTTTATTTACTTTAAATAAAAGCAAAAATTTACCGATTAAGTTAAATGGTCAAACAATTTCCGAATCGTGTAACGTAAAATATCTTGGATTACACCTTGATAAACGGCTTACCTGGAAAAATCATGTTATTGCTAAACGTAAACAGCTCAGCATTACATACCGAAATATTTATTGACTGATGGGCAAATATTCAAGACTGCCGTATGAAAATAAAGTATTTTTATATAAAACAGTCTTGAAGCCAATCTGGTCATATGGTATCCAGATTTGGGGTACAACGAACAACTCTAACTTAGACATAGTACAAAAATTTCAATATCAAGTATTGCGAAATATCGTGTCAGCGCCATGGTATGTCCGCAATGACGACATACACAAGGATCTCCGTATACCGTCTGTTAAAGAGGTAGTCAAAAGCTGCGCTGGAAGATACTTGCATCGACTTCAAACCCACATCAATCCACTAGCAGTCAATGTTCTACGTAACGGCGTGCAATTCCAACGACTGAAGAGACGCAGTCAGATCGAACTGGGAAATCGACCGTAGCGATCAACTGGTTTATATATTTATATTATATTATATTGTATAATTCAGTGCTGTCTATTGTTCAACCGACCAGATTCTTAAAAAAAAAAAAAAAAAAAAAAAACATTTAACATTAATTTAGAGTCTTAAACAATAACAGCAACATCGCGCAAACACATCGAGCATTTAAAACGTCTTGCTACAGATGAGTGTTAAGAACATTACAGATAGAACTTTCAATTTTAAGACAATACATGCAACGATTATTACCGACAATAATAAGGCAAAGCCTAAAATTTCTCGTTGGTCGCATAATAAAGCAGAACGGCTTGGAAAAACGTTGATCCAAGGAAAAATAAATAGCAGTAGAACTAGAGGACCGTCTCAGCTGAAACTCATAAACAACTACAAATCTAAGGTTGCTGAAATTATTATTAGATGAATATGGAGGCAGGTGATTTCCTAATCCACCACTTCATGACGTCCGAAAACGGACGTAAGTGTATATATATATATTATATTCTTCTTGTTCAACGCCATGACCGATCACGATCTTAGACTCGTCTATTGGCAAGTTTCACTAATTCTTTATACGTATTCCTATCCGGTGCTGTGTGAGATAGTTCTTCAACGCCATAACTTGTCCATGTTCGTAAGTTCTGGAACCAAGATCCAACTCTCCTTTTTCCTTCTACTTTCCCCATTATTATATTCTGTAATAGTGTGTATTTAGGCCCACGCATCACATGACCGAAATATTCCACATTCCGTCTTTTAACAATATCGAGTAGTTTTTCTTTTTCTTTTTTCATTTTCTGCAGCACTTTAACATTTGTCATATTTTTGGTCCACGGGATCATAAGTAAATGTCGATTATATTAGTCAAAAGAAAAAATTGAATACATAGATTTTGCATCGATCTACGACCGAATCTTTAATTTTATCTATTCGGAACGCTTGTCGGTGTCTCAAACAATTTAACTAATCGGAATAATCCGATTTGTTGAATTGGTCCAGAGTAGTCGGCGTTGCGTATAAAATTACGCCTTTTTTAAATGTAATATTTTTACACTAGTTTTCATTCCTCTTGCCTAGCTTTCGAAACAATTACTATGTTTGTCTGTTGTCCCGTAATTTGTCTTGCCATCGATATTGTGTGCAGTATTTGATACTTTTACGAGTAACACTGATGGCAGGTCAGTGTGACCTAGTTTGTTTAATTCACGCGCAACTTCAACTATATTATTACACTAATAATGTAGAAATAAATCTATCCATACTCGACTCTGTGTGCGTATTCGATGATCGGGTGAATAAAATCATGAAAGAATGTATATATATATATATATATATATATAAACATTAAATTAACTTCGCTTTCTAATTAAGCCGACATTAATTACATTCGCTGGTTTATCATCCATTCGAAGAATGTGTTAGTTACACGACTAATCTTATCAAAACGCAACACTGTTCACGCAAAATATCTCATAAATATACATTTAAATTGTTATCAGGATTATTCGTAAATACGTTCATTAGATTATTTAAATTCACTAGACGATAGGCTTATTTCAATTTCCTCTATAACTTAACATTAACAATCGCCTAGTATTTAATTAAATAAATCGAATTCAGTTCGGTTTAATTAGGTTTATTTATATCGTGGTCATATTTGGACACATTCCGGCGTCACAGTGTCTGTAATCAAACTCCTCCGAACCGGCTCGGCCAATTTTTATGAATTTTTTTGTGTATATTCGGTAGGTCCGGGAATAGGTCGTAAACTGTTTTTGATACCAAGTGATAAGGATGGTCCACTTCAAAAATTTATTTTTTATTTTTTGTATATTTTTTATTATATATATAAATATAATCCCACGCATGCTGTTACCCGGTATACTGTAAAATATTTTTTTTTAAGTATACAGACTTCCCACTTGCGTAGTCCGTTAGATAAGCTATTTTTCTTAATCGATAGCCCCTAGTTATATGTATATATATAAAGCCATTTCGTCTTCACAAAGAGAAAAAACTGTCGTCGTAAAAATTTCAAACCTAAACCGTAATTTAAATAGCATTAATCCTTATGGGAGATCGATTTTTTCGTTATAATTGGCCAAACGACTGAAAATAGTCAAAAAATCATTATAAACGAATCCGATCGTCGTAGTCACGTCGAGAAAATGACTTTACTGGCGAATCACAATTTTCATTGGAGGTAATTTCTGAATATTCGCGTTTTATATACTATCGAAAGCGTTTTTATAGAGTAGAACACGCTGATTTCAAATCTGCAGACCGTTTTCAAATGCGACAAATAGCTATCGAGTCACGAATTTTTGATTGCCATCTTGCGCACGACGTAAACGATTTTGTCTTCGCCGATCTGATTTTCTATCGTAACTTTATCGTGTAGATGCAAAAAACCGCCTAAAAAATTCCAATTCGAACCCAAACATTTCAATAATGGTAGGTACCCTTCTGGCTTGTTTTTTAAACTATCGCGAACAATTTCAGATAGGAAAATAAGTCTTATCCATCGAACTTCGAGATTGATATATATATATTTTTTAATGGTCATAATTACTGATAGCAAATAACATTTTCATTGTATATATAACTTTTAATAGATATAATTTTAAATATATTACTTCAGTTAATAAAATACAATGAATTTAAAAAATTAATAGTTCGTGCTTAATTCATATGATAAAACAACGTTTTCAACTAGTATATATATAATATATATATGCATATACAATATATCTACATACACATACGTTTTATATTAATCAAAATACTGCATAGAAGAATAGTAAATAAAGCAGAAGCTATATTGGTTTGACTTTAGAAAAGACGTGGGAACTCGCGAAGTAATCTTAGCATTGAGACTGCTGATCGAAGAAAGATTTAGAACTGGAAAATTACTTTATATTGCATTTATTGATATATACAAAGCTTTTGATAACGTAAATTGGAACATATTGTTTAGAATATTACAGAATATGTAAATAAGCAAGAAGGATGTAGAATTAATATATGAATTATATGATAAACAGAAAGCAATGATTCAGATTGATAATGTAAGCAAAGAAGTTAAAATAATGAAAGGTGCTGGGTTAGACAGGAGGGTGCTCTTTCGCTGATACTGTTCCATCTATATATGGAAGGAATAATTAAAGAAGTTAAAGAACAAACAAAGGAAAATGGTCTAAAAGTACAAGGTGAAATAATATGCACATTAGGTTTTTCTGATGATATACAACTGAAGGATACATTGTAAGTAATGGAAGATCTGTTAAAGAAATACGGAATGAAAATAAATAAAAATAAAACAAAAATTATCGTATGTGACAAAAAGAACAGTCGAAAGAAAATAAGCATACATATTGACAGTATTAAAATAAAAAAAGTTAATGAAATTCATCATTTGAGTAGCAAAATCACCGGTGACGGTGGATGCGGGAAAGATATTAAAAACCGGATTAATCAAGCAAAAGCAAATATTTTATGATCGAAAAATATATTAACAAGAGAAAAAAAATGTAACCTTATTTGTACGTACGTGAAACATGGACGATTAGTAAAGTGGATGAACAATCATTAGAAGCATTCGAAATGTGGTGTTACACGAGAATGCGGAAAATACGGTGGACAGATAAATGAACTAACGAAGACGTCGTAAAGAAAATTGGAGAAGAAAGAACATAATGGAAAATAATAATAAAACGAAGGATGAATATGATTGGGCATAATCTAAGGCACGATAGTGTACGAAAGATAATTATAGAAGGGATAACGGATGGAAAACGAGAAAAGGGAATGCCTAGAAAACAATATATGAAACAGCTGATAGAAGACATTAGTAGCACCGGATATGCGGATATGAAGAGGAAAGCAACAAATCGTCAATTGTGGAGAAAATTATCAAGGACTGATGACTACATGATCATTATATATATATATATATATATATATATATATATATATATGTGTGTGTGAGGAATATATATATATATATATATAAGTATATACAAGTAGGTACACAATATATGAGTTCCCGTATATATATATATATATATATATATAAATTTATGTGTATATGTTACTTGTGTATATATATATATATATATATATATATATATATATATATATCCAACGGGAAATTATCTAATCTAAAAATAACCATGAATGAATTTTTTTCCGTTTTATTAAGTTGGGCGGTTAGAAGTTCCCATCTGGTACAAGTAAAAAATTCTGGTCTGATAAATGTTTTTCCAAAATCGTACCAATAACGAGCTTTCATAAAAAAGAACTTGCCACATATTTAAAAATCGAAATGAACACTATCAATGCATCGATTTAAGTATTGACTTAACATAATAGCATATAATACAATAGAAACGATAAAGAGCGTTGATAGGACTATTACCAGGATGATGAGAATAAATATAGCAAATGACCTAGATTTGATTATATATATATATATAAGATTCTTAAATAGAAATTCCTATCTCGTGATTTAAAATTTGAAAAATGTAATAAAACTTGACAAAAACTCAAAATAATTTAAAACAAATAGTAATCGGAAAATTCGTTCAAATATAATGGAGTAAAAAATAAAAATAAAATAAATTTCAAACAAGAAAGCACGCTCGGTAATTTTATATCGGAGTTAGTTGGGCAATATTCGAATTATATATATATATATATATATATATATATATATATATATATATATATATAAAAATAAAACTAAGGAAAACTTATTAAAAGTGTAAAAATGGACATCCGTATTTGTAGAGTGGACATCGCTCGTATTACGGCGCACAGAATAGCGGAGATTCCCCACTTATCGATATGTAAACCGAAGGTAGTTTTTAAAAATTGACAAATTGAAAATTTAAAAAAATAAAAAAAAAAAACAAAATGCTTCCACTAGAAATAAATTAAATGTCTAAGTTGCGACAACGACACCCTCGCGATTACGTTTTCTCCCTAATTATGAAATATAAAAATAGAAATTTAAATTGTCCGAAATCGGCATTATCAAATTTATAAAAATATATTTAAAAAAAAAAAAAGAAAAATAATAATTCTGAACCCTTTCAACCACGATGTCCATCATTATACGGTACACGAATATTTATATTCCGGTTGACGTGAAATGTCTAAAATTTTTTAAAAATATTTTATATAAATACGTCCGAAATCATATACACAGTTCACCTAAGGAGCGGTATTGTACAATAAACAGCCGGTGTATTTAAATTTACAATTCTGCGTGAAAATTTTATAACGTGTATATCTGAAAGTTTTTTTTTAACACTAAATCGATTGCAAGTAATTACGCAGCAGCGTCTGTTAAAATATCCTAAGGAATTTGAATTTTATTTCTAATTAAATTTGAATCACGAGCAACTAAGAAATGTGTAAACGTACTTGAAATAAATTACAAATATCGAAGTAATCGCCGAAAGGACGCATTTTATCTTGCCGATCGTTTATTGATTGATTCTTCATAAGGCAAAAAAATCTAATAATACACAACAAAAACTATATATATATATATATATATATATATATATATATATATATATATAAATAAACACAATTTTCGAAGTATACGAACTTAAACCCGGCGAAACGACAAAGTCAACAACTAAAAACGTCAATTACAAATGAAGTATGCGTCTTTTATATTCGTATTCGTAATAATAAATGACACACACTAGAACGGGTTGAACAATTGTGCGCTACATAGAGGAAAGAAAACTGAACAAGAACAGCCAAAGAGGACAGAGCGGCGAAACCAAGGTGGCGTGAGGAACATTATGAGGGCACAAACTGAAAAAGTACGCGAGAGGGGGACTTCAATTCGCATTATCTTTCGGTGCAGAGGTAGAAAACGGGGTATCCCATCGATTGGATAATATCTGCTTTCTCTCTCTCTGTATATATATATATATATATATATATACATATATGACGTTGTAGCACACCGGGCGGTATAAATATAAAGCCGGACGCAGTGGCAGACGTCGAGCCCACCAACAATAAACGATATAGGCCAGTGTACGAATAGAGTTATATTATGTGGTGAACCGTTTGGCTCCGTCGCATTCTGGAATGCTAATATAGCAACGCTGGCAACATGCGTAAGAATGTAGAATGCAATTTTCTACGCGCTCACATGCACACTTGCACATTGAGTAGACATACTAACGAATAATGTAAATTCTCCAAACATTACAAATTGTTGAATATCGGCGCGGCAAACGCGAAAAAGTTAATTACCAGATATACTTTTATAAAATCAGGTCGTTGCACTCAAAATCTTCCTAATCTAGGTACTTATTTCTACGAAGGACTTTCTAACAAACTAAAGTAACATACCTAAGATTCAATATTCGCCTATTACGTTACAAATAACGACGGCTGTCTGGAAGTTATCGAATTTTTCATTTTTGTCAAAACAGCGTTACGTTAAAATACGCGCGTTATCTATTAAACGCCTTATTCGTATTTAATTATTTATAAGAACGAAGTGGGATGAATAAGAATCCGGTAGTGTAGTCGATTTTTAACGTAATGGAAATATTTTGTTGGTAGGGATGTACATATATAATAATGAAAAAGTTTAACTGGAGAAACAAACGCAATTTTGTAAACTTCTTCTCCCACACCGAGGTTTGGCGATCAACATTAGCACGTTTTTGCCATTGGAAACCACTACCAACCCACGTATCAGCTCTTCGTGAAATTTTTTCCCGCCCTGTTTTCCGATGTCTCTCGATAACACCATTCAGTTGCAATAAATAACACCTTTCTAGATTATATGACCATAATATTTTAATTTTCTGTAGAGTACCGTGAACAGCAGTTCCACTTACGTTGATATCATCAGATCTGAATATATGGTCTCTATATGAAGTCTTCAAAATATGGCGAAATATATATATACATACATATATATACATATATATTATATATATATATACATTTCAGACGCTTCAATTCTTTTTTTCTCAAACGTTTATGTGAAAATCCAACTTTCCATACCGTACAGTAGTAGCGGCCATTAACATCGCATCAGCCGTACTCTATATCTTTGCGACTCGTCATCAGATTTTTCATAATTAAAAAGGTCTTTCTTGTATTTTTGTTTGTATATCGATCGATCGGTTTCCGCGTGAAATCAGGTTCCGAGATACTGAAATTTAGGAACTCTATCCTATCGATCGTTTACTATTAATTTAATTTTTGATGCGACTCTAATATCGATAACCGATGTGTTTTGATTGCATTAATTTCAATGCGATATTCTTTTCTTACTGTGAATGGATATAGGAAAACAGATACTTCGGTGATAAGGGTCAAATATGATGGAATTTTTAGATGCATCAGTTGCAAAATTGTCCTGAAGATAAATTCCCGTTAAATATGAAGAATTTAAAGTGTGATAAGCGATATTTTATTTTAAACACTAGTTTCTCACGCAAAACATGATGTCTAGAAATGGGGTTGAACAGTATCCTTTATTTTCGACGTAGTTATTAACGTAGTTTTGAACGCGTGGAATTAATTAAATCGTAACATTATTGGATTGATATCCAAACTGATAATCGGAAATTATTTTGTAGAAGCAGCTCCTCGAAGACTTCCGACAGAACTTAAAACTGGGCTACGTCGTAAGAGAATGGTTCGCATCTGTCAATGTTTCAGAATTAGGATTATTTGAGCCATTTTTCTATATTAACGAAAGAATTGAATATAGGAGTTAGTAATAAAATGTGTTCGCGTGACAAGAGATTTGAACATTTCCATAACTGGGAGCTTATACGGTGTGGAAAATTAGATATGAGAGAAAAACTTAATAGGTAGTAATAAAAAGATGCTAACTTAATCTTAACTTTGGCATTAAATAAGTCCATCCGACAGGGCGTTGTTAAATCAGTTCTAACCTGGACATTAAGATGGCAAACTCTGCGTCAGGTGGATGAGATTTGAAAAATTCTTTCACGTAGAGGTCAAAGACTTTAGCTTTATCCAGATCACTACGCGCCCACTAACTTGGTGTTCGTTTTTTTTTTTTTTGTTTTTAAAGAAAATAGAGCAGAAATTTTAAACAATATTTTACTGCTTATTTAAATATTTCTTTTTCAATCATACAACTTTTTCAAAAGGTTTCACATATTGCGGTTTTGACTTTATTTATTTCACTTTTTATTTATAGTTATTAAACATATATTTATAATGAAGATTTACATAACTTTATTCATTTAAATTAATTTTGACTGCTGTAATCAATAAGTTACATATTTTAATTTTCGTGAATATAACTAAAAGTACATTGATATTATGAACCACTGATAATTTATATATATATATAATTATTTATTTCTGCAAAATTAAAATTCAACATGCATCGACACTATGGTATTTGATTTTATCATTAGGCGTCTGAATTTTATGTTTACTAGTTTTTAAATTTACAAAACTACCTTCCATTGTTGTAATGCATGTTTATTATCATATGTTTTTTAATTACTCCTAAAGAAATGTAAACATTCATGTATGCAATGCCTAGCTGAGAATGTAAACAATTTAATGATCGAGACGCATGTTGCCTAATACGAAAAAACCCGTAATTAAATAATTCACGACAATTCTTAAAACAAATTTTATCAAAAAGGTCATTTTCATTTGTCACATTGCTGAAATAAACGAAGAATATTATTAACATCGAACATTACGTCTAGACATGGCGCTATTTTTATTAATCTCGTTGAAAAAACAGATACGCGAATTGCAATGCTAAACAATTTTTTTCTTTTTGTTTTTATCATTATTTTAACAATAGTTCGTTATTATAACCACGATATAAATTCGGAATTATTTGTTTATGGTACAAGCGTAACAACTTCAACCATCTCACAGAGAAATGCAATAAGTAAAAATATAACATGGTGTTTATCCAGAATAGTCACAACTCATATTTTAACAAATATATGAACGATGAAATTATATATACATTTAAATAAACTCGTCTTTCAAAAACTGAAATAAACCAAATTATTAGGATCAAAACGAAAATTAAATGATCTGAATAATTTACGTTCAAATATATGAAAATTTTAAAAATGTAAAGAAAAAAAAACTGACTCGAAATATAAAACATACCTTTAATTAAAACGAAATATTAAAGGGAAAATTTTAAAGTAGCGAAAAAAATAAAAATTGTAAAATTTTTTCATAGAAAATTTATACGTGTGTAAAGTATTTTACAGATAAGCAAGAACTAGAACTTTCGCCATCACATTATGCCGAATAATTAATAAATATGCTAAATAAAAATAACAAGATAATGTTTCGAACTTGGTAAATAATAAACTGCTGACAGATAAAATAGTTAAGTCTTTGCGATTTTCAATGACAGATTCGAGGTAACTATATATATAAATATGTCAGTAGGGCTGTTCAAAATCATGTGAATCGAATCGTAAAGTGAAATTATAAATAGCGTTTTAATCCAAATGCAAACATACCACATTTACTAACAGACAAACATGTCCTCCAGTATGTATCCATGACAACTAAATTTTACAAACTGTATATCTCGGAATGCATATTAATCGGCAACTAACATGTTAGACCCTCAATTACCTACATATACCATATGTCAATGAAGTATATATAAACCAGTATAAAAAGTTTTCTGATAAATTGCAATTTAATATTAATGTGTGCAGAATGCATTTATCCACACTGCCTGGCAATCCTGTAAGACGATTAAAAAAGAGGAGGTGGTGCAGACATGCTCTTCCAATAACTTAAAAAAGAAATAGTTCGAATTACAAGAGTAAACGATTTTAATAATTCGGGATATCGATTAAAAGTTGAATAATAAACTTATGTATCTCAATAATTTAGAGCTCCAATTTCAATGATACTGTCACTGAGAATCTAATTGTCTCGCTTTTTATTACTGTATTCATCACCATTGTTTATGGTACTTTGATGCCGGTACAATAGAAAACAAAAACCAATTATACATAAGAGTAAAAGATCTTCTAAGCTAGTCAAACACAAGACTGGAGCACCATGTAAGAAAGGTAATATTACTGTTTCGTTTATCCATAAATTTATTTGACACTGTCAGTGCTGATTTTCTATTAAGGAAACAATCTGCACATCTTACGCCAGCGTAATACCTGAATGAGTAATCTCGTATTTCCTGTTAATCATGTTGTTTTTGATTCTAAAGGTTCATAATACCTCGAATTTGTTCTCGTTAATATTAATTCTCCGTTATATCAGAAATCAACGATGTACAGGAAATAATGGTAGGCAATTAGAGTGGGATTAAAAGCTCAGACTGGAGCTACCAAGAGTTACCGTTGCCTGCAAGTGATTAAGCTTTCTTTCGGTGAAAGTTTTTTTTTTTTTTTTTTTAAATTTAGAACAAAAATAAACAACAAAAAAATAAGTTAAAATCACTAAACTTTATAATGAAAAATTCGGCCGTTGAACATAAAAACTAAAATATAAAAATACGTACAATTTAAAAAAATATATAAGATGTAAAAATTTCATTGTCGGATTATTTTATAAATACTGTTTATTCACTTTGATAATTTTTTTAAATTGTATATTTAAATTAACGTTTCCTACATTTTATACTTTCTATGAATTGTATTATATGTTCACTTGACACAGTCGGAAAACTTTGTGATTTTTCATAAAGAAAGTTTAGTGATTTCAACTCCTTAAAATTTGCAGCTACTCATTGATTCTGATTCTAACTCGTATGTATATACGTTTAGCCGACAATATATGTAACTTATTTCTAAGTGATGCGGTTTCTATCCTTTTACGACTAATTTGTTAATCAATAAAGAAAATATTAATATAACGAGAGACAAAATTCTAAATGTAAAAATAGTTTAAAATAAAATTTTTTTACAAGTCTCCCGTCAGTGCTGAAAAGTTACTGACAAAAAGTTACTTTATATGTTTATTCGTTAATATTCTGTAAGAGATGTCTAGTAAAAACCTACTTCATCCAAATCAGTTTGATTTCTTGTTCGATTTTCTCAAAAGTACAGCACTCAAACTAGTTTCTAAAAGTAAATTCTCGGCTGTCATTAACAGATATTAAATATAATGTAAGGGGTTTTTGAATCTGTAGTAATTGATGTAATGGAAAAAAACAATTTCAATTGTTACATTTCATTCAATTTTTAGTTTACCTCCCAACAAATTTTGGGCTGGGCTTTATATTCTAGGACGACTATACAGATGCGGTTTTTCTCTATTCTGAGACCGGCACAATGAAATTTGCTCTATTCTATAGTACACAACAGAGTATAGAAGAACTTTATAAATTCTTTAAAATAATAAATGCAATTTAATCAAATCTTAACATATAGAAAAATTATAGATTTCTTTATGCGGTTTTCGATGAAAAGTCAATGTGATAAATTTAAACCAATAAATCAATAATTTTATCCATACTTTAAATGGTTAAATTGAATATCACAAGTGACTCCAAAAATCAGTTTAGTCGGAAAGTATTAAAGACGGTACCTTTGCACGCTGATAAAAAATTATTTATATTAAAGTTAAAGGATCATTAACTCGATATTCGAAGATCGAAACGAACAAAACCGCATGAATTACCCAGGAAAATACCGACGAAAATTAGCATCCGTTGAGAAGAGGATTTTATTACAAACAAAAAAAATTTCAGAAAAAATTGTTAATTTTAGCATATTTTTCCAAAAAATAGAATATTTTTCAAGTTTAAATCATCTCTCGTACCTATAGAAGTGAATTAACTTTTCATTCTTTGAGTGAAGGATGAGAATATTTGACTGTTTAAATATGTCAGATAAATAGAATTCAATTCAACGTTGTTATTATTATTACTATTGATATTATTGTCAACATGATTATATTTGCCTTGAATATTAATTTAATTGTTTGCGATTAAATAATATATCGATATGGTTTACTTCTAAAGATCTTATAATAATATCGATATTAACAGATGAATTATACACCAAAACTACCGTCGGACATACGAATGAGAAAAACGAAAAGAAAGAACGAACAACTGTTTTATCATTTACTTACGCGAATAAGTTAAAAGTTATAACCAAAATAGTTAATTTGGATTATCTATCGTATTACCAAAATTATTTTCGTTCAAAACCATTAAACCACAATATTTTCCACAAAATATCAATAATAAAAAATTTGGGACGTAAATTATTTTGTACTTTTACGAATAATTAAACACGAAGAAATTAATATACTGATAGCATGCAAAGTTATCTACAAACAAATAAAATACCGAATAAACATAAACTTTTTTTTTTTTTAAATAATGTTCATATTTGGATGATAGACTTACGTGGTGTATTGGAACGAATGATGATAAACAATACATTGACCATCATTTACTTAGTTATACACGTAAATTCCCGTCTTGTATTAATTCATTCATAAGAATCACATCCATTAAGTAATAAAATTAACGTATTATGAATAAATCATCCGTAGGTCTGAAGATGTATGAGGGACAAAAAAAAGTTATAATAATTTGTGGAAATTTAATAAAAACTGATTCGAATAAATCAGTCTTTATATCAT
The DNA here is from genome assembly GCA_032883995.1 of Coronaproctus castanopsis. Classification (NCBI taxonomy): domain Eukaryota; kingdom Metazoa; phylum Arthropoda; class Insecta; order Hemiptera; family Monophlebidae; genus Coronaproctus; species Coronaproctus castanopsis. Next base: position 289,067,985 of record CM065052.1, read on the forward strand.
TAATTCGAAAGGATTCGTATCAATTGCTCTTACACAAATCAGATACATATTCACAGTTTAATTTCAAATAATTAATCTGATGATTCGTCACAATAAATAATCGCCAATTAATAGTATGCACCGAACAACTATAAACTTTCAAAACACAAAGTAAAAAAATACAAATTTGAATTACCTCATTATGGGAAGATATGGTTTTATAAAATAAAAACATTATATATATATATATATATATATATATATATATATATATATATATATATATATTAGTAGAACAAAACAGAACATGTTATACATTTTTAAAATACAATTATTCAATATCAATAAATTACCAAATCGATAGATACATATTTGACAATATATAATGACATCCGGATTAAGTCAATTTTTTTATTTAAACTTTAAAGAATTATGAATAAAGTTTATATCACTTTTATTAAATATTATTGATATATCGAATACAATCAACAATTAGATAACACAGTATCCCCCATAAGACTGCGTACCAAGTCGTCGAAAATAATGCCAATATTTATAACGACAAAAAGTTCAATACAGACGTAAGTTAACGATGTAACGGTATTTTCTTTTAAATTTAACAAATATAAAAGAAACGAAAAATTAATACGATTAGAAAAATGAACAATTTAAGTGTTAAATTCAATAATTATTATGTCACGTATTGATCATTATGTATATTTAATAATTCTTATTAATTATAGATATTACATGAAAAGCTAAATTTAAACCAATACCTACCGGTAATAAACGATGTGTTTGAATAGTGACAAAATAAATTTTATGTATGAAAAAGAAAATTAAAAAACTGATTATGAAATAGAGACAATTAACGCTAAAACAGATAAATGAAACTCAATTGAAAATAACACTAAAAAGAATTTGATTCACTTATTCGAACGTGGAGTATACATAGGTGCTGATCACCCGTCAGAAAATACTAAATGCATCAATTATACGTGTTTTCTTCTTCATTTACTCGATCAATCATAATGAGCAACACGAATCATTTACACAGTTCATCGCAGAAAAGGCAAATAAAAAACAATATAGATAAGAGCTATAATACAAACATCCCGAGCATTTACTAATTAGATTAAGAATCGACGTCGAAAGTAATTATTTTTTTATTTCTTATCACCGCACGAGACACATTTCAACAAATTATATAGACAAAACAGATTGCGAAAAAAATCACAGTGAACCGGAAAATAGTATATTGTTTTTTAAAACATAAGCACACGAGCATGAAATTTAACAATGTTATTGATTTTATTTTGTGGATTGCATGACCTGATGGAAGTTCTCCTACAAGAATACCCTCCTTAACCAAAATAATATGATCATCGATTAATACATCCTACTAACCCGAAGAATATACCGAGACATTCAGGATCGTGTCCATTTGATAGTTCCCCAAGCTAAAACCAAAAGAAACATACTTATGTTCACTATCCATAAAAGTTTAAAAGTATAAGAAACAACGCAGTCACAACCTATTTCAGCACTTTAAAGAAAGTTTGTGTTATACATTTCTGTCCTTTGACACATAATTTCGTAGATAACAGCTGTTTCTTTAAGTGTTGATGAATGAGACCTATTTCCCCCTTTAAGACATATTTTTCATTGAATAACTTTGCAATATCACATATCAAAAACTTTCAGCATTCGTCTATGAATGATGGACAGAATTCTTTGACTGAAGTGAGGCTCCCGAAAAACTGAGGGATTCATTCTAAAACGGGTTCATTATATTCTTAGTATTTTTTCACGTTACGTTACAGTTTTGATATTCCTATATCAGCCTGATCAGACAGGAAATACATAAACGTACTGCAATGGGGTTCGACATAAAAAATAAAACTGACATACAATATATCGATGGAAACAGCTATTGAAGCGGTATAAATCGTAGCACAATTATTTTGTTGACTAGAGATAAGCGAATTACGAGATTATAATATAGTAGTAATAACTGTGATGTCTCCTTTAGTTTAGGAATGGGCGAATCTGAAATTGTTTCTTTTACTTTATACGTTTTTACTGCAGAAATTTAAGGTAAAGGTAACTAAAAAATATTACAGTTTTTTGTAATGAACTGCAGAACATCAATCGAGAGATTTATAATGAAGAATAGATTGACAAGTCAGTTCTTATACAAAGATTACAACAATGACCATAACAGACAAATGAATTAATCAGAGGGAAAATGTAATGCTGTGAAAAATTAGCCGAATGTAAAAACCAAAAGAACAAGCTCAACCTAGATGACATAAATAATCATCTGTATACAAAATTCAAAATCTAAATCCCATTGGTTTGTTCATGAATAGTTAACGCAAATAATTTAGAATGCTTACAAGTGGTAAACATATGATTGTATCTATAACGTATATATACATATAACTTTTCAAACAAATATCCCAAATTTAAACAAAGATTGGCTTTAATTTAATAAAAATTTATTCGAATATATATATATATATATATATATATATATATATATATATATATATATATAAAAATGTAAAATAATAAAATACGAGTATCATTTAAATCAACATTTATCCAAAATTAAGATTTACTACGATGTTCGATGTTTTACAACTTAACAATTTTTTCTTACAAAAACATATTTTATATATATATATATATATATATATATATATATATATATTCTTTGTGTTCACCGGATTATAATTATATTTATTTTTCACACGAGTTAATTATTTCTCTACGCAGTTATTACAGATCTTACAAACGATGATCGTATTTTTTTATAACATTTTCGAAAAGCAACTTGCCTTATTTCTTGTTTATTTGGAAACAAAAAATACGCAACATTGGTAATATCGCATTCTCACATTTTTATACTTAAAAATATTATACATTTATTTTTAATGTCCTTATCAAGGTGCACTCTGAACGGGCATTTACATTTATTTACAACAGAATTATAAAAATGGATTATAAGGTTAATTTACATTCTCAAAAGAATCTAAGTGCTTAAGTATACGAAAATAGTTACAGCTAAAAATTAAAAGCGTGAACTTAAATACAATTTCCAATGATATAATTAGAATCATATTTTAATGAATAGTGCGTTTATAAGTCAGCTAAATACATTGTTTAACAAAACACACACACATATATATATGCGCGTGCGTGCGTAGTCATTATAAAAATTAAACCCTACGACTTACGGACACGACAAAAATCAATATAATACACTTTAAAACATATCCATGATTAATAATATTTACAAGTGACCACTAGAAATGCACGCGAAATGACGTAATATTATCAGACAATGAAGAAAAAAGTTTCGAGAGGTCAAAACCGTATCTATTCATTATATATCAAAATGTGATTATCGGGACGAATACGAATGGTAAGAGAGTATATCGCAATTTTTCAAAATACGTTTAATGACACGAAATAATTCAGTGTATCGACTAACAATAAGTTTACTTTAGAATTATATTTTCAAAAACACCAGAATTCATTATTTTATAATCTCTAAAACGTTTTATTATATCAACCTCAGCGCGAAAAATTCATTTCATCTTTCTTCTTAAACGTCGTTTGAAAAGTTTACTTTTCAGAAATAACTGAACCCCGATAAAACTCAAACCCACGATAATATGAAATTTGAAACAATTATTTGTTTTTAACATGGTTGTAACCGTTTCATAAATAATTTACTCTTTGTTACAAAATTGTATATTGAAAATTATTTTTCCTTTTACTGTTTATTATTAAATTGATGTAAATAACACTAATAATATTAAACCAATGTAATGGGAAATATTTTTTTAATCATACAATGTTGTGTGCACAGCATTATCCAGAAATTAATTTTTCAATACGTTTAATATCTTCCAATGAACGACGAATTGTTTGGAGATATGTACTTGCATCTGCGTGGTTATATTCCAGCTGATGTGAAGAGTCCAACAAATTATAAATATTAGAAGAATAATCCATTTTTAAATATTTTAATATTTCTAATAAATTTTTAATTATCAAAACTAAATCTTTTTTTTGATCGTGACAAAGATTTAAACTTGAAGGAGTTAATGCATTACTAATTCGAACTTTCGTGTTCGAAATCTCATGATTTAAATCAGCTACTTTTTGTAAACAATCTTTCAAATTATCTGGGGAAATCTCTTCACGCGCAGGCAATTGATTTGTAATTAATGATATACAACTTGCATCTAATTTCTTGTCCTCCAGCTGATTTTTTAAAGCACTCATTTCTCGAATAAAACATATCTTTTGAATTGCGTTTTCCATAAGGAAACAATAAATTTATCAAACATAAATCGGTAGAATGATTGTGAATTTACAGAAAAACACCGACACTAACTGGAATATCAAACATGTAAAAATCCATTCGACAATTTCTTCTGAAAAAAACACAAAACAATATAACGTCAATACAACCAAGGAGAACAATGTACTTTACAAGATTTAACTAAACAAACAACTACAACGACACCGTTTCCACTTTTTTTTTTTTTTAAATGTCACAAGTAAAAAAAAGTAATGCAATTAATAACATAATTCAAGCCAGGGGTAATAAATCTATACACAGGCTATGAGGTAGTCAAAATAATTTTGAAACATTAAACCATCTACAATTATTATTTACGACGGTATAATAATATGTTATTTTTCTTGATTTACTAACTAGTAAAATGGTACATTTAATAAATATGTTGACTAAAAATAACATGTAACCTTCTAAATTACAAAAATTAACTTACTTGAATTATATTAATACCCATTTCACGCGAACACGAATAAATGCACGGAAATTTAAAAATATTTGTAATACTAAATTAAATAAATTCAGAAAAACAAACACGTAACATTAACACCGAAATTTAGCCAACAAATCATCACGCCACAATCGTAACATGGATCAACCGGTTAACAGACGAATCACAATTCTCCACATCTATTCAGTGTAGCCGCAGCATATGATTAATTATCATAAAAATTGTATCATCAAAATGTCAATTATTTCGTTCTGTTTTAATTCGCGTATACTCAAGAAAAAAAAATACATTGTCATTACACTTCAGGTATATTTACTACATACGTGCTTGTTATAAACAAAATTTAAAATTATTTATTTAGAGAAAATTAAATTAGAACCATTTTGAATAAAAATGCACTTTAAGATGTATTAAGGTAAAAAATATAAAATAATTCTTATTATAAATTAAGAAGATTCTATAAAGTAAAATCATATTGATATCAAATTTATTTATAATTATTAAATTTAATAGTGACAGATCAATTAACAACATTGAATCGCTTATAAAGAATTATGTTCATGATGGTGTCGCAAATTTATAACAGAACATAATGACATACCGGTTAAAAGTTATTCATAGTAAAATACCTCCGTAAGATTAAAATATTTGCTCGATATATATTTCATGTCTGTAGTTGGTAAATTTTTAAATAACAAATATAAACTTTTTCAAAATGATGGAAAGATAATTATATCATATACGTGGAATAATCTTAGACGTTTCAGTATTGAGATAATGAGAAAATAATACTCACTGGTACACAATAAATAAAAATTTAAAATTGCAATTCTTCGAATGCGTTCTTGTTTAATTACAACCCAACGTAATAAATATTCGGTTCTTAATACAATTTTACCAAATTTTCTTAAAAGCATGTTTTAAAATTGTATTACTTTCACGTAGCACCTCATCTTAAGGGATTTTATAGATTGAAGGCAATGTCTTTTAATTTAATTTTCTACACCACCGGTTGTTTTTTATGTCCTCAATACTCTTTCTATAATAAACAATAGGTAATGACACAATAAATGAGAATAAGAATATTGATAGAACACAAAACGTATCAATTTAAGCTAGAGATGTAATTTTATTTTATCGTGTATCGAATTTATATAGTAAGATATTGTTGTGCGTTAAAAAAATTAAAATTGTTAAATTTTACGAATTTGCGCGATAATAAATTTTTGTTCCTTGTATCTTCACATTTTTATTTATTCTTTTTGAACTTTTAAATTAATAAGTTACGCACTTGATAATGAAAAAAAGTTTTTACGTTTAAAAACACGAAAATATTTGCTTGTCGTATCCGTCATGTATCTAGTTGCAACTTCGCGACACCTTTAGGTATCAGGATAAATTAGGCAGTCTTGCACGACATGAATCGCATGAGAAGACAGTTGACAAACCATTATCAACATTTCCCATGACCCGTCATAAATTGATTTTGGATCCACCACTGTATTCGTGGTATTTCTCTTCCTGGTATAATGCATTTTTTATGTTATTTTCTTCTAAGTATCGCGTCATTTATTATTCCCATTATCAGAACCATTTTTAGTTTATAGAATTTCAATCGGTATATATGGTTAATTAATTATGGGTCCCGAAGCGTTGTTGGTCCGTGATTACCACTAATGTTAGCTGAGGCGATATTAGCCAAAATTGATTTAAGGTTCCTCTGATTATCGGAAGAGACTAGTTCATAATAGTGTCGATTTTATACGTTTGGTAACTATTACGGATAAATAATATCCAGATATAAAAAAAGATTAATGTCAGGACGGAGGTGTGTAGTACCTTTTGCTGTTCCCAAGAAAAGGAATTAATATAATCCAAGTTTATTTTTATAATTTACAACGTTGTAGTTTATTTTCAGTCGTCTTTTATTATTTGTTAAATGCATTATACGACCATATCGCGGATGCTCCTACGAACGATACCTCAAGCTATTAGTTAACTACAGCGCTTAGCGTCAAACATAACTATGAGAACATGATGAAGACTTTTTCATATAATGCATTATTTCATACTACGAAACAGGAGATAAAATGAGAAATCAATGTGTGTACATAGAGCAAATGGATAGAATAAGAGATTATGGCCGTGTACCTGTAAAATGATCACATGGTTTAACCTAGTTCTTGAAGAGCAATGTGAGAATTTCTGTATCTCGATTCCATATTTCGTTATCCTGCACGAACGACCGATTGATGACTTGATCTATTCAAAATGTGTTTCATGCTTTTTTCTCAGCCATTTGTTTTCAGACCTTAGCTTGTTAGACGTTTCTTTCTATTCGAATTGTATTTTTTCCAAGTTTGGAGAAAATACTTCTTTTTATTGTAAAAAATTAGTATATTTTTCACTCAAGCTAAACGAATTTTATTCTTAATTTTATGGTTGCCCTATAAAGAAATTTGACACTTCTTAATTCTATTCTTCATGGCCCCCACACACATACATAGGTGTATATATATATATTTTAACCTATGTCTGTCCACTGCTGGACGTAGGTCTCCCCAATCAATAAATTGGGGAGAAAATAGCCTAATCTGCAGTGCGGGCCAGGCAAATTCGGAGATATCAACAAACACACAACACACCGAGCAGGCGGTGACCCATAAAAGTACCGTTGCTTAACTTCGGCGATTAGACGGAAAACCGCTGTACTCAAAGCGCAATGCCCGTTGGATAGTATATATATATATATATATATATATATATATATATATATATATATATATAAAATCATAATTCTCGAATGCTTAATATGGTTGTTAGTAAACAGCAGTTTAGACGTATTAAAATTTTCACGACGAAGTGCTATTCTCTTCACGTTTCCACATTCTTTTGCTTGAAACATTCTGTTGTATTCTGAAGATGCATTTCTGTTTGGGTACTCCTCTTGTTCTTTTTCCTTCTAGAGTGACTTCAATTATTTACGTCAAATATTTATCGTGTCTAAAGAGGTAAACTGAATACCCGTTGCTTTTTGATTTTCTGTTCATATTTTCGACGCCATACTGGCCGACAGGAATAAAGTTCCAGACCTACTTGATTTCTTTATTACAAAAGGTATCTCGAGCAATTATATTACAGTTAAAAATGATCAGTCATCTCTGCCATCTGACCACTCGATTATCCTAATAATGTTGAATGAACGAATATGTCTCAAGGAACATAGATTAGTACTATGTAATAAATACACAAATTGGGATGTATTTAGAAACTTGCTGGACAACTCTAGAAATCTCTCAATTTCACTAAAAACCGCAGAAAATATAAATGACGATGCCAATAAGATCACAACACAAATAGTAAACGCGCTTATAAAAGTACACCGTTGTTAAAAAACGTATCTTCATAATCTTTAAACTATCCAGACTATGTGCGTGAACAAATAACAATTAAAAGACAGCTGAGAAGACGTTGGATGCAAACAAGATGTCTAGTTGATAAAACGACTTTAAATTAAGAAGTTAAAAAACTTAAGTTGCTACTTCGGAATTATGAAAATAACTCATTTAGAGAACATATCACAAGTCGGTCACCCATGAAGGGAAGTAATTACTCGCTATGGAGAGCAATTAAGTATGGACGTAAACCAATACACTTAGCAGTGAACCGATAAAAACAGATAATGGGAACTGGATTATAGATGACACCGCTAAAATCAGATTTGTTTGTTCGACACCTGAATCTTTAAATCGCGTAATATAAAATCGGCCGCCGAAAACAACGTTCGAGAATATTTAAAACAACCTTCAAATAGTTCACCAAACAAAATCAATTTAACTTCTACAAGGGAAATTAATGGGGATAATAAAGAAGTTGAGCAACAAGATGATAGCCGAATATCATCTCATAACCGGACGTATTATGAAAAAATTGACGAGAAAAGCACTAGTTATGCTAACCTATATTTTTAATGCGTCCCAATATTGTGGAAATTCGCTAATGTACCAATGATCTTAAAACCAAGTAAACCTCCACAAAGTGTCTCCTCGATTTCACTCCTTCCAATGTTAGCCAAATTGCTTGAAAAACTCCTGAAAAAAAAAAAGAATACAAAAGTGCATAGACAGGAAAGATATAATTTAAGAAAAAAAACAATTCGGATTTCAAACTGGGCACTCAACAGTGCAACAAGTGCACACTGTCTAGTTAACGATATTGAAGAAACGGTTAAAAAAAACAACATCGGCCGCCTTCCTTGATGTACATCAGGCATTTGACAAAGTACGAAATCCAGGAATTCTCTACAAGTGCAAAAAACTCTTACCAACTCAGTGTTTTAATGTCTTGAAATCTTATCTAACAGACAGTGATAAGTAAACGGAAGAGAATCACACATACAAAACATCGAGGCAGGTGTACCGCAGCGAAATGAGTACTCGGTCCGCTATTGTACCTACTGTTTACATATGATATGCTAGATACTGATGATGCACTAACAGCAACTTTCTCACATGACATTACAATCATGACAACTCATGTGAAGCCAGAAAAGTCCATAGAAAATCTACAAAGTAATTTAAATAAAATCACGAAATGGTCGAATAAAAGGAAAATTGTAATAAATGAAAATAAAAGCAGTCGCATCATGTTCAGAAAAACGAAAATCGAACGTAATAAATACCATATAACTAAAAACAGCAAGCAAATACACACGTACTCATCCGTAAAATATCTTGGAGTGAGTGTACACAATAGATGAAACACTTACACGGCTTCAGCGTATTAAGACCGAAATAACAGAATTTAATTTAAAAACAAAGCAACTTTATTGGTTGCTTGGAACGGGCACTTATTTACAGGTTGCAGCAAAGTATTCGTATATCGCATGATGCTAAAACTGATATGGTTGTATGCAAACCAGCTATGGGAACGTGCTTCCAAAAGTAACATTAATAGAATACAACACTATCAAAACAAGATCCTGAGGACGTTGGTGGAGCACCATGGTATATATCAAACCATACGCTACATCAAGATCTACAAGTAAAGTACCGTTACAGAAGAAATAAAACTAGCTGCCTCCAATCACTTGTCGAGTTTGGAAGGACGTGGAAACGCTCTTGCACTGAACCTTCTACAAAAACCAGAGTGAAACGTGGTTGATCTAGTGTGAAGGTTCAATAAATAAAATCTAGATCGTGCTGATGAGCAGATCTTGAAAAATCACGATCCTGTCATCATTAATATCTAGTAAATGACTATACTAGATGTGAAGGAGATAAAAAAAAAAATTTTCGACGCCTCTAGCTATTTTTGAGGTTTTCAAGCCATAGAGCGTATCAATTTTCGCAAAGCTTATTCCTTCCTTTGGAATCGTGAGTACTTTTTACATCTTGTACGACCATGCTGCCAAAATATCGTTACCGTTTCATTTGCTTTATTATTTTTATTCTGACAACTTCTGCCTAGATCCTCCTTTTGTTCTTTTTCCTTCTAGGATGGCTTCGATTATTTACGTCAAATATCGTGTCTAAAGAGGCGACCTCTTCATTTATATCTTCTTTCTTTTAACTTCTTTATTAATTATTTTCGTTCACAAATGAAACTGAATACCTGTTGCTTTTTGATTTTTTTTTTCTGTCCATGTTTTCAACGTCTTTAGCTATTTTGCAGTACAGTATACCAACTTCGCCAAACTTATTCTTTCTTATGTATCGTGGGTACTTTTTAACGACTATAACGCCAAAATATCTTTATCTTTTCATTTGCTTTTTTAATTTTCCGTCTATTTGTGTATATATATATATTTATTTATTTATTTATTTATTCTCGTGTTATAAGTTTTAAAATTTTATTCATTTGATTTAACGAATAATCAAAGTCCACAGCGATATCATTCGCGAAAATATGTACATTTTCCTTCAGCCTATCGTAGTTCCCGCATTTAATAAATAAAAATGTATCCTAATATCGTATAGCTAACGCAATAATTCCTATTTCTAAATATATACACAATCCCGACGACGAACCGATTATCGAATCGATTTAAAAATTAATTTAACACATCGATACGTATACACACCAGATTGCGACGCTCGGAATTGAGCAGTACCGATAATCGATGGATATATATATGCGTCTGTAAAAGATGAGTGACGTAATACTGCTAAAGATGAAACTAATGGCATTCATTGATAAATTATTATAAATAAAAGAATAATGAGTAAACGACGAAATAAGAATTACGTTTAAGCATATTTTATTTCATAAATATCGTAAACACACACTTAATGGATTAAAACATAAAAAACAAAAAACTAGTTAAAATCACTAACAAATTTTTTCTTTATAAATAATCATAAATGGGCTAAGTCATTATCGAGTAAATATTAAATAAATTATAAAAATATATACAAATTTATAAAAATATAAAATGTAAAAAATATTATTTAGATAGATAATTTTTGTAAATGTTTTTTACATTTTATATTTTTCCAAAAATTCGTACATATTTTTATAATTTATCATTTTTTATACTCGCTCGATAACGGACCGAAAAACTTTGTAATTATTCATATTGGATTGTTTTTTTTTTTTTTAGTGATTCTAACTACTTTTTCGTCCTTTATTTTTGGTTTTAAATTCTTACATTCTAAATTTTTGAAATTAATAATTTATTCGAGATAACTTTCTAACCTTTTGTAAATATTAGTCGTCGCCTAATAAGAAAAAAAGTTAGACAAAAATAGCAATTTTACAGATTCGTAGAAATTTTATCGACGTTCGTAAATGTGTCTAATCAATAGTATAAAAATAAAAATAATTTTTTTTATTCGTTCACTCGTCATGTTAAAAAAAAAAAAAGAGAGAATAAATACGAAAATTTCAGCGTGTAATCTATCTATACGCGTATGCAGAACGGGGAGAACGTTTTTCGAAAGATCATTTTTATTTTTATCGAGGTCGTAGTATAATTTTCACATTTATAAAAACGATAAATTTTATTTCGCTATTTTAATCGATTTTTAAAAAATATATATATAAATACATTTCGTCGATAAATTATTGGATGGATGGAGAATTATTTAAACAAATAAACTGATATATTACAGTAATGATGGGCGGGGGGAAGTGAATTATTTGACCTTTTTCTGTTGCCTTATTCTGTATATGTCGTTAACCGGAGGCGTAAATACGTCTTCATCTTCGCTGTCGTTTCCGTTAAAGCCGACCATTCTTCTTTTTCTTGCTCGACTATTGAGTAACGATCCTAATCCTTGCGAGTGAAGTTCTTCGTTTTCCATATATAATGAAACAATCGTATCAAATAACTTAGGATCGCTATCGTTATCTTTGGAAACGGGAGCTGAAATAATCGTCATACGATTAATATAGAAATTTAATAGTAAGGTTTGCAATTTTTCATTTTTTCACCACAAGTTTAACCGAGTATTCGATATTTACATATTTTTATACACTGAAATAAGCACATATATATATTCGGGGTCTTTATTCTCTCCAGTTTCTGCGCATATTTTATACAATCGGAACATAGGAAACTTTGAGACATATGCGTAGAATATACACCCCTCACTCGATACTATCAATTACAACCTCCTAAATTTTCATGGTTCTACTTTTAAAAAAAAATATTAAGCGTAAAGGAATTGCAGATTACGATTCTACTTGTTACCAGACCGCCTATTTCTTAAGGCAACTTAGAGAAACTCCTTACTGCCTTCTCAATACTGCACGTGCAATTTGCAATTCTGATAGCGTGATCTTCGAATGTCCTTTAATTACATTCTGAACTATATCGTAAACTCATAACAGTCCTCCGTTCAATGTATTGTCTCATCTTGAGAATTTACATCTGTTACCGGACATAGCGATATTTCTAGAGAAATATGAGTTAGTTCGTACGTACTGTATCACGTTGAGTAAGTTGTAAATGCAACCCCATTTAAAAAAAAAAATCTCAAGACAATGTATTTATTGCCACGGTTTTATTTTTATTTTTTTTTTTATTTTTTAAGAATAAATCTTCTTTCTCGATCGAATTTGTCACATTGCAGAATCAATTCTGGAATCACAATAATCGCATGACGAGCTATTAAAAATTCTTAAACGCCATCATAAGTGAAATGGTATTCCGTTTCATATTACCAACATTCGTAAATAACAAATGCAACCACGTTCAGAAGTAGATATGAAATACACGAGTATAAAAGAGGAGTAGTATCGCGAAACATGATTAAATTACAATTTAAAACGTTCTAGAATATAAAAATGATCAAAATGAACGCAATACGAGAGAAATTTCCTATTACTAACATTGCGCTTTTAACTATGTGGAACAGAACAAAACAAATCAAAACAACTTAATCACTATAAAAGTTATTTTATTAATAGCTTTCCGACATTTTTCCGACATTAACCTCATTTTCAAGCATATACAAATAAATCAACAGAGATATTAATTTAATAAAAATTATTTTATATATATATATATATATATATATATATATATATATATATATATATATATATATTGATCAAGTGCTAAGAGCTAATAAATTCAAATATCTGGCAGAATTAATAGAATGCATCAGAAAAAGAAGCAATCAAATACAGAATCGACCGAATGAAAGCAGAATTTTATCTAACAAAAGAAGTATATAATAAGAAATTTTTATCAAGAAATACTAGACTGCGACATTATACAACTGTGATCAGACCAGAGGCGTTATATGCAGCGCAGTTCCTAAAAATGGACCAAAAAGGATTAAATGAACAGCTTGAAATCGTAGTAAGGAAGATCGTAAGAAGAATAATAAGACTAGTAAAACAAGGTGAAAAATATATCAAACGAAGTAATCAAGAAATATACCAACATGTGGAAAAAATTACTACCGCGCGATCCGGAAAAGAAGAATTCGATTTTATGGACATATGCAAAGGATGGAGGCCAGCAGGCTGATCAGAAGATTGTTTAAGTGCATGCAAAAACTAAAAATGAATTACACAAAGACTAAAAATGACATGGGGGAACTGAATATTATGCCTGAAGATGTAGAACAACGATTAATATTAATGAAGAAACTAATTAATTGTAAAGAATTCGCGGAAAAGCAAGGAGGAAGAACTTTGTGGACCGAAGAACGAAAAAAAAGACACAGTGAAAGGATGAAAGCACTATGGGAAGAAAAAGGAAGAAAAATGGCAAGACCAGTTGATAACGTCAGTGGCTAATTCGAAATAATAATAATATATCGATTCACATTGATTAGCCGAATGTAATTTAATTCACTATATATATATATATATATATATATATATATATATATATATATATATATATATATATATATATATATATATATATATATATTTACAATAACATTTAATTATAAAACTGATTTTAATTCTTCATCAAAATTGATCATATTATTTAATAAATTATTACTACTTCTATGTTTTATAATTTGTAGTTTTTCTAATAATTTTCTTTTTTTTTTATTGATATTCTATGTATAACATTTTTTTATATTATCTGTAATGTTTTCTATATCATGTTTCTTCCTCTACAATGTTTTCCATAATTGTAACTTTTTGTATATGCTTGAAAATGACGTTAATGTCGAAAAGCTTTGCATTAATAAAATAACTTTTATAGCGATTAACTTTGTTTTTATTTTGTTTTGTTAATTCATAAAACTACTACTCTTCAATACATCAACATATGTGGAATAGGCTCTGTCACCGGATTACAGCATCATCATTATTCTTCTATTAATCTTAATTTCATATCACGAATTGGAAACTGTGTTTTTCTTTTTTTTTCAACTTTCTTCGCATACGAATTAGATAACAGAGTTGAAAGAATGCATATTTATCGCTGTAACGCGTATTTTACACTATTTATGTAGATTCGTGAGGTTAGCCTGTACATCGTTTCAATTACAGCTGTCTCAAGAACTTTCATTAGTTTCCACGTTGGACACGGTCGAATATAATATAATTTCATTTAGATACGCGGTCATTTAAAATTATGATACGCTTACGTTTTTCCGATAGTTTAACTTTGATAAGGAAATTCATCAAATTATCTACCGCAGCAAACGGCCCGTGAAAACTAGCCGGCGGTGGAAGTAAGGTGAGAATATGCGATGCCACTGGCGGCGGTGGGAAACATCCTCCTGCGGATCGTAAAATAAAATTATAATTTATTAAATTGAAATTTGAAAATAACGTAGCATAAATTTAAATATCGTTTAATAAGAATAAACTTAATTTTAAGTTCATTTTTGATATTCTGGAAAAAAGCCGACGTTTCAAACATGCTTACATAGTCCATTATTGAGACAGAATATTGATAGGATTCTTAATATCGCTCAAACAAAAGCTATCCTTTCTATTCAAATTATCTCGATATTTACTAATTTCAACAGATTTTCAGCCAACCTTGCGTGATATTTATCCTCTCGTACATAAAGGTTGCATGATTGCATAACAACCAGAAATATCCGGAATACAGTGGCGTGCGGTGAATTTTTCTACAGGGTAAGCGATAACCATATAAAATGTAACACTATACCAAACGAAAATTTATTTACAAAAAACACGTGATGATAAATCTATTTAATATTTATTTAATATAAAAAAATCCATTAGACGATTTATTTTAATAAAGTCAGTTATAACAAGATCATAAAACGTACCAATCGGTTCATTTTGTAGATGATTTTAAAACGCTTTTTCAACGAATATTAAAGATAAATCACTTAATCGGTCCTGTCCCTGTGTCGACCTCTGATATTATTTTGAGCTAAACCATATTCTTCGATAATACTTTTGACATACTCAAGTATACCATCAACAGATCGATCCACATCAATAAATTTATTAAATTTATCTCGAGTTTTTGCAATTGCATATGTAACGTAAAACTACAAACATTATTTAAAATGCCCGACGTTTCGTCCAGTACTATACCAACGATTTCGCATTTTTTATTTCTTCTTTTATCTTAGTTTGAACAACAGCATGTACCGAAGAAATTAAATCATTCTGAATACGATTTGAAGTACCGCAGAACGTTATAGAAGTCTCCATGTGCGTTTTCAGGATCATATCATATTTTGAAAGTAATTGTAGAAGGTCTACATAATTCACACGATTATCGAAATCAGCCTTTTCAGAGTGGCCACATAAGGCAAGCTCATTAATCTTTTTAAAATGTTTCTATTTTGTAGTACAATCTCATTATGTTCCATGACTTCAATTTGTACTCGATCATTTAATTGTAAATCTATGCACGACTTACCAAATTTCTTCAGTTTCGTAGAGGAAAAAATATGACTCAGAACGTTCATGATTCATAATCGCATCGATCAAATTATTCAAGTTATCATATCCCTGAGTAAGATCATTCCATACACATTTATTTTTTTCACTGCCAAATAATAAACAGGGCCAACGTTTTCCACTATCTTCACAACCAGTTAACTACAAAATGTTTTCATATTGAGATGTTTTAAAATGTCTGGTAAAAGTTGTACTTTCTTTTGTTTAGCTTTTAGAAATGGTCATTCTGATTTCGGCTTACCACAATTTATAATTTCTAACCGTTCATTAAAATTAAATCGTGAAAACTGTTTTTCAATGAATTCCCGAACATGCATTTTGTTTATAAAAAAAATCGACCATACAGCCTGCAGAAATCATGGATTAAACCACGTTAAACTCCAATCGAAAGCGATATTATGGGCGCTTACCATTGCCATTGTCGCCTTCGTGTTTATGGGTGTAGTGTGTCTTTGTGTTAGTGAATTATCCGTATAGCCGATTGAAAGCGATCTTACAGGCGCTTTACCCGTCTAGCGTGTTCTTGTCCGAAGGTCACAACTTATAGTCCGTCATCTCTGTGCACGTATCCTAATGGAACGAATTCTTTTCTATGTAACCAGCTAATACGACGCGCCTGTATAACACAATTCATACACTAAGTATAACACTTAAGCGCGCAGCCAAGTATCACATGCGGTTGTTGAAGTAATAAGCGCCAATATAATCGCTTTCTGTTTTCATATTCTATACTTCTATAAGTTAGGATAAAAAAATTATTTTTTCGGGATTTTTCAGGGTAAGCGGCGCTTACCTCGCTTACCTGGAATGCACGCCACTGCCGGAATAGCGCAAATTTGACGATGTAATAAAATAGTTAAAAGTACACCAATTATTTTATAGAGATTAAACAAAATAAGTGAATTTTAATTATATTTTTCTTCGAATGTAAAAAGTAAAAAATCTTTAAAAAAAAACTTATTTGAAACGCCTAGTTATAACAGTTTCGATACAACCTGAAGATGGTATCGAAAAGCCGTATAGAGCGTTATATGGTGATTTTGCACTACATTTCCGCGCGTGAATTGTTTCATTGCTTCTTTCCAGTTTATAAAAACTGACCGATGTTAATACACGTAGAATTTTTTCCTTACTGAAATTTTATTATTGAAACGGCAATTGATCATTTCATTTTCAGAGGATTGTTTTGTGTAAATCGTGAAAAAGTAAGAATACTTAACTATAATATTTAGTTTATCGAATTGTTTAATTTTAGTATTTTAATTTTTTTTTTTTTATACTTTTCTAGTTGTATAAATTTTGCACTTATTCGCGCATATTTCGGTTTAATATCGTCAGGTGTAATTGTTAGATTGTTTTAAGCGCGAGCAGTCACTGTGTTCAATACTGGACATCGATTTATATTGCTAAAAAAATATGAGCATTTAGTTTACACGGAATATTTCAAATCTAAGAGTATTTATATAACACTGTAAAAATTATCTAGTCATTTAAAAAGCGATATTATAAATAAAATATTACGTTATACGTTCGTATCGTTAAATTATTATCTTTAACTATTTCATAATTTTAAGCGAAAAATGTCGATATTTTCATTGAAATGGTCAAACTATGTAAAATAATTTATCGTTTGATTTTTTTTTCCTTCAATTTTAAACCCGAAGTTTACCGTTTATGTAAATCCAGAATTTGCGAACACGGCAATCCAAGCACATATAGATAGAAAAACGTGGACCAATAGCTGGAGAATAACGTTCAATAATAAAAAATGTGAACACATAACTTTTAGACACAAAGCTAATAATAGATCATTCTGAAACACCACAAGTCAAGTCGGTGAAATATTTGGGAATACATATGGATCGCAGACTTAACTGGCGTACTCATGTTGAGTAAATTCGTAAACGAATCTCGATACGAGCCAACATGTTTTCTCCGTTAATAGAAAAAAGATCCACTTTAAGTCTAGATCTTAATAGGCGGATATACCTAACGATTATAGCTCCAATCCGGAGGTACTGGATAATTCAGCGTAGAACAATATAAGTAAGCGAATATGCGATCTTACTTTTATGAAAACATATATTTAATTTGTTTAATTTTAAGTAGTCTTATTTAAGAGTTAACATTCCATTTATTTATTGGTTATCTCCTAAACAATATCTATTTTATTTATTTTATTTTGTGGCAAAAAAGAAAGAAAAAAAAGTAACAAATAAAAATGGCACATATTAAATAATTCGGTAATCTGTACAAAAACAGTAGTAACGCGGTTGAAACTGTTATCATCCGAGTATAAAATTAAAGATATATTTCCTCATTATAATATTCGAAGTAAATTTCCGAAAATATCGCAAACAAAAGTGAAAATTACCCGGAGTAGGATGTTCTCCAAAAACGGCGTTCAATTTCGGCTTGTAAGGCGTCATTTGCGAAACGTCCGGTTTTGGTAATAATTTTTGAATTTGATCAACCTCTTCAGATACTTCGGTATTCGATGAAGCGGGATTAGGATGAAAAGGTTTCACAATATTTTTCGTAACAACGTTGTAACTGATGGATCTGTGTTTGGTTTGATTTTATGAAAAAAAAAATAAATAATAATAAATATTATAACAACTTCGGATTTTTTTTTTTAAAAATCTAAACCATCTTGCAACGCCTTGTACAAATCTCTCCGTTTTAAAATGAAAACTACACACATTTTCTAGAATATTCTAATCATCTTTTATTCCTTATTACAATTATCTGAGCTCCCAGAATTCAAAATGTCCAAGTTAGAATTTGATGCGAGACATCGTGTTAAATCAGCTTTATAATGGTGCTAATGCCAGAACACTCAGAATTTCTTCCTTGGCACTTTACTCAGCAGCCGAATATTGTTCATTAGTTTGATGTAATAGCTGCCATGTTAAAAAAGTAGATGTAATATTAAATGAAGCACTCCGAACCATATCAGGAATGCTGAAATCTACACCACTTATGTAGTTTCCAGTTTTAGCTAATATAGCTCCAGCTGCAATTAGACGGGAGACAGCATTATTCAGAGATAGAAATAAATTTCAGATGTACCCCCGAACTACCAATATCTGAAGAGATAAAGTACCGACACTCAAATCCAGAAAATCACCTTGGACAATGGATGAATTATTAGCGGAAGTTATGAAAGAGTTTAATAAATGGAAAATAACATGGGAAAGGAATTTAGAACATAGAACAAATTCCCATTTAGTTGTCGACCCGAGGAATGAAATTAAAGGAATGGATTTATTTAGGAAACTATGGAAGACACTCGATAGAATTAGGACGGATATCTAATGCAAAAATGGGGTATAACGACAACTGCTGCGTGTCAGTGCGGAAATCCAAAACAAACAATGCAGCATATATTGGAAGACTGTAGTGAATTTGCACCTGTAGGTTTAACAGTAGACGATGTTCACAATCTTAATTATGGAGCCATGACTGGCTAACAAATTTAAAGTTAGATTTATGATGAGAACTTTGTGTAATTATATATAACCAATGATTATACGATAAGAAGAAGCTTTATAATGGCGGATGTTGAGTAATAAGTGGATCCCTTCTCACTGTGGTATCACTAGATGAATTGACGCGTTATAATTTATCAAGCGTTCCTTACGAGAACATTAAATGGAGAGGTTTCCCCTCCCTCCACTACTTGATATCATTAATCCTCTTATCAGACCTACATACCTATGCAGTCCAATTATTTTTAATATATCTCTTCTCCCACAATACAATAAGTCATCCAGTTCTTTCATACGTGAAGATTTTTTTTGTATATGCTTGAAAATAACGTGATTGTCAAAAAGATTTGCGTTAATAAAATAATTTTTATAGTGATTAACTTCGTTTTGTTAATTCATAAAATAACTACTCTCCAATACATCAACATAATATATATATATATATATATATATATATATATATAATAAACATATTCACGCATTTACCTTAGTTCTATTACCGAACATGGATAGAGATCTAGAAATTTATATCTGTCCACAATTTGAGCAGTTTCTTTCCCTTCAAATTCGGCAATCTAAATTGAGAGAAAAAAACTAACATCATTCAAAACCTTAAATTTACATTAAAAAGACAAACTTTAACTAAGTGAAAATTGAAAATAGGAATTTTTACCAAATATCGTACAAACACATGTGTTTGAATTATTTATTTTGCATAATAGTTAAGGTCCCGCTGCAATTATTTAAATTTGATTTAGTATATTTTATTTATTTTAATATTTAATATATAATTTCGATTGCTATGAACGTAAATCCAGTTCAAAATAAATTACATACCGAATAAGTGTAAGAGTATATAAATAAATTTATCGTGAATAAGTTAGTACCTTCTCTAAAACCATACTTCTCCTTTTCTCAACTTTTAAAATACTGGCTAAATCGCCAATATTAGATTCGAAATCCAGAAACCGATTCCATATTTCTCTACAATAAAAACGACCACAATTACTCATGTTTATGATTATTTTTAAGTTCATAATATCTATCTATGTACATCTATTTATTTGTATATATATATATATGCGTGCGTTTGGTATGTGTGGATGTCTACGTTACACATCTGTTTAATAACCATAAATAATTAATAATATGGAAATTAATAACGTCATTTCACCATGGTTACTCTAAATGTCACGTTTAAAAAATACACAAAACCATCCAAAACAAATTTTATACTATTATACTGAAATAATGATCAGTTCATTGGTAAGTGCATTTTATATTCAGTGGTCTTTGGATAAATTTTATTTTCCATTCATATCGTATTACAAAGTTGAACGATATGACCGATATAGTTTACTTTTTTATATGGCTTCTCGATGAAGCGTTGTCTTCACTATCATCGGTTACTTTTAATTTAATTATATTCCTTAATTAGTTTCTTTTAAAACTATCTAACACAACCTTAACATCTACGTCACAGGAATTATTGTTAATATAAAGTTCAGGATATAAATTGATTGTAATGATTTCAGCAGCACATATGCTTCTGTAAAATCTTCCACTTAGACTAAGCATTACAAAGCTCCGTTTAATATTAATTTTTTAAACACGCACACATACATTTATATATATATATACATAAATAAATATATATATATGACATCATCATCATTTATCCACTCGTTATCCGAATATGGAGTACCATCCACTATTTATGGATCCTAAGGTGGCTAATTAAGTCGATTCTCGCGACACATTCCTTTTTCACATGCATCACATGTAAAGGTGACAGTATTAATGTAATCTGCTCCAGTAGTTTCGAGTAAGCCTTTACGTCGTTCCATTTTCCTCTCTTCCTATTGCTTGCCTCCAGGTTTCGCGATCCATTTCTAGTTTCTCCCATTTTTGGGATCAATTTCGCATTCCTTCAGTATTTCATACAAATAGTCTTTATATGGAATTTCTTCGGAAGTCTATCATCGTTCATTCTGATTACATGTCCGGTCCATCTCAAACTGTTATTATAAAGCAGCATTCGAACAGACTTGCAGTTAGCCCACATACTTTCCCGTTGTTTTACACTATTGCTTAATTTGAACAGGTGCTCCATTTACCGTTTATCTGTAGGTGCTACTTGTACCAGCAATTTAGTTTTATTCTTATTTATAGCTAGGCCAAAACTGCTGTAAACTGCATGAAGTATTTTGATAGCGATCTGTAGTTCCCGTACGGTATTAAATAATCCGCCATGAAATCTGCTGGCATCATTATTTTTTCAGCGCCCAGCTTCTTAAGTGCGACCATATGTATAAAGGCCATAATACACTGGAAACTACGCGGTAGCTAATACACAGCCTTGCTTGACTCCTTTACTTACTTTTAATGGCTCAGAGTTGTCTTCTTGTAACATTACCATCTCGTATTATTATCATATAGCAAGCAATCAAATAAATTTCGGCGGACAGCCAATTTTTCCCATACATTTCATCAATATATATATATATATATATATATATATATATATATATATATATATATATATATATATATATATATATATATATATATATGACATAGATTCATATCACAATCTGGTAATGATGAAGTGTAGACTGGAATGGAAAACGTTGGGAAACAAATTAAATTAGCACAAGTTAAAAAATCCAACTATTTTATTTTTTGTTCCCCCATTCCCCACTAAGTCGGTGGGGCAAGTGTATTTATTTGTGTGTATAAGGGTGCAGAAAGTGTACTTATACATAATTGTAAGTGTTGTGTGGCAGAAACAAAACAAGTGTACATGTTATAAAAAATATAAAATTGTAGTTCCCTGCAGTGTGTAACTTAATAGACAGGATGGCTATAGGATGAGGAACATCCCGTAGCCTATCAGGAGTGTGTGTTGAAGAGTTTGTGACTTATAATTAATATAGTAGTAGTAAGAAAGAAAAAAGTATATACATATGCGCATATATATAACTGTAGTGCGAACGTAAACAGGAGATATCAAATATAATAAGTAAGTAGTTAGTTCAAGTAGATAAACAAGGAAACAATTAAAAAGAATGAAAAACTAGCAATAACGTGCCAGGCAGCTACTAGGCCCACAATGTTGATGAGATTTCACGGTTGGATTCATGTTTGAGGGTTGTGTGGAGTGTAGGTTAGTTGCTGGTCTTAAATTCCCTAAGCATTGCCACTTTCATAAACAACAGAAGATTTTTGAAACTAGTTTTTGTTATTCGTAATGTAGGCGGAGATCTGAGAATTGTGGACATTTGATATACACAAAGCTTTTGATGACGTAAATTGGAACATACTGTTTAGAATATTACAGAATATGGAAATAAGCAAGAAGGATGTAAAATTAATATATAAATTCTATGATAATCAAAAAGCAAGGATTCAGATTGGTAACGTAAGCAAAGAAGTTAAAATAATGAAAGTTGCTAGAGAGAGGTGTGCTCTATCACCGAAACATGGAAGAAATAATTAAAGAATTTTAAGAACAGACAAAGCAAATGGTCTAAAAGTACAAGATGAAATAATAAGCACATTACGGATAATATAGATGTCCTAGGAGAAAATCAAAATCAACTGAAGGATACATTACAAGTAATGGAAGATCTGTTTAAGAAATACGGAATAAAAATAAATAAAAATAAAACAAAAATTATGGTATCTAACAAAAAGAACAGTCGAAAGAAAATAAGCATACATATTGACGGTATTAAAATAAAAAAAGTTAATGAATTTCATTACTTGGGTAGCAAAATCACCGGTGACGGTAGATGCAGGAAAGATATTAAAAACCGGATTAATCAAACAAATCAAATATTTTATGATCGAAAAAATATATTAACAAGAGAAAAAAAATGTAACCTTATTTGTACGTATGTGAAACATGGACGATTAGTAAAGTGGATGAACAATCACTAGAAGCATTCGAAATGTGTGTTACAGGAAAATGCTGAAAATACGGTGGACAGACAAATGAATTAACGCAGAAGTCCTAAAGAAAATTGGAGAAGAAAGAACATTATGGGAAACAATAATAAAACGAAGGATGAATATGATTGGGCACATTCTAAGGGACAATAGTCCACAAAAGATAATTATAGAAGGAATAATCGTTGGAAAACGAGGAAAGGGAAGACCTAGAAAACAATATATACAACAGCTAAAGTAGACACTGGTAGCACCGGATATGAAGAGGAAAACAGCAAATAGTCAATTGTGGAAAAAATTATCAAACCAATCTTAGGACTGATGACTATATCATTACATATATATATATATATATATATATATATATATATATATATATATATATATATATATATATATATATATATATATATATACAGTCGAATCCGCTTATAAGGAACACATCGGGCGGAAGTTATTTGTCCCTTATAACCGGCTGCCCCTTATAAGCGAATTTTTAAAAATCTCTTATTGAAGCGAGTATATATACAATTTAGTAAACAATTAACATACGTATCACCTTATTAATGCGTAATATTTATTTATATGGAAATTAAGAGAAAAATACAGGAGGCATACATAAGGTAAAAGAACCTGGCTGCCCTTTTTAGTACGATTCCATTTTTTACATAAGTTCTGTTCATTTGTTTTTAAACGGGAGACGGTGTTTTTGGAGACGCCCATGATTTTTGCTAACTCCCAAATAGGCATATTGGGAGGTTGAATTTCGATTTTGTCTGAAATAGAAATTATTCCTTTAATGATAAACATTTATGCGACATTTTATTCATACAAAAAATTCACCAGAACTAAAAAAAGAAAAGAAAATTTTCGTAAGAAAAAAAAATAAACCGCACGACGCGCTACAATTTTTGCAGAACTAAACTAAGAACATAATAAACTATCGGAGAGTGCATAATTATTAATAAACGTACAGAGCAAAAAACAGTATAGCGTCAATAAAAGAATGTCAACACAAGAACATCTCAAACAAAAGGAAGAAAAAACAAAAATGTTCACGTAAAGAAAAAACGAATTGTAAAAATGACTAAAACATTTTTATTCAATTTTGGTTTATGTGAATATTTTCGTTTTACGACCGGAAGTGTCATTTTATATCGGCTGGCTTATCGCCCCTCTCACTATTTATTGCCTTGAAAGTCTGTTTGTCCCTTATAACCGAAGCGTTGTCCCTCTAAAGCGAACTAAAACAACCTTCATTTCATACGTTTGATTCAGGGTTTTGCTGATTGTCCCTTATAAACGGATGTCCCTCTTATCCGGAGTCCCTTATAAGCGGATTCGACTGTATATATATATATATAAATGGTTTAACTACATCAAACATTTCTGTAAAATTTTTACCCCATCTAGGAAAGTTTAAGAAACGAAATATTTCGTGTTTTGACATGCAAACCCCAGAAGATCTAATATTAACCGTTACACGTGCGTTCGTACATGAACAAACAGTCATATATTTATTTGTAATAATGTTAAATATCATTGTAAACAATGTCAGTTACAAGATATTAATAATGAAATGTTGACAGTGCCTTAATTTTATAACAACATTTAAATTACTATATACGTTGACGACATTAGGATGTGAAAAAATATAACCGATCATATGAATTTATAATTTTATAAACGTCGAAAAGGTAAATTTTAATAATCTATACGCGGAAATCAACATACATTATATTTGTAAGAGCAATCATTTAAGTTACTTAGCAGTCAATTTCAATAGTATATACAAGGAAAAATTATAATGCTTATAATACTGCAATTAAAAATTAAAATATTACATATGTACTACTTTACCCAAGAATTAATTTTTTTTTTTTTTTTTAAATTTAAACAAATAAAACTTACACAGACTGTGCGGGTTCTAATCCACCGGAAGACAAAATTCTTTCAAAAAGCACGCGAGTGTTATTGTCCTCTAAAAATAAATGAGCATAATTAATATCGAACTGTATTATATGTATTTATAAGCTTTAATAAAATTACCTTATGCAGTTGTCAAAATTGTAGCTTATTATTTAAATAAAATGATAAAAATATAACACACCTTAGTTATGATACAACGAAACGCCTTTAATTCAAAAAGGAAATTCGATGCAACAACTTGACAGGAGTGATTTTGAGAGGAAACATTTAGTGAAGTTTTCGGGAAATTGAATAATTATCGTAATCTTTTATTATGATAAGTACAAGGTAACACGATGTTGCAAATTTCATTATAAGACTAACTAAACTACAGGATCAATATAATTCTAATATAATGTAAAATATTGAACATTTATTACAAGCCTATAACTTTTTTTATCATGAGTCGGAAAAAACATTAGAAAATATCTAGA
The DNA here is from genome assembly GCA_032883995.1 of Coronaproctus castanopsis. Classification (NCBI taxonomy): domain Eukaryota; kingdom Metazoa; phylum Arthropoda; class Insecta; order Hemiptera; family Monophlebidae; genus Coronaproctus; species Coronaproctus castanopsis. The sequence continues at coordinate 289,094,001 of CM065052.1, forward strand.
GATTATTACGGTGGCTGCTAAACATAATAAGTTAAAAAAAACATTATAGCTTCGCAAGAGATCAAGTATTCGGGAAGTTTGTGAACTACTTTTACTATGGATGTAATATATACAACAATAAAAAAAATGCTTTACGATTTCATTATTTGTGTATATAAAATCCTGCATACGGCAGTTTTAATTTATCGAGTCCAACAGTACAGCTAAAAAAAGTGGATGTTAAACAAAATAAAAGTTCGTTCGAGAAATCATTTTTTTAAAATAATAGACAGCTAACACTTCGTTAGAATCATAAACTACAATGCAGTGTTCATAAGGATACAGGTCTACTAGAAGGTAGTGTATTAAATTCCTTATTAATTATAATATACTACCAAGGATTAGGATCATTTCAGAGCAAACACGTCGGATTAGTTCAATGTGTCAATAATTTAGAGTTACAGCAAACCTAAATTCAGCTATTAAAAAAGCAAAACAAGCTATAGGAAACGAACAAAATGTACTGAATTATTATTGGTTATACATATTAAACAAAAAAAAAAAAAAAAAAACACAAAACCTACGGTTTACTACGAAAAGAAACACTGCCTCATCATTAATTCCAATCGATCAAAAATCAATACAAATTAAATTGACGTGTATACTTCTACATTTGATTCGAAAATGTCGTGGCAGTCACAAATAAGATGATAAAATATTAGAGGGGATTTAACCTACTCAGGGCCATTTCAGAATATAAGTATTCAGTTGCAGAAATGATGACATATAGATTTTTAATAAGATCGCAGATAGACAAAGCTGTCAGGACGCAACCACTCATGTAGAAACATTCAATCTACCTGTATCGTTAAACGTATAACAAATAAATTTTTCTTGAAAATTAAGGAACAACATTATAAAACTAATTAAAAGATTGAATAATCAAATAATATAAATAAAAACATCCTCTTTACTACTTGAAATTAAGGAAAATATTTAAATATCGAGCGATAAATAAATCACATAAGTTTAATAAAGTGATTAACAAAATGGCAATTTCCAAATAGATGGTTTTACAGATAATGCAACCTTTTATTATATAAATCAGGAAATTTCGAAAGTTCATAAGTTGGTATACGCTAGATCTGCATATACAGTAGAATTGTACGTAATAATGATGTCATTATACTATATTTAGAAAAGAGATAAATACATTTTAATAGATAAAGATGATAAAGATTCTCCGACAGCAATAAGTAAATTACAATATATATATATATACACTAGGAAACTAACAATTGTTTTAGAGTTAGTTCCAAGACACACCGGACTTCGTGGTAATGCGACAGTGATCCATTAACTATGAGTGAACAGAATAATATAAAACGGATAAAGTTATAGTGAGAAGAATATGTTACGAGATATTAAGAATCAGCTACATTAACAGCGGAAACAAGTGTACAGGGTAGAAAGCTAACAAAAAGGAAAAATCTATATATTAATAAAATAGACAGTCGTAAGAAACCATGGTGTATAGAAAATATTGAGGGACTATATAAAAACTGTATGCAGATTACGTACTGGACATCAAAGAACACTATTTTCTTTATGGTTTTTAGGAATTGTTAAGAGTTCGGTATGCGAATATTGTAGTTCAGAAGGGTCGGGAGAGCATATGATCTGGTAATGTGGCAGGTATGAACAAGAAAGAAGAACATTGTTTAAAAAGTATTACCAATTCTAAGATTTCTGCTCTTAAATATTCTACCACTAATAATAAATCCGTTATTCCAAAAGTGTAAATACTCAAATAAGTTTATAAAGGATGCTAATATAGAAATATAGACACTGAAAACTTGAATAAACTGACCAAAAGGTACAAATAATAACAAATCCGTTATCTCAAGAATGTAGATACTTATATAAGTTCATAAATTATGCTGATATAGAAATAGACTTAAAACTTGATTGAACTGGCCATATATATATATATATATAAACTCTCCTCGTAAAGTCTGTTTATTTAATTAAAAAATTCGGTATATTTTAAGAAATCAAGATTAAAATACCAAAAATAATACACAAACATGAAATATCACGCTTACCGTTTAAATGCGATAAGTAGTCTATATAACACATAACATATTCAGGACAGTTGGAAAATTTTTTCAAACCGAGTTCAAATATACGAAATGCAATATTCTTATCTTTACTACAGTAGTACTCCATTAAAGCTGCTGCTACATAAACCTGTAATAAAAACAAGATATAAAATTATTCCATATTAATATAGTTTTATTAAAATATTATAATTTAAAATCAATATAACAATATTAAATATTGAACAACGGGCATTTAAGTTGTCATAAATAACAAAACACTACTGTAATCGTCTAAATAATTACCACGCACACACTTTCTGTACACATACACACACACACACACACACACACACACACACACACACATATATATATATATATATATATATATATATATATATTACATAAGACTAAATTCGAATCACCAGAAGACAAAATACTAAGATATCTTTGACAGTTTACTTTTTAATATCAGATTGTTCGAATTGTTTTTAGAAAATGATGACGAAAGAAATTAACTTTCTATAATTAATTGCATTTTTTCCTCAATAACGAATAATTTGTGATACATGATTGTTCTTTTATTTTTTAATTTTCATTAGTGATACGATGATAATAATTTACAGGTTATCCAGGCTAACAAGCGATTTAAGAGAAAACATAACGACATTGGGTCTTAAAAAAAGACGCGATGCAAACTTTGAGAATATTTTTATTTTTAAATTAATTACTTCGATATTTTAAAAATATGAGATAAAATTAAGTCAAAATTGTGAAAAAAAATATAGTTATAAAATAGATAAGTAAACGAGTTTTTAAATGCAGCATAGATGTGATGTGTCTTGAAAATTACAAACTGTAACAAACGTATTATAATATAGGTTGTACATAATAAATTACATTAAACTTATATAACTGTTGGAATCAAAAACAAATTCGAAAATATCCACAAATTAGAACAATAAACAAACTTCAAAACGATAATATTCTACAATGCCCGGTTATTTACAAAATATAGGCATGGCACATTCGGGTCAATTATAATAGTTATACTTATTTGTAGATAGCAGCACCTACTTGACCGCTTTTAAATAATGTATCTCTGAGTGTAGGTTACGACTAATGGTCCATAACATTTTATGATATATAATGAACTTTTCACATATTTGTATCTTCAAATACATACTGCGACATACAGGGTTAAATAAATTCGTAACATTTAGCTTTTAACATTCACAACGTAAATACCGAATAATAGACATTTTACGTATATCACTTTCATAATTAGCACCAACGTTTTGTTCGAAATGAATTTTAAAATTTTCAGATCGGATTTTCTTTAACATAATTCTTTTATTCCCAAAGAAAAAATTAATATATACGATCCAGAGAATATTAATCGCCTTCGAAACGAGACACAGAATGTAAATCATACGAATGCTATCATGGTGACAAAAATATTGTAAGCCAGGATATCGAAAGAAACCAGATCTAGGAAGATATCGCAAAATACAAGAGATCTGATGCAAAAGAGAAGACAAATGAAAATGAAGCAGGATACGAACAAGATTGAATATAGTGAAATATATAAGACTCTACGTAAAAGCTCAAGAAAAGATATTAGAAATTATAATAATATAACATCATAGGAGACAATAGAGAAAAATAAAAATATGAAAATGTGTAAGATGGAACTTACAAATATGAAATAATAACATAATAGGCCTAAATGATGAACGCGGTATAGAACGTAGAAGTAAAACGGAAATAATCCGAAAATCATCATCATTTCCTCGTATTGGAAGTAGGCGACTACTTACCTATACATATCTTGTTATACAGTGTAAGTAATGTACAAGGTAATCATGACGTTAGCATAGATAGACGTACACACTGTAATCGCTTCGTTGTCACGACATAACCCCCGCGTGTTTTTGTAGTGTACTATACTGTTACCAGATTGTGCGTGGTGGTTTGCCATCTTCCACGGAAGTACTATCAAGAATTATACAATGATAAAACGACGATAAACATGCCAATCGATGGCGATCAGTGTAATATTAGGATAGAATAAAAGATAAGATATCAAAATAAGAAGTAATGACTACAATTAAAAGTATGAAAAACGGGAAAGTGTAGATCTGGATGGAATAAAAAGGGAAATTGTGAAAGTAGCGTCAGACGAGATTTCGATCCTTTTGGCAAACCTTTTCAACCTTTGTATACAAAAAAATATAATATTAAAAGAATGGAATAAGACGCAATTAAATTAAATGGCACAACAACACAATATATATATAAAGGAAGGAAATAGAACTAAAAAATCAACATAGCCAAAACAGTTTTACTGCGAAACAAATTCACACACATCGGTGTAATATTAGGATAGATCAGATGAAAATACAGAAAGTAACATCGCTAAATTATTTAATTATAGAAGACAACAATAGAATACAGGATGAAATGAGAAGAATCTAAATGACCGGCCTAGCAATGGGAAACTGAAAAATATATTACAAAATAGGGGATTCCAGTAAGTCTGAAAAGGAAAACGTTTAACCAATGCGCGTGCTACCGTTAATGACCCATAACAGTGAAACGTGGAATGTAACAGCAGCGCTGGAAGAAAGGCTTAAAAATTGCTCAAAGGAGAATCGAAATGAAAATTATTTGAATAACACTGAAAGACAAAAACATAAATGGATTAAAGAAACAACAAGAATAACGGATATAATACTAAGCATAAAAGAATATGGAGATGTGCTAATCATCTGGCAAGACACCAGAAACTACTTGCAAATAAAGAGACAATGTGAATACCAGACGGAACACGTATAATAGGCAGACCACTGACACGTTTAAAGTTCGAAAGGATTGGGCAACTAGCAGTGGATTGAAAATAGCTGAAAAAAAAAAGACGAAGTTATAACCAAAAATGTCAGGTTCGACAAATATCAGTAGGCATCTTTATTATTATTTGTTTTTAATGAATTTTAGAATTTTTCGATGAGATTTTTTCTTATAATTCTTTCATATATTAAGAAAATAATTTCCGGAATATTCGAAACGGCTACCGACGAGGTATAAACTTTCGTTATATTTACCAACGCGTATACAGTAAAAAACGAATTTCTATTGGAACGGTTAATGTGATCGAGCTGATATTCTTAGCGTATTCAAATAAGTATTCAGAAAAAGACGACGAAATCGAAATTTTAAAATTTTACGAGGGATACTCGAGGTCGGGGTCTAAGATTTCGAAATTTGTAATTTTCATACAATTTTCAATTACTTAATAAATTACACGTATGTTCAAAATTTCATTCAAATCGTTAGAACCATTTTCTATACAGACGAGTGTATATATATATATATATATATATATATATATAATATATTTCTCGTTTAATAACATAAAATAGCATCATAAATTTTTATTAATCCACACTGCTAACAAAGATGATTCCGACCGAAGAAATTTAAGAAACTAATTCCCGAGAAAGAAATTAGTGCACCGTTCGGCGAATATTTTAGGAAGAGAATCTGCAAGATTTTATATGCGATTTATATGGATCGATGGTGCAACTAATCAGACGAATTGGAATTATTTTAAAGACAGATGAAAGTATGATTTACAATTTAATGACGTAACAGTGACATGGTGATGATAAGTTAATATCTAATAATGTTATTAAACTTATTTGAATAAAAATGATCGCATACAAAATTAAACCTACGATTTTTTAATTTATACTTCTCGTGCATCTAAAAAAATTCATTTACCATGTATACACGCGTTACATGACAAATACGGACCTACCTGATATTTCGATCGAGGATCTTCTCTGGCTCTTTTAAATATCGCTCTCGCCGATTTAATACCTTCTGCTCTGCGAGCAAATTTCATATACTGAATGTATGCCTACAAAATTTAATAATTAAACTTTTCACATTTAAAGTTGATTAATATCAATATTACGTACAAATAAGAATTCACTCCGAACTAATTTTTAATCTTTTTAAGACATTTCGTAGTGTAATTTAACCATTAACAATCAATTATTCTAAAAAAAAAAAGTTCAGAAGAAATTAACTTTTTATTTTATTTTCATCTTTTGGCCAGTTTAATTGGACTATTCGGATTATAAATTTATATTATTGTCCTTAATGAAATTATATAATTTACGCGCATCCGAGGAAGTAGAATCCACAATAAGCTCAAGTTGTATTGGTAGCATATTCATTGTCAGTAGCAGTTCAGATAGATATTTTTGTATTTTAGACAGGAGACAAAATCAGATGTTCGATACTATCTATTTTCAATATAACTCCACTTCTGATAATGCCGAATTCTGCAAGATGACCAGAGGTGTACAATTATAACCACATCTTAATCCGACAAATACTAAAATTGTCAAAGTTAAAAAAAAAAAATTAAGTATTTATATATAAAGTCACATCAAAAGTGACCGTTTCACTTAATTAATGTGCATGATAGATAAAATTTGTATTAAAACTAATTGTGACCATCCAATCCACTCGTCAAATTTTTTCCGTGAAAACTGCGTCAGAATTTATTGTTTCGAAAATGTCGGCAATCTCAATTTTTACTAAACTAACTGTTCTTGTCATCGTTGTTCCTATTTATAAATTTAATTTAGGTCGATGTTTGTCATTTTTGAGCGATAATACTGAAATGCCATTCAAACAGGTAGATTTATTCGACAAATTAGAACCTCGGGTACCAAACTGGAGATTTTTCTGAAAATATGATGCTCCTCATTAAAAACACCGGAGTCAAAATTGGACAGATTTTCGGACGTAATAATATCGGACCTGTGTTTGGAACCGTAAGAAGATAAAACACCTGGCTGATAAATTCCAGAAGGATATGTAAGCGTTCATAAAATTCCGCGTTCGCGCAATTTAAGTTACATAGGTTAAACGGGTAGAGCTGTGACTCAGCGAATAAAGGAACACATGACTGATAGTACACAATATAGCGGATAAATCAACATTAGTGTAATGGCTTCGATCACATTGTATAATTTGAAAAAATGTGAAAAATTTTGTTGAAAATTGAGATAATAGAACAGCGGTCATCGAAATTTATAAACATCCAAATATAAATACAGAAGATGAGGTTAACCGCATGCAGGTCACTAACGCGAATTCCAGTTGTGAAACAAAAAAGGTTAATTTCGAAGTAAACAATCAGAAAAAAACATAATTGGTTGGAGGATAAATCTACAATAACGTACGACGAAGAGGAATAACCAAAAATTACAGACATGCACCAAAATGAAATGTATAAATAGGAGAAATAGCGATAAAAACGATTAGTTTAGTTTGTTAGAAAATGAAGATTGCAAGTTCTCCGAAATGTCACAAGTGATAAATTCTGACGTGGTTTTCGTAGAAAAAATTCGACCAGTGTTCAAATATATTATTTTATAGTTTTCGTCGTAGATCCATGAAGAAGTAAACGTGTCCATTAAAAAAAAATATGATACAGTCGGTCCTCGTTATAACGGACTGTACTGTACGCGTTAAAAAAAGAAGATGAAAATCTGCAGCAGTTTTACGAAAACTTCAGTTCAAAGAGCTATTTTTTTTTCTTAAAAAAAGTATCAATCCAGCAAAAAATTAAAACTTAAACATTTTTTTTCCACCGGATCAGTCGTGTTCGCGTTAGTGCTAGTTTATATGTAAAACAGGTTTTGTAACTTTACATAACGGTGTTTGTAAATTTAATTAACTGTTTATAGATCACGCGTTGTTTTAAATTTTTGGCTTCAAGCTCGGAAAAATAAAAATACATAGTACATAATTTTGTATTTTTTAAAGCGCTTATTTTGTTTGATTCTTATAGTCGATTAAATAGTAGATAATTTTCCGACAAGAAGAAGAAGAATAGAGTTCAATAGTGAAGGTAAGTGAATCTTTTTTGGCTTGAAATAAGGCTAAGATTTTATTCTATTTATATATATATATATATTTTTTTTTGGTTCAAGTTTGAGTAATAAATAACACTATCATATTCTATAATTGATCGAAATGGAGCAGAGTATAAAATTCTTTTCTCATGAAATTTGGGCCCAAAAATTATTTCTATATAAGGCAATCATTTTTGCAATTTTTAATTTGTCTAAAATCTATCTGATAAGGTTAATGGAATTTATTCATCGATTATTACTCCTAAATACTTTAAATACTTCACTCTTGCAACTTTTTGTTCTTGTATTTTTATTACTTCGTCTATTTAATTCGTTATTTTCATTTTATCTTTTTCTTCGTTAAGCATTTTCCGTTTCTTTTTTCTGATTTAAACTTAGTCCTAATTTTCCTAGTTCCCGCATTAAGATCCAAATCTCGCCATTTATGATTACTGCTTCAGTGGTAGGCTTAAGTCCAGCTATGAGAAGCAGATCACCCGCATAACTTATCAATTGCACGTTAGTTTTCAATCCTACTATTTTACAAATTTGTGCCATAGCAATATTGAAAAGTAAAGGAATTCAAAAGATTAAACGTGTTCTCAAGAAATAACATCCGGTTGATGACATAAATTTTTGTCAATACCTGATAAGAATGGGATTTAATAATAATAATAATAATAATAAAATTCATAATCAACAATTTTTCCCGTTTATCTGTTTAAGAAATTTTACGTAATTACGTTTATAAGAATTATCTCTTCAGTAAACGCGATAAAATAACTCACCAAAGAAGGATCAATCTGTTTTTGATCTAGATAATTATTGTAAATCTGATGAACTTTTTCGTATTTTAAGGCACTTTCTTCGAAATCAGCGTAAGCGAAATGTAACAACATATTTTGTTTCAATACGGAACTTATGGCTCTTTCAAACATATTTGAAGCTTCTTCGCTGAATAACTTAGCCGCATTTACGTCCTTCGGAACAAATAGTTTAAAATAAAACAAGGTAAATAATTAACGTATACAAATAATATACCTAAACCTAAATAAACAAGTTACATAACTGTTATATAGAAACTGAACAGAATATAGTGATACCCAGATTGATATTATTTCCATTTCCATTTATAGTAGCTTCGTCATTTTTTTAGTTGATGTTGCCGGTAATACTCGAACATCCTATTGAACATCCTCCGTTTATTTTGAACCCGCAGTTAAAAATTTTTTGCTTTTTTACCGATCTCTTCTGAATATATATTAAATAGTCTAGACAATAATAGGTAGCCTCGTCTTACGGTTTTTTTTTTTAATTTCACACCTATTATCATCAAATTCTTCTTCAAATTTTATATTCGCTGTCTGATTCCAGCACATTGATATGTTATAAATATCCAAAATGTGGCTGCACAAATTGAACGCGTAAATTCGTGTCGATGTAAATTAATTAACAGGTGTCGACTATTTTTTTTTTTTCATATTTTACCGATCAGCGCTGTTTTAAACTATATTCAAGAATGTAATTTTCATGATTTTTCAAGAATTTATATCGTCTTAATAAACATCTCACAAAATAAGTAGAAATTATGAAAGAAATCCGATACTACGTTACTGTGTAATTTTTATACTCAGAAAAGAGATCTTTAAAGGAACATTAGATCAGTCAAAATAATAATAATAATAATAATAATAATAAAATATTGTACGATAGTAAACAATATAAGATATGGGAATGATGCGATATTATTAGCAATAGTTATAGAAGATTCCGTCAAAAACGAAAATCACGAACATTACGGAAATACACAATCAACGCAACATACTTAGGGTATAGAATTAACGATAAATCAGACTACAGTATTAAAACCAGAAGCTGCGAGAAGCGCATTTTAATGTATAAAATAAGGAATTATAGACTAGCAACTAGATGGAATCAAAAGTTATTAGCTCTCAGTATATGTAGGGGTTAAATACTCATCGATAGATAAACAGATTACAAGTTTCCCAATAAAGAAGTATCGCATATAATGAAAACAGGTAGAGAATTTATTAATATAGTAAAGTGGTACACCTACGTTGTACAATGGGAAGTAATAAGTATGAACTATACGAGACATTCTCCGAGGAAAATGTTTTAAGGAAAACAGAATCGAGGAAGAGGGGACATTTATTTATTATTTATTTCGCACATAAAATGACGTATAACAAAGCCCGATATAGTTGACATAACTATACAGTGACCCAGAGAAGACGGACAGTTTTGTTTTTTGAATAGTGCAGTTGGTAACACTGCTACAACGCAAACCGCGTACTCCACGTTTAGTGTACACGCGAGATATTCGTTTTTGTCCAGTTTCAATTATCATGGTATTCTATAACGAGAAGGAGCGTGTGTTTTGTGTGGAACGTTATTTCCGGCGTGAATCGATTAGGACAATGCAAAGAGAGTTTCAGAAAGAATTCAAAGTTACACGATTTTTTTTTTTTTTTTTTTGTGGAAATACCTTAAGAGCTGCGTTTACGAAAAGATATGAAAATTCGGATTTCTGAAGAAATTTCAAAAATTCAACCACCTATGCGCGAAAAAGTCGTCGAGAATGTTGTAGAAAGACTAAATAAATATACCGTAGCAAATGGCGGTCATCTGTACAATATTGTGTGTTCCACAAATAATTGTAAGCTAATCTCTCGTTTTCCTATATTTAAGTAAAGTTTCATCGAAAGATTTTGGTCTAGTTTTTGAGTTATTAAAAAAAAAAACCTATAAAATTTACAAAAATTAGCAACGGTGTTAATAAAATAATCTCATACTGAACTTAAAGAAAATTTTTAAGCGATTTTAATTCATCTTTTGTTGTTTAGTTTTCCTATATACTTATATGTAATTCAATTATTGGCAACGTTATATTGAAGATGTGAACGAAATGACACAAATTTATTACTACTACGACTCCACAGGCTCCTTTCTTCATACACACAGGTAGTTGATTGGATTATGTTTTTCATCCCATCACTGCCCTTAGATTAAGTACACAAACAAAGGACTATTACATACATGCTTTTACTTATTTTTCAGCTACACACTATTTATATGCGCTTCTATAATTATTTAGCTTTAAGCAAGTCCCCTGTCCTTTATAATTAGATTTTAAGCAATAAACTAGCACCACCGGGTAAATCCGGATTGGGGAACAAACTAAAAAAAATGACATAAATTTTAACATATCGTATACGTATGTGTTTTTTCACCAAATTAAATATCGTGTTTATTTATTTCCGAAAAAAAAAATTAATGTATAAGAATACATTAATTATTCGACAAATTGCTATAAAACAGTATTCGTCCGTTTTCATTAAAAAAAAAAAACCACTCGAAATGTGCTAAAAGTATAGAATTTGTTTCGTTCAGATTAAATGGAGACTTTAACAACAAAACTGACTTATTCGGAAACTTACGAAATACTAATTTAATTATTAAATATTGGAAACAAGGAATTATTGATTATTTAAAATTTTTCAGTTCATCGGATTCTGTCAATTTTATCTAAGAAGGAAAATACTTTTTGTCTCAGTTTTAACACGATAGCAATAAAATACGTAGCGAATTATCTGCGACGAAAAAATATGTTTTCCGCATTTGAAAAACTTAATATACACATAATCGTTTTTCAATTACGATGTCCGCTAAATAATGGTGCATGAAATTTTAATGCTAACAAAATACAAACTTATTACTTCCTTCTTAAATGAAAGGCACTTTCATGTTAAAAATGACGATGCAACATCTCGTATACATCCTATAACTGCGGTAGTTCCGCAGGGGAGTAGGCCTTGTTTGTATCTTTTATATACCGCTGATCTGCCAGTACTGGAGAGAACATTGATGGCCACATTTGCTGACGATGCAGCAGTACTCTCTGAAAGCCACTGTCTAAAGAAGGCAAACTTCAGGCTCCAAAACGCAATAAACCAAATATGTACACGGTGTGAAAAACGGAGAATGAAAATAAACAAAATCAAGTCATATAACATTTACCAGCAGGTTTGTAACATCCAAATCAATTGTGATCAGTAATAAAATAGTGAAAGCAGAAGATCACATCAAATATCTAGACCTACATTTGGAGGCTTACGTGGAGGCAGCATATTAAAGCTAAAATAACTGAGCTTAATATAAAAATCAAGAGCTGTACTGGCTAATAGGCAGGAAGTCAAAGCTTTCTCTAAACAACAAGATTTTGGTTTACAAACAGGTTTTATCTTCTGTATGAAGGTATGGTTGCCAATTGTGGGGATGAAGACAAACGTCGAAATGTTTTCAAAACAAAACATTCAGAACACTGGCGGATGCTCCATGGTTTGTAAGCAATAAAACGTTACAAGACCTCAAGGTGCCATATGTAACGGAAATAATAAAAAACGAGGCCAGTAAACACATAGTCAGATTATCAAACCTCCCAAATTGGACTGCAATCAACCTACTAGATAACTCAACTGAAGTACGGTGTCTACAAAGACGCAAATTATTAGACTTACTTGATTAATTAAGCTACTTTACTTTTAGGTGCCCTTCGCTAGAAGGTCTACCGATCATTTTACATAATTATCCTCCTATCAAGGCTAGGTATAGATTTAAAAAAAAAAAGAAAAAAATTATTTTCCGGTTAAAATGTCCCAGTTTTTAAAATATTTATACGAATACATGGAAAATTATCAACGGTTCACCAAAGAAGCGGTATTGTATAATAAACACCTGTATAAAATTTATAATTTGTGTCATCAAAGTTTTATCACGTATGACTGAAAGGGTTTAATAAGGAACGCGTTAAAATAATGAGAAAATAAAAAAAAAAAAACCTAAGACGAGGCTGCCCATTATTGCCTAGACCATTTATATATATTCAGAAGAGATGATTAAATAATCAAAAATTTATAACTATAGATTTAAAATAAACGGATGTTCAATAGTATAAGTTATAGAACAAAACAGGGGGAGGAATATCTTAACGATTTAAGTTATAATAAACTTCGCATAAATATACGATGAAACGGATGTTTCCAGCGTTCTTTTATCTACGGAATTTACCAATTCGGCGGGAAACGAGATATTCGAAATAGCATATAATTCGCCCGTATTTATACTTCCAGTATCTACGTTTGAAGAACAGATTATCTACCTATATGTAAGTGTATGCGATAAAAAAAAGTAAAATAATGAATTTGGAACTAACTCCTTTTTCAGTAAGCGTTTTCGAACTAGAATCCAAAAACTGAGCTGCTTCGTACCAAAAATCCGCGTGATGTCCCATACATAATAAACTTTGTTCGAACGCAAACATGACTCTTTTCGTCACTAGTGTCGTATCTTGCGAAAGTAACGGATTACTTTTCTCCCAAGCGATAAACTTTTTCCATAATTCAACCTGAAAATTCGCGAACGATTTCAGGCTTGTCATTTAAGATGAGAATATTTTATCGATACCGTTAAATCTGCGTGGAAATTTTTCATACTTGTCGGACTTCTTCAACGTTGCCGGTCGGAGGAATACTGGGAAAGTTCTTATTTAAACCGCGAACGACAGCTTCCAACTCTTTAGATACACGTCTGGCGGCCATGTAATCTTTACTACGTTCTATCAGCATTTTTTCCGCTATTATGGGATTGATACTTTGCTCGTAAGCTATATAATCTTTCCAAATAGATTCTATATTCAACATCGGTGTGACAACGGCTCGTTGATATACCTATAGAAAAATATAAACTAGTAAATTATTCGCTGTATTTCGTTTTACAGAATATCAAATATAGCTTATCGATAAGAATATCGATAAATTTTTTCACGCAGAAAAATGTAATGCGGATTTGATTTAAAGACAATAAAAGATAAAATCAGTTTTTTTCTTTTGCGAAGTTTTCAGCTATATCAGTTACGGTTGTATACTGGACAGGTCGTTAAACTGTTATTGCGTTATGTACCCGCACAGTTTTGTTACGTAAAATGTAACGAATATCGATAACGATCACGATGTTCTTAATCAATCTATCACTAGATCAAAGCGTTTCCCCCTTTTTTTTCCATCAATAACGATCCATTTCACAGCCCCTGCTCTTAGTTATCGTCCTGCCGCCTTGCGACTCTTGTGTTCTTCACTCGAGAGCCATTACGTTGTTTCGTCCACCTGTCAATATGTCCTGTGAGGTTATTTTAATTATATTTATGATCTTTGTGATAATCGATTATTTTTTCTAAAGCATTCTGTCGCATATGACTGACCAAAAAAAAACCTGTGGCTACGAGTTTTTCTATTATACATCGTAAGTAATAACGATTCCAATACTGCTACTGATGCTCTGTGCGAACGAAACCAAGGTACAAATATGTGATGAAAATATAACCAAAAATCAAAATTTTAGTGATAAAGTAATATAAAAAAAAGTAATACAATTAGGGAATAAATCCCAATGGTTCCTAATATCCAACTTAGTCCAATCTACATATTCAAAAAAGATGAACAAATCGATGAAACACAATTTACCATTGAGGCAGAATGATAAACAGTAAACTAAAAGTGGAAAACAGAAAGCCGTTTTATGTTTGCAAAATATCTAATATCTTTAAAACGAACAGTATAAAAATACTAATACAGTATTTCCCTGAAATATAATCAGACAACACAAAAATATTATCTCCAGCAGAGGTAAGAAAATACATTAAACTTTTAATAAATAAAAAATATCCTGGATTGGATATTATAACGGCTAAAACACTAAAAGAATTACCAAGAAAATCTGTAACCTTGTCAACGTATAGTAGCGAGAACATCACACTTTCCATCTCGATGGAATTAAATTATCGTGATTATAAACCTCGGAAAGGATATACACACAACCATTTTCCTACCGTCAAATCTCGCTATTCTCTGTTCTCGCAAAGATACTTCAAAAATTAGTAAAATAATGGACTTTAACTTTCATAGTTGATTTTATATTCATACATAATTTTCTCGGTGTAAACCACGCCAATTTTTTTATTACGTAATGTTTCAAAAAACTGTAAGTGTTTTCGAGAGGTTATGTAAAATGTAATAAAAAATTGACACAGTTTACACCGAAAAAAATCGTAAGTGTATAAAATAACGGAATTAAAATTATTCCACAACGTTAATTTTGATTTTAGAGATTCACATTCTACAGAACAATAGATACATCGAAATGTAGAAATAACTGAAGAAGACATCGACTATATTTGCTGATGACAGAATGCTAACTGCTCAAAACAAGAATGTCAAAGTTACAATTGCGACATCAAATAAAAGTTTTAATTCTGCCCTATAGTAGCGTTAACTCGATGAATTCGGGAAAGTGTACTCAGTCTCATATATGGCAATATTATACGAAGCAATAGTATAAGATATGTAGTA
This sequence comes from Coronaproctus castanopsis, assembly GCA_032883995.1. NCBI lineage: Eukaryota > Metazoa > Arthropoda > Insecta > Hemiptera > Monophlebidae > Coronaproctus > Coronaproctus castanopsis. The sequence goes on from CM065052.1 coordinate 289,109,442, forward strand.
CACTTAGATCATGCACTAAGTGAAAGATACATATAAAAAAGAAACATCTTAATATCAAATTAAGATCTCTTTATTTATAATAGGATATCAATTTTACCTATTTTTGGCCGATAGAGTATTAATATACAGCGCTATACTCAAACCAATACGGAATTATGATGAACAAATAAAAATCAAAATAAAACATTACAACTATATACAGAATGCTTTGGTATTTTAAGGCTATTCATCGCGACCTGAGGTCCGCACTTTGACAAGACTGTGGTACATTAAGCTTGAAGACACGTGACGCGACTGTAATGAGCTAAGCTGACCTCGCATACAAGAAGACTGAAAAGAACTAAGACCTGAGACCTAGTACTGAAGATGGACTGAATACATCGATGAATGTATTCTGCCACATAAAGGAAAGTATTGATACCATTTGTCAGATAGCTCACTGGGCTATGCACGAACTGATGTAGGAAAAAAAAAATAAAAAAAAAATGCTGAATTAATTCTTTTCGTAATTACTGTATTTTCAACATTCGTCTGCAACAGCATATTTGAAATGCATCGATACGATATGTGATTTTTTTAGTGTTCAATACCGGCGTTTTCATGAAGCGTGCTTCATTTTCATATTATGACTTTTTTTATATTTCGATAAGTTCGGTTAATTAAATATTTGCAGTTATTTGTCGTTTAATTTCCTCCGTTGAGATAATCGATTTCAAGTATAAAAATTTATCAACAGCTTGCAGACTTTTTAAACTTTGTTAATTCTAAGTACCGTTTTTGTGTCATCGAAGATAACGACTGATGATCGCTACCATCATCTTTAATAGGATCAGTTTCTGAATCCATTTATATTTAATACATTTTATTATTATAATTGATGAAGAAGCGTCTTTTATCTTTTTAATGTATTTCTAATATATAAAAAACGATCTAAATTCATTAACTTTAACAATAGCAGTTTTTACCATATTCTCTGTTCCTACTTGAATATATTTCAGTCGCATATTTTATGTAAATTTCCTGGTTTCCTACAATATCATTACCCGTCGCAAATTTTACCCTCCAAAGCCCCGTACTCAGGTAAAGTCGATTGCTAGTTGAACAGCGAGGACCAATATTGTTTGTATTAAAGTGAGATTTTTAAATATAAATGAAACCAACACAATTTCTTCTACGTGTAACAGAGATTGCCCTTAATATATATATATATAAAACATACGTTTTTAGTCGCCATTTCTCTAGAGTATAAACGCGCTTATATGCCAGCGAATTCATAGTGTCTATAATGTATTAAATATTCACGCTTAGAATGAATCGTACGTACCTTACGGACTGCGGTAATTTTTTGGTTTTCAGCATAAGAACCTACAGCTTCTACGCTTTTCAAAAACATGACGTAATCATTCCAAATACTGGAGGATAAAAGGTCTAAACCTATTTTATCTATAGCAAAGTCGTATGCTTGCGCCATTTTTTCTCTGCAATAAATATATGAAATGTTTAATAAAAAAAAAAAAAAACATTTTCCTATACAAAAACTAATAAATACACAATACAATACAATTAATTGGATAAATGTAAGACTAAGATTGACGGAGATAAATAATTATTCAATCTATTAACACTTTCGTAAATTAGATGTGTACAAATATTGAGTTAATACTTTTTCTTGATAACATTATTCGTTAAAAATTTTAAGTTGATATTTCACGAATGTATTTTGGAAAATTTAGATAAAATGAAGATATTTTCAAATTGTAAATATTGTAATATAACAGTCTAAATTACGAGCATCTTAATATTTTCTAACCAAATTTTTGGTAGGTAGTATAATACGAATTCGGTATTTGTCCGTACATGACAAAAATTTCGCAACCGAACTCGGGTATATACATGTATATATATTACATACATGTATGTGTGTGTTTATAAGGAAATTTAATGTTTTCTCCGGATGTCAAAGCAATAAACAAATATTGGTTAAAAAATGTGGCCATGATCCAAATTTTCGGCTATTTATCTTTGTAAATTATGTTTGTGTTTTTCTATATAAATTACAATTTTTTAGAATGATACAAAGCTTTTCTCCGTATTTACAAAAGACGCGGTGACTGAATTTTTTTGTTCATAAGTTATAATTATATTGTATTAATTTAGAATATCCATTGAATGTGCTAAAATTAAAAATGATTTTTTTTTATAACGAAAAATAAAATAATCTGAAATATATACGCCAATGACATCGACCATATTATGGTTGCTTGTATCATCCCTCCTTATGAACAAATTATATTTTATCATAATTTTAAAAGTTATTTGTTATCTTTCCCAGTTAGGGCGAACATATTGATTTGTGAAAAGTTGGTTACCTCAAAGAAAACATGAAATTGTTTAATGCCGAGAACATTTGCATTTAGTATCGAGAAATTGTAATCAACTATTTTTCTCGTTTCATTTTGCGTTTTGATAGGAATGTATTCGGAATTTGCTTGCTAAAATGAATAACTAAAAATAATCGCCCACATAATAAAAATGCGTACATTCTGAGATGAGCCAGGTAGTCAGCATAATTGAAATAATCGTTAGCGATCGAGGAATTATAAAAAAAATTGTTTAGAACAACCTATTTTCTAACATTCACATTGTTAAATGAAAAATATATTCACATTAGATCATGCTGTCTGAAAATGTAATTATAAACGGAGTAATTAATTAATGCAGAAATAAATACGGATATTATTAAAATGTGTAGTCATTTATTTATTGCTTTTAGTGTAAGAACGTGGAACAAAGATGGTCAACTATTTTTCCCACTACATTTATTTACAAGGATGACAGATGTGGTGTCACATTACCTGGATTAACTTTCCCGTAGCTGTCGGAGAGCGCCTACAGGCATAACATTCTAGAACAAAAAATTCCTGTTGCATTGAACGATTATTTACTTCTAAATGTCAAAAATACGTACGACGTCTAAAATATATCGTTTTAAAAATTGACTTTTCAAAATTTAGTAATCATTTAATATTCAAGCACAATCCTTATTATTTCATGAAATTGAACGAATGGTTAACATGACAATTTTTGTGTTTTTTGAAAAATCAATCTAATCGTGTAAGTTCATTGTTTAAAAATATTATAACAATTCTCTCATCGTGTTATTAATAATGCACAATAAGTACTAAGCGAGCAGTTAAACATGGCAAACGTTTAATTCAACTAATGTAAGACATATGAGAAAGATACATCACGTTATACAACAAAAATTTAATGTATTATTAGTTTTTCTTTGTAAAGATAAATTTTCATGAAAATTCTGTTACTCTTGCTTCTTCTTGTAATATAAATATCTTTGTATTTTATTTTTTAGGCCAAGAAGTCGATATACATTTTTACACAGTAATCATCTAGCACTCATTATCTAACGCTATATTTTCATGATATTGGGAGTTTACATAAAATTTATTACTGTTCGAACCGGTTTTATCGGATGCATAAGTTCATTGCAGAAAGTTTTTGAATCGTACAATAGATGAGGGGATAAATGAAATGTATGAGTAACTTTTTTTTTTTTTAAGCCTGCTCTGGAGTACATCAATCTGGTTGTGTAATCGGAACACATGACAATGATCCATATAGATTTCTTAGTCAATAAGTTATAATGATAATTATTTCATTGATGTTTTTTCTTCAGATCCGTAATAGAACTATTTTTTATATTCATCATATTAATTTGAAAGTATATAAGTGGTTTAACCCAGATTAAGTACGTCAACATTTTCATTCTGTTGAATAGTACAATTTTAAAAATTATATTATTAATGTTGGATTAGAATAAAAACTGGTACGCTAACAAAGGTCTAAATGCGTGTCAGTTTTATATTTTTGCACTCATTACTGTAAATAAACAATTTTATCTACATCAATTGCTTTAATTATATATAATGAAGTAGTGGTTAAACTGCAATATAAATGTTAATTGTTTCCTCAAAAATTCCAATGATACGCTAAGGATTGTATTAAAAATATATACGATGATTTATTATCCAAGTTCTCCTTCACAATATGCAAACAATTTTTTAATAATGAATCTTAAAAAGAATACGCATAGCAACGCGTGAAAAAAATTCAATAAAAAAAATTCATCAACACGGATTATATCGTTCTATGTTCGTGTCCAATTCTAAATTTTTATCGTCCTAATAATTAATCGTAATTCTACGCCTATAAGTAAACCGATATACTATTTAAGAGTATCAACACTCCATATGAATTATTTTCAATTCATCCTTGCTTTTATTTGACGATAAAAAAAAAATATTGTTTTCTTATTTTTTTTTAAATTAAGTGAAATATTCTAAAATGAAGTGTTTTCTTAAATGTATAATTTTGAAAATTACTGCTGTAGCATTAAATAACACAAATTTTAACTATTTGATACAGGTGATTATTTACCAGTTCATTAAAGCAGTTTTTACTGTCATTAGCTTATTCACAATTGTACACTTAAAATGAAACTGAACGTAGTATTCCCTTCTGTTGTATTACCATTTTATAATTATCTTAGTTTTGTTGTTAATTTTTCAATGCAAGTTGATATTGTGTGATCACGATAATAAACAATAAATCTCTTTGTAAAACTTAATATAATAACTAGACACTTATTATAGTTCAGAACGATGTTGTTTTATATAGACATTAGGTCATCGAAAATTATAAACGGGATATATAATATTTTAGAAATTAAAACTCAAATAAACAAAAATGAACACTTACTTATAAGTCGGTAGTAACGCTTTGGTTTCTTTGACGTACCCGACGTATAATTTCCACAAGTCTATATGTAATACTTTCATCAAACAACGCTGGAACAACTTATTAAAAGAAACAAGAAAAACAAATTTATAATATTCCAGAATACCGCCTTAAATTTATAAAATAAATATCGTGCGCAATGATATACAAATTTAGATTTGCGTCGCTCACTTTCACCTTCCTTATTAAAATAGATTATATCTCCGCTGAAATAAACTAAAATTATTATCCATACACGGTAGTGTTTGATTAAAAATATGCATTAAAGAGTATTCCGAACGTTTGGTTGGTAAGACAAATAAACTCGATCTTTTTTTTTAATATATATATATAAATTAACAACCTTTTTTTTAAAGTAGACCTCCCACTTGCGGAGGCCATTGCTTATCCAACATCGCCTGCAATGTTTTAGGTATGCAATGAAAAACGTTTGTCTCGCTTTTTAGCAGAAGTACGCATCGATGGATATTAGTGGATAACTCGGCGAATTTAAGTCGAATTTGGACAACCTTTTTTTTGTTTTACTCCTATTGAGTCCCTCCATAAATTACCCCGTGATTGGTAACCCCCTAGTTTTTTTAATTAATATATATTATATATATGCGTGCCCGTATTGGTTCTAAAGGTTCTCGTCTAACGCCTCCTCCTGGCCAAGTCAACATGGGAGTACACATTTAACGATTAATTCAATGAATAGATATTCACATATCAGTAGGCAACAAGCTACAATGAAGGAATGGAGTAAATATGATCGAAAGACTTTGCCAATCCACCAACACCTCAATAACCCACGAAGATTGTTCAGAATGTTGCACTGTCGAATACAAATGCTGCATGTAAACTATCTAACATCTGAATACTGCAAGAACTTGAATAGAAATTCTCAGCTGAAGGACATGGTGTAAAAAAAAAAAGGATTGCTAATTATGTAGGGAATATTCCTGAAAAGCAGATTATATAAGACAAGATAGAAGGTGTGTCAGAAAACGTGAAAGAACACCGTGTTATAATATATTCACCGAATAAAACAGCTGGTTGGAATTTCACTACATCAGTGGACACCACTGATCGCTAACAGAGCGAAATGACACAGAATTATACAGCAAATCGGTTCATAAAGTTTACGATACTCGAATAAAGTGATCGACGAAGAAGAAAAGATTCGAACTCGGGTCGTACGAGTAGAACACTAAAGAGTTATTCCCTGTCTACATAAAACATATTTCCGTAGAAAATTCGGTGTTACCAAGGACTGAAATGAAATAAACGGACAACGTAGGCGGTACACATTGAAAACTGTGCACGATAAAATTATGAATGATAAGCCATCTACTATAACACAGATGATTATTTGCATTGTTTTTTATTAGCTAAGTAGAACTATGTCAATTTGAAACATTTACTGCGGAATACTATCGCAAGGGTAACTACAATTTTTAACTCGCAACTAATGTAATACCACTAAAATAGTCACGATTCATAAATCTGACAAACCTGAACGTCCATTCTTTTGCCCGATTATTACCCTATTGCTAATTCTGTTGAACATATTTAAGAAGCTGCTTCTACTTCAGTTCATTGTGGTACTACAAACTATAATTCCTAGCATATTAGTTTAAATTTAGATTTCAATATACCGAAGTCGAATAAATCCATCATTTCCAAACATTAGCTACTGATTTATAAATAAAGAATCAAAAACTAAATTCAATTATTTTAAATTATTTCCTTCATATTTTGCAGATATATATATTTTCAAGTTAAATTAGGAATTTACACATCTAACATTCATCAAAACACAGTTAATGTCCTAATGATCTGTTACGGGCTCTCACTTTTTTTTTCATTTCATACATTCATGTAGATACGCAAGTTGAAACAGCAGCATAATGTTAGAGTGTCCTTGTACAAATTATTGCATTCCGACATATTTTTCTACTGTAACATAATATACGGGGTTAAAATCAATTCACGCGGCCTTCACAATGTGACGCGACACATGTCCTACCACATACACTTTTATGGACTAATTGAGCAGATGATAAGACATTTGTGTATGTCGCTTCATCGATAACTCATCTAGATGAAATATATGTGTTTTAGAAAAATGTATTAGTTTCTGAGCAGAACTTTCGCTATTTTTCAGATCCGTGCTAATATTAAACAACATGGTTGAGAAGCTGATGTGGACTGGAGGTATATATATGACAACGTTAAAATAACTCAACACTCCGGATAAAAGCACTACAAAATACCCGGGCTAATTGATTACTAAAACCGTTTGAAATTATTATTCGAGAACTTATGAATTTACATTATTTTCTTTTTAAAATCGCTTGTTTCGATACTGTTACACCCGATTGCAATTAAATAATTAAAATAAAAAAAAACACACAAAACTGTAACGTCATAAAATTTACTTTCAGTAAAAACCACGCATGCTAGTTAACAACTTTTAACGTTTCGAGCGGACTTGCACCACTTATTATCAGAATTGCAAAATTATAACGTACAAATGTTTCAAATTAGTGTTTCAAGTGGGAATAAAATTAGAACATAATAACGACAATTAAGGTGACGAAATTTAAAAACTATCGAAAGAAAACAAAAAGATTTTCTCACATTTAAGTTTTTACACGAAAACTTTCATAGATTATAAATAAACTTCGTGATTTTTTATAATGAAATGAAATAAAATTGATTATAACAATCGATTATACGATTAAATTTCATTTTCATTAATTCATAGTTAACTATTACTCGAATAATAGTGATTTTTATTAAGAATAGCATTTTACAATCTTATTTAAATTTGTGCGGATTTTTAACGAAATAACAATAATGTGGACTACAGATTTTCAAATGATGCATATAACAAATGACATTTAAGAAACTATACATAATATAAATTATACCCCATAATTGAGTTTGAAACATGCATCGTCTCACCGCTCATAAATTTTATGTAGTGCCACTCTCGGAAAGCAAGTAATCATAATTTCAACATTCAAGTAAAATTTCAAGAACACAAACACTTTTCACATTAAACTTTAATAAGATCTATATTACATATATATATCTGTATAATTGTATTTTCGCAAATAGAAGAATTTCCTAAAAGTTAAAATGTATGTGTACAAAAACGTGCATATTTATTACTTCAGGTTCGTTTTTGCATGCATATGCTTAATAGAAACAATGTAAACGAAAACGAAATAATTAGAACACGTAAATCACATGCAGTATAATATACTCATTAAAAAATAATAATATTGATATCATATGCCTCGTATATCCTGGATGCATATAAAAACAAAGGAAGAAAATGTAATTTCTTAACATAACATTAACAGAGGATTTCTAATTTATTATATTAAAAGGATGATAATAATAATAATAATGAACTATCGCGTCTTAAAAGGACGACATCGATACAGTGAATTATTCACAATTTGAAAGGCTCTCCACCTTCCCCGAGGCAAACGTTCCTCGACTTTATGTTCATACCACGTTCCGTTCCTTCTAAAGACCTACACATCTTTCCAGCCAGAACATTTGATGGAACAATTGAGAAGTTGCGAAGCAATCAACTATCCAAACTAATCACCTACCATTGTATCGAGTCCGAAAACCGAGCTAGTAATTTCACAATTGTCATTTAGTGAAAACCTCGCACAAGAGTCATAAATGCAACTTATCAGGTACTAGATGACATCATCTCGGGTGACAAGTTTGCGGACCCGTGTTGTACAGTACAAACTTCATCTCCACTTTCAAGTGCGATCCTATAAAGGAAGCACAGGAGATTTCGGAAGAAATGTGGCCAGCTCTCCGCCCACCAATTATTTGATGATACCGACCGTATCGATACACAACATAACCGATTAAATACACGGACGTAATTATATATAAAAACTGTTGCGGTCTGTTTGAGGAAACATTTATATATGCGAAACAGACACTGATAATGATAACAACGATTGAAATAATAATACTACTAATAATTAATAATCACAAACCCAGCTAACATATGTTACACCTACGTAAACCTAGTTTTTATGTCCGTTAGAAATAAATTGATAAATAGTATTAAATAAAAACGAGCAAAAAATATATTTTTGTAAATAATACCGATTATAATTAATTTTTATTTCAACTGAAATGGGCATTGAACACGCCGCTCACAATTGATACAAGAAAATAGTACAAAAAGGACACCCACGTAACCTAATCTTAAATGAAATTGAAATGATAAAATGAATGTAACATCAAGTAATTTACAAATAAACAATTCCGAAATAAATTTACTGACTTATATAATAATATTTTTAAATAATACTAAAGTAATTATTAAACAAATTTGTCGATGAAAACATTTTTTTTTTAATTTTTTAAATGTCGAGACTACATGTCCGTTTACATTTATTTCGAAAATCATAAATATTTAAAATCTGTGGACCGCACAAGTTTAAAAACTATACGAATGATATGTTTAAGTATGCACACCGTGGCAGCAATCAAACGACTGAATTTTTTGTAGCACAGAATAAAACTTCTGAAATTAATAGAAAGCAAAAACAAAAATAAACCCGAAATAATTTCCATAGTAACACACTACATATTAAAAAACTCAACATGTCGAACAATTGTAATGTAACGGTTATAATAATCATTACAATAACATTTTCTTCATCGTGTCCAAAACAATATTACATTTTCCACATCGATAAACACCTAAAATATGAGCCTTGTTACTTCCAAATATTAAATCGATCGCAGTACAGTCGGTGAACATACCTTGCATCTTACACACATCCGAACCATTTGCATCGCATCTACCCATACTTGTTCCAAGTCTATTTAGAGATATCCAAATTTTCAATGGCAGTTCAAATCCGTTTGCTAGACTTTCTTTTGTTCTATTTGTTACGCCAATTCGCATTATTTACCTACACAGTTTTTCCTCCATGGTGTTCTTTGTAGTTTTTTAAAGAATTTTAAAATTTTTGGGGGGATTTTAACTGACATTTCATATACATTTGGCCGTACATTGTCAGCTATCCTGGATTTATTGCATTCTTTTTAGGCCTATATAGCGATTTCACGTTGTATATTCGTTGAAGCTATTTCGGCTAGTTCGTATATATTTGATTAATCTTTGTTAGTCTGAGATACTTTGTAATTGCTAAGTAAAATTAAGAGCTATGTCCACATGTTTTGTATACACTGATCAATGCCGGGTAAGCATATACAACAGAGAAACTCAGCAAAGCAGACACAAGTGAACTGTGTGATCTGGTGCTCCATGTGTTTCCACAGTTTCTTAAATATAGTATTGCTGGCACAGATCTTATGTTTCATGTTCGAGAAATGTTGTTTCCAGCATATGTATACGTATTGAATAGAATTGGGTACCTTCGTTGTGGTAGGATCCCAATGGAACATAAAATCTTCAATCTTTCAACATAGTGCTCATTATCCTTGAGAAACGGATTATAGATTTTATTTTACAATATCCTAATATGCTGCTAAGATTTATAAAGGCATCTGTGATTAAGACCTTCCAGAACCATTTTCAACATGTTGAACAAGATTAAATATTTATCCAGTACATGCTTCTCCACTAGCGGCTCATTGATTAGTTATGCATCAACAATGTATGAAATTCTATTAAAGGTTTTTTACGGGAGTAAAACAGTGAAATAGAGGGAAAATTTTTCGGATCAGATATTTTCCGAGTTTTGAAATGGAAACCATGTGCGATATTCTCCAGGACATTGGAAGTATGTTTCTTAACATCGCATTATTGAAAAAAGTTGTCAGCCATTTAAGTACCACTACACTGGATTTTGTCATTTATTCAGCTAATATGTCATCTACTCCAGCTGCATTTCACGTCTTATAATTTTAATAGAGTCTAATACTTTTCGATGATATAACGTCTGTTCATCTTTCCACTAATTAATAACTGACAAGCAACCTAGTTTAACCTGTACTTTAAAGCTTACTGGGTTTCCGACCAGGAGTCAGACTTGTTATTGTTTCATGTCCACATTTTCTACAAGCTCGTATTATCTTTCCTAATCTCTTTTTTTCGGCCGCTGTTGAAATCCCTTATTCAACTTTCAAATAATACTCATTATTAATTTAATCTTTACACCGAAAATTATGAAACAATTTATATCAGGAGATCCAGCTAATAAGGTTTTATTTAACACGTGTAGATGTCATAAAATTGTTACTATGTAAAAGAAAAGAGTGAAATAAATGTCACCAATAAATACCGAATGAACTTAAATTTACATAATACTGTAGACGTAGGTATACTTCAATTATTTAAAAAATACAATTCGAAACTTAATACTCCTGATTGTTAATGCAAATGTTTCATTTCTAACGGTGCTTTAAAAATAGTTACGGATAGAATAATTGCAGCAATAAGAACGCATATATACAAAACATATATCATGAATAATTTAATTTAAAAAAACGAAACTAACTACGCAGTGCGTAAAATAAACTACACATACTAAATAAGCGAATATATATTTAAAAATCCGACCCTCGTAACGTAACGAGGATAAGGTTAAAGCAATTAATGCCTACAGGTTAACGCGTACACACTCACGCACAAATATATTTCAATTAATAATACATTTTCGTACTAACACGAGTAGACTTAAAACCACCGAAAAAAGCTAATGCATTAGTCCAACTAAGATAGATATACTACACCGACTGCAATAAAATTAGTAAGTTCAAATATTTATCAAAGATTTGATTTTTAAATACGTCTATCTTCTAATTACGAACTATTAATTACCTTACCTCTTTTTAACATAGTAAAACATCTTGCTTTATTTAAAAAAAAGTAAAATCCATCAAACTACTTAAAGTATTTAAAACAGACAAATTGACAAAAAATATTTAAAAAAAAATAATAATAATAATAAAAATGGAATTTTTAATAATTTTAAATATACGCATTTTTTCACATTTAAAATTGTCTGTAGGTTTTTTTTTTTTACTACCGAGATAACAATGTTTAAATTAAAATCATATTATAGACAATTTAAATAAAAAATTTAGTATACAGAAGCATTCTTGTTTTAGAATTGTATTTAGGATAGATTTATATCCATGTATAAAAAAAAGGTAATATGAAAGGATTTTTTAATACATATCGCGTTTAGAAAAAACTGAAATTGGTAATTTTGATTGGGAATTTTCACGAAGTAGTATTATAAAAACCTAAGCGCGTATTAATAAATCATATTTTAATCGCTAATTTTATTCTACATAAATCTATTCGTACTACAGATTTGTTGCTAATACAATTTCAAGTTTATATAACTTGTATTTTTAAAACTATTACCAATGGAAATCCTACGTTGAAACAACAAAAACTGTTTTACAAAATTCGTATTCAGACAATTATCTTATCAAGTAAACGACGCAAAATCATTATAATGTTTCACAAGCATTTTTATTAATTTGTTATGTATATTATATACGGGGTTGTCCGTAGTCTCCTACGAGAAACTATGTATCTACTTCGATACGCCCAATATTTAATAAATTAATGTTCAAATCCATCGTCCTTGTGATGTTGTGACCTATTCTGTTCCACCTCATTCGGTCTCCAGCTAGATGGAATGTAACCTTAGAACATCTTTTCTCTAGGCCGCTTTCCAGGTATTATGGTCTGTATATTTTACTGCACCGAGAGTTCTCGTTTTTTGCTACACGCCGAAAATATCTTATTGTTTTTTTATTACTTTCGGTCAGTTGCGTTGTCACTATTTTTAATTCGTATAAAACCGATGCGTTTGTTCTATGATATCCGGACTGCCATCTCGAAGGATTTTATTCGCTTCTCATTCTTTTAATCGTCAAAGCTTCACAGGTCGCGATTAAGAAAGTCAATGCTTTGACCAATTTTAGGTGCCTCCTTATATATGTGCCTTACTATAAATTTACCGGTCTCGTAACCGCGACCCTTTCTAATGCAAGGCGTCTATTTCCTTCATTCTCCTGCATTTGTCCAACCGGTGATCGGAGGTAACTAAATTAAATTATCGAGTATTATTCGGTTCTAAAAATGATGTATTAGTAGTCCATAATGAAACATATAATAGTAAAAGAGGAAAAAAAGAGAGAATTATTTCTCGTAGGGCAATTACTTCTAACGTCCAAAGCATACGAAGAAAATTAAAATACTCTTAAACAAGTTTACACTATATCGTAGATACTTTATTATAACTCTGGTTAGGCGGCTTTTTTCGGCCCACGATTTATTAGAATCGCGCTATCCAGGTTATATCTTTATAGAATATTACATTTGAACTATTTTTTAAAAGTACTATAGAAATAATTTAAATTTCTCATCGCATACTTTTTCTACTCCAATTACCTGCCTGATAACACAGCACTACTTATCATATTTTAGTAATCAAAGAAACAACGCAACAAACGAATTTACAATAATAGCGAAATAACTATACGTATACCTCGAATTTTTGCATACAATAATAACACACACTGATTGGTAATAAAAACGTGCATAAAAGTGTATCTACTGCTTTTAAAAAAATAATAATAAAAAATTTAAAAAAAAATGAAAACAAAGTAACATCTTTAAATATAAAATTAAAGTTATGTGTATATATTTATTAAAATTTCAATCCTTCCGTATTCAACCTAAAGACGATCTTAATAAATTTCCAGCAAATAAGACTATAAGCAAAATGAAGGGTAAAAACACGAATATTATTAAATTTATCCTTCGACTCGATGTAACAGAAAAGAAACCCCGACAAAAATATAAGAGAAACAAACCGTACGAAATTAATAGTTTAATAAACAGTATACTTTATAAAATATCGTATATATTTAACACGTATGTTTATTATAAATAAATTACTAAAACAAAAAAAAAAAAAACGTTGGAAATAAAATGGACACAACCTAAATATTTGTATATTTTCTTTATCGCATAAATTACGCTTATTAATAAACGTCACGAACGCGATATAAACGCCTACTAATAAAATACCGTCTCTTTGAAAATCGTTTATTTATACGATTAATCGATTTTAATGTTAACTTAATCGAATAACGAAATAAATTCGAAGATTTTTTTATTTTTTTTCTAAAAAGAGCGGATAACCGGTACGCACACAACAAAAGGAAAAGAAGAATATAATAAACACGTTCCAGTTGGACAAAAATCAGATTCAAATTTTGCTAAAGATGTTAATGATCGTATCGTGAATTTGCATAGCTCAATGACTAATACCCGAAGTTTCAGCAGCAGATTACTGCAAAATAAATTAATATTACATACTATATGGAAAAAGAAAAATTATAATAATTGTCCATTCCACGTTACGAAAATAATTATAAGAATGATCGTCTTTAGTTAATTAATTCGCGCTAATAAATTTATCGTACACGTGCGCATTTCGACGTAAATTTTTTAATTAAATTAATCGTAATTAATCTAAAAATCATTTTAATCGTTTCCGGCGGCAGTGTTTTTGCTATAATATACTGTATACGAATTTTTAATAGATAATTAAATTATCTATTAAAAAAGAATAAAAGATATAGAATGTTTCAATTACTAATAACGCGTTAAAAATTATCTAGATATTACGTTAACAAGCGAGTTAGGCGAGCGTGCGATATTTAGGAGTTTTGATAGATAACGGGTTAAATTTTAACAGTCATATCAAAAATATATCGTAGACAAAGCTCGTAAAGCCATGCGCGCATACTCTATCCGATATTTCGCAGAAACTCCGGTCTTAGCGATGCGAATAAAAAATTAATATACACAACGGTTATACGGGTTAACGTATTATGCACGCCCTATCGGTTGTTCGGTGTCTCTAATATATAAACAAATGTAAAAAAATCATTGCTGCATAATCGCATTGAACGCTACCCAGAATATCTTATTTGCATTTCCAATTTAGGTCTACCCGACATTATTTGTTAAACATTTTATGATAACGGTAAAAACACCCGAACAAATCAAACCTATCGATAGTCATCATGTGAAGCTGCTCCGCTCGCGTTACACTAAATATAAACATCGTCGATGAAAAACAGGTTAAAATCACTAAGAATTTTTTCTTTATAAAAAATCACAAAGCTTTTCGACTGTTAGCCCGTTATCGAGTGAATATTTAAAATATATATATATATATATATATATATATAATGAAAAATATTAATCTTAATTACAACTCACAAAAATCAGTAAAATGAAGAACAATATTAATAAAAAACAATCTGATTTATTAATACTGTTTTTATTTTACTGGTGTTTGTGAACTGTATTTTAATATTTTTCATTTTCGAATATTCACTTAATAATGGTACAACAACAGAAATATTTTGTGATTTTTTATAAAGAAAACATTTTTTAGCGATTTTAACCTCTTTTTCGCTGTTTATTTTTTAAAAAATCACTACATTCCACATTCTCTCTATTATAAACATCGGTTTTTATAAATAATTATACTATTATTAAGCATTTAACCTGTTTATATATTGTTGATTATAGTTTAACGTCGTATAATTTAGTTGATGAAATATAATTTCGTTTCTTTTGTACGTTTTTTTTCTTCGATTTTTCATACATAAATTAACAATGTAATATCTAGATCGTAATTTTTTTTTCACGATTCAAATTATTTACTAAGGTTATTATTATTATATAAAAAGTACTTAGCATTAAAAAATATTGTAATAATTTAAGAATATTCAATAAATGTTGCTTTTTCTTCTAAATATTATTTTATATTTTCATCGACTCAATTGCTTCGATTAGTTCTTACGTCTAAACACGACTGAAAAGGTTAGGGTTTCCATCACATACATTCCAACTTTTTTTCTTCTAGCCTACACCACGTAGCGTGTAAAACAATTTCCTCGTTCCTTTTTAACCCAAATTGTGTCGATGAATTACGTCGCTACCACGATATTTTTTATTTATTTTATATATACATATAAAAACGTGAGATCGCATAACAGCTAACTACTACTCTTAAAACGCATTTTTTCAAAATAGCGAACTAATTTAAATACATTCTCCTCCGTACGGATACGTCAAGTACAGTTTTAAGCTTTCATAATTAATTGACACAGTTTGAACGTAATCTAAATTACTTACATTTTTATTTGGAAAATATGGACGTTCCGACTAATTATAAAATTATCCAAAGTGAGAATTTCTCAATTATAATAACTTTACGAAAAGTTTGAAAAGGTAACACTGAGAATAAAATGCACTCGTAAATTTCGAAAATTAATAAGGCATACAGCTTGAACTAGTACCGTAAGTAGTATTGGTCGACGAAAGAGAACAAATCTCGCGATAACAATAAACGCAAATTAAAATACAACTACTAATAAATATATTAAAAATTTTTTAAGGTAAGTATACACACGCGTGACAAAAACATACATTTTAATATTGCCGAAGAAGGTAATGCAGACCATACAAGATAAAATTTCGCGCGATATAAGGGGTTTCTAAGACGAACAAAAAATAGCAAACAAAGAAATCATATAAGAAAACAAACATTAAATGTGACCACGATGCAAAAAATTTTACGTAATATCTATGTGTAAATAAACTCCTGATATTAGAAAACGAGTACAAAAGACATTAAAAATTTTATATATATAAAAGAAAATAAGTTTTTCATTTCTATTCTCAGTATTACCGATACTTCAAACACCACATTCAGATAAAATGCAATCTAGCTGAAACAGCTAATAAGCATAGGATATGTGAGGAATAATAAAACGGACCATAAACGCGTGCGAAACCATCTGGCGACATTCCGTACTATCACTACCAGTCAACGAATACGGTGTTAGAGATCGAGGGGGGTTCTGACTTCGTCGCTATTATTTAACAAATTAATAGCCAGCGGATTAGAGTACATATGCCTTTGCATGTACTGAACACTGTACGTTCGTATTTCATCTTTGACCTTTGGTGTCTTCAAATCTACGTGAAGATGATCATTTCGAATGTACCAGGATGCGTTAACTGGTGATCTCAGTATCTTAGATTGGAATCGCTGAGCAATTTTAATTCTTAAACTGCACGCAGTTCCCATGTACCGATTTGGATATAGAGTTATAAAGTACCAACTTAGAACTCTGAGAAAGCACAGATTTCCTTCCTAAAAGCCAATATATTTTGTTGAACCTGAGTCTTAGTTCCTTACTTCTATTCAGAATATTATATTTCCCGTACAAGCGGGTACTTGATTTTTGTGTCTTGCGGTAGAGGTTCATCCTTTTTTATAGGAAAACTGTGTCATTCGCAACATTACGAATAAAAAAACATCCTCATGTTTTGAATATTGATGAGAGATTGAAATAGGTTATAGATATTATTACGAATAACGTAGATCTCCGAATAAAACAAAACAGCCGTATATTTCACCAAAACTAAAAAAATTAAAATACTAATTGCGTAGCTCTAACGTTGGTTCGCAATTAAATTATTGCGTTAAGAAAAGGATGAGAAAAAAAAAAGAGTCCGAACAAACAGCTCGAGCCAACGTTCAATTTAAAAATTAAACATTTTTAGTAAAAATTACAACACGCTATAATCTACAAAACCGAATATTTCTGTTGACTAACCACCTCAAATCTAGTTATAATTAAACAAATACATTTATTTTTATTAGATTTGATAGTTCGGTATAACTTGTTGAAGAATAATGTAGATTTAAATCTTCAAGAATTTCCATACGCGTAACAGATGAATTTATGGTTACAAAATCAATAAATAATTGTAGATTACACGACCGACAGATATTGACTAAAAAAAAATTAAATCTATACTCAACGTGGCAAATTTTCACAACTCTCTTCATCGGGAAAAAACACTGGGAATGATGAACATTTAATTAAAATCCACTTTTATTTCCAAGTTGTTACTTATACACAAAAATATCCGAAAAGAAAATAACTCATCATAAAAATTAGTAATAATTAAAAATTTGAAAACTGTTGAATGTAGTGATTTTAAAAAGTTAAACACCAAAAAAAAGGATTTAAAATCACTAAACTTTTCTTTATGGAAATCACAAGTTCTTCGTTTGTTAAGCCATTATCAAGTGAACATAAAAAATAAAATAGAGAAATATGCACAATTTATAAAAATATAAAATGTGAAAAATATTAATTTGGATATATACAATTTACGAAAATTAGCAAAGTGAAAAAAACAGTATTTATAAAATACTGCCAGATAATTTTATAAATGCCGTTTTTTTTATCATTTTCGTAAACTGTATATTTAAATTATTTTTTTTTTACGTTTTATATTTTTATAAATTGTATTTATTTTTATATTTTATTTTTAATGTTCACTTAACAGCCGAACCTTTGTCACATTAAAATGAAAATTTTCACGATTTTAACTGGTTTTTTGTTGTTTATTTAATAATGAGAAATTTCGTTAATTAACCTACTTTCGAACATAATACATTTTTTCGACAAATAAATTGGGAAGGTGTGAAATAAAGGAAAAAATCATGCCTCAAACAGCACACGAAAAGTATAAACAAGGTAAAGTTGTTAATGAGGCAACACGAATTTTAAATGATCAAATTATTTTCCCACGTAATATTAAAGTTTTTCAAATATTTGCACTTCATCCCCTTGTATATATCATACAATTACGAACATTCCGTTATATCAGTTAAATAATTACAAGAACATGCTGGTAATGAATACATTATTTCAACCACACACACACACACACACATATATATAATCATAAGTAACGTTATGTTAAAGGCGTGGAATTATATCTATAATGCTCATATATATATTTTTTAAACGTAGTTTTAATATTGAATGTATACATACCTTTTCAACGCGTTCAAAATTACGTCCCCTCATCTAAAAAAACAAAGTAATAAAGAAAATTATAATTGTAATAAAGCCAATGCGATGTAAAAATGAATATTATTAATATAAGGAAAAAAATCGCTAAAATATATATATATATATATATGTGCATGTAAAGAATTTTAAGTTATCGATATCACGGCATGTTAATTATCATCGTCGTGTATGTTCTTGTCAAAAGCAGTGGCGGCTAGTACATAAAGGTTGCACGGTTGCACAACCGCCAGAAATATGCAGAACAGTATAAAAATTGATGATGTAATAAAATAGTTAAAAGTATAAATTATTTTATGGAGATTAAAGAAAAAAAAATGAATTTTAATTATATCTTTCGTAGAATATATCATAAAAACTGTTTAAAAAAGTGCTTTGAAATGCGTAGTTACAACGATTAGTGGTTGGACGCTCGATGCAAAAAGGTATCGGAAAGCCGTATATATATTATATGGTGATTTTGCGCTTAACTTTTACTGTGTACATTTCTGCGTGTGAATTGCTGCATGTCTCCAGCTTATGTTGTTCATAATTGATCGATGTTAAAATATGTAGAATTTTTTCCATGCTGAAGCTTTATTATTCATACGGTGATTGATCATTTCATTTTCAGAGAATTGTTTTGCGTAAATTATGAAAAAATAGGAATACTTAACTATTATGCGTAGAGTTGATCGAATTGTTTCGTTTTAGTATTCTAAAATGTTTTATACTTTTCTAATTGTATAAATTTTATAATTCGCACGGAAATAAATTTTTAATATATTTCGGTTTAATATTACAATTTTTGATCTTGGGATTGATAATCTAACTTCGTAATTTTTAGTTTTTCTGATTACAGTTTTAAAAGGTTCTTGTATTTTTATTACACTTTGTAGATTTTGATATTATTAATGTTACTTCGTGATGTTGTGTGTGAAACGAAAAAAATTTTTGTGTGCATATACTGGGAAGGGAGCAAGGTGTAATTGCAACCGCTAGATTTTTTAACCACGAGTCGACGACGCTGGTCGAAAAATTGTAAACATAATTTTATATTTCCTTCTTTTTCTGGCTATTCGGAATCTAATTATCATTTCAAACTTTGTTCTTCGCCGTGTCTTCTTCCACTTCGTTTACTAATTTTATGCGCAATTATTGAAATAAGATTCACCGATTAGAATCTGAACCACGAGTTATAAGACTAAAAAGTGGATAAAATTTATTTTAATCAATACTTTCCATAACAAGAAATAATGATTACTACTATTGTAGCGGCAATTTTTATATAATATCGTCGTGCAATTGTCAATATAATTTTGGCCATACAGTTTGCAGTTGCGTACTTTAGAGAAAAATTAAATCTACACTAAAATGTCTTTTTAATAACAACGAAATTATGCATCCTATACGGAATTTTAAAAGGAACCCTATACAATTTATATAGTTCGTATTATATGTTTGAAGAAAGGTATATTCCACGAAATGCAATTACACGCACGACATCTTGAAAAGACAAAGTTAGTACATCATAAATGTAGTAGTACTATAATCGATATCACGTAGAAATATTTGTAGGAGTACGCATTATAAATTTAATTAACATATTTTACGTACGTTAGTTTTGAGTGTCGTATGAATTCTGTCACTTTCAGGAAAGAAAATTTATTCGTTTCAATACTTAATATAAATTATATCTGAAATAAGCGCGTGATATTAAAAAATTCGATGTTTTTACGAAAGAAGATATCCAAAATTAATATTCGCGCTAATTAAAATATTATATAAATTACCTCCATTTCGATATATATTTTCCAGTATCGACCGGAGGTGGGAAAAACAAGAACCAGCTTTTCAAAAAATGGTCGCACGTCGTTGATATATCTGTTTTGAGCTTCTCGAATTAATAAACTCCAACTTTCCATGTCATATTTATCTTCTAAAATACTCTCTTCCGCCTTCTCCAACTTTTCATTACCCCAAATCTAAACACATCGAAAAAAAAGAACATAATAAAACAATGAACATTTTCACATGCATGTTTGGTTTTATAATTTTTGCTAATCTGTTCCATTTACAGAAAAAAAAACACATAACTATAATTCGCGTAAAAATGACTCGGGCGTATAAATAGAAAATTTAAAAATGCTGACGTAATAAAAAATCAAAAGTACAAATATCAAATGGAACACGAAAAAATGTAACCGATTATTTGAAAAGATTTTTTTTGGTAACGGGGTTGGTTTTATATCTTATCCAACGCGATTCTGTTTAAAATAGAGAAGAGACGATATCAGGTCATATTTCCTAAACTTTGAAAAAAATAAAAATAAAACCCGTATCGTAAACTATTCTCCAGTCTGCCATTATAAATTAGATCTATAATTCTTAATACTTATAATAAAACTTATTCAAGCGAATAATCATTAACATCGAAATAAATCGGTATATTGAATTTCTGTAAATTAATATATTCAGGGGCATATACATATAAAAAATTCGAATAAATCCGACGCGAATTTATATATTCTTTAAATGAACTTCAAAATAACAAGTATACGCTTTTCCAAAAAAAAAAAAAAAAATGCACACACACTATCCCCATCAAAATATCTAAAATATCTAACGAATCTAGTAAAATATGATGAGTCGCAAAGAAATAATTTTCACTTTATCACTTATTCATTACATATATTTTAAATATTAGAATGTCCGCGAACTAGTATTTTATTAAGAGATAACAAAATAAAAATTCTTAAATAATAAAAATATTTTCGAATACGCAAAAGTTGTTTGTCTTAATTTGAAAATCGACTATTATTCATTTTACACCATATACTTTAGCCTTCATTCACAATACATAACGAAACTTTTATATACATAGTATGTACAATGTAATTTCACGCTCTAATTTTTGATAACCGTGTATTTTATATTTATATATGTCTATAATAAATTGGTATAAATAAAATCGACAAACAATTTTTAATTTAACAAAAAATAAAAAAAAAAAATAAAAAATTATAATAGGAAGACCGTAAAATAATAATAATTACATATGTAAATGTATAAAATTTAGGCCAACTAAATTTAAAAGTAAGTCTGAAAAGTGTTAAATTTTTAAAACACAAATACGAGACGTTAATACGACGATGTTAACCTTTGGCAGAATTGATACTTTTGTTCGTAAACGGTTTAGTATTGGAATACTTTTCTACCAGATAACTCGCCGTCTTACTTAATGGTTGCTTCGAAGAATCATCGACGGAGGTTATTCGGGAGGAAGCATTTTTATGCAATGAAATAGGTTCGTTTGTTTTTACCGGCTGATCGCTAACGCCATCATCTTTAACTGACGTAGTAACAGCGGTAGGTGTGCGCGAACTCTTGTTCATCGATAGAAATTTTTCACCGCTGGCTTGGCTTAAAGCTTCGTTCAGCCATTTAATTATTTTTTCATTTTTTCGCACAATCTCGTCTTTAAGCGTTAATTCATTTTTCAGGATAATATTTAAATTTTTCAACTCGGAATTATTATCTCGTAATTCTTTAATTTGAACGACGTTCGATTTAGTCTCTTCTTCGAATTCATTCAATCGATTTTTTTGTTCTTTAATTATTCGTTCTTGTTCCAAAGCGATTTTAGTGCGAATATTCAATTTACCGAGTATTTTAATAACTTGCGCGTTTAATTTTTTAATTATATCGTTAGCTTTATACAAATCTTTTTCGACGTTTTCGAACTCCTTTTCTCTTTTATTCAAATTAAACGACAATTCTTTTATAGTAGATTTCAACTGTAAATTATTCAGCTCGGCAGCATCTAATAACGAGGTTACTTTTTCTACTGTTTTATTTTTTTCATCCAACGCATTTTCAAATTCGGTTAATCGTTGTTTCAAGTGTGTAACGTGCATTTGTTTAGATCTGTACTCGCCGTCTAATTTAGATAGTTTATTTTCAGAATTTAAAATTTCGTCTTGCAATAATCGAATATCATTTTGCATGCGGTTAATTTTTTCGTCTTTTTCCGCGTTATCCGTTTCCATTTTACTCGCGATCATTTGTATACGACTATTATCGTCTTTATACTTTTGTAATTCACGCTCCAGCGCCATAATTACTTGATTATGTTTCTCTTCCATTTCTAAGAAAGTTTGTTTCAATTTATCTTCGTAATCGGATTTCATTTTTTCGCTATTTTTCCGTTCTTTAAAAACGTCTTTTTTAGCTTGTTCTTTCGCGTTCGAAATTTCCTCCTTATTTTTCGATCGTAATATTTCCATTTCATCGATTTTTCTGCCTATTTCATTTTCTAAATGCGTAATTTTATCTTCGTAAGTTTTTATACAATTTTCCGCCGAAGTTAACTGACTTTTATAAAGTAACATATTCGAAACTATATTACCGGTTATGTCTTTGTCCGACCCGACGTACATATGTAGCGCTATTAAACACAATTGTTGAAAGTTGTTTATTTCCATAATTTTCAATAGAAAACAACAACCATCAACTATAGATAGGGGATCGCACGTCGCTTCTTCTAATAATAAGGACGTTTTATTCGAACGATCCGTATCGTGTTCTGCGCAAAGTTTTAATAATCGTAAAAAATGATCTGGAAACTGCGAAAAATCTACGAGCAAGCCTAATTTTTGTTTAATTTTTTTATAGACATCGTGATTGATCGAGGATGTATATAATAGAAACGGATCATTTTCATCGGTAATAGTTATTTTCATCGTATCCGAAATTGAATTAAGACTCACATTAATACATAAGGAACGAACGATGTCGAGATCGTTTTTTTTTAATCGTATTTTTTGCACCTTTAAATATAATTGTCGATTTTGAGATTTATTACCGTCTATAATATTCATATCGTTATTATATATCATTTCATTATTATTATTTACGTATAAACTTGTTTAATTCCGTATTTTCTGCAAACGTTTAATTCGCCTGCAACATATCAAACAATTCTCGCCGTTATTAATTTAATTATCGAAAACGGCCATAGGATAAAGTCGTCAGTATTTTAATCGCTTACAG
Organism: Coronaproctus castanopsis; assembly: GCA_032883995.1. Classification (NCBI taxonomy): domain Eukaryota; kingdom Metazoa; phylum Arthropoda; class Insecta; order Hemiptera; family Monophlebidae; genus Coronaproctus; species Coronaproctus castanopsis. The sequence continues at coordinate 289,133,232 of CM065052.1, forward strand.
GACACAATGCGGAATCATTTAACGAATAAATAATTTATCGTCAGATTGAAAAACCGAAGCTCATTTGTATTAATATAACATCCATCTGATATATTACAAAGCATATATGGAACAGTTCCATCATAATTTATTTTTAGTGGCGGGCAAGTACCGAAAATTCGCTAAAACATAATTAAACCAGCTATTTCGAATAGTACGTACGCGTAAAAAATACCGTAGAATTTCTAGAAAAATTTCATATTACAAAAATGACCGTTAAAATAATTTATTTAATAAATTATAGCGGAAAAGATTTAAGATAGCAGTTGTTTTACATCGATTTATGTAGATTAACCAAACATAACAAAAATACACGGTATCTCGTATAATTACCATAACGTGCACGTAAAGTAGGTAATTTTATAAATATACACGTTTCTACAGATATATATAACTAAAATTATCACATAAACTTACGTTATTTTCAGCGATTAAAAGCGATCTAATGAAAGAATATTATACGCAACAAAAATTAAAATATGGAGAAAGATGTGCGACAGATATTGTAATATATTAATATTAAATTGAATATAGAATGAAATTAATAGCTAAAATTTGAAAACAGTTTTAGTAATACGAATTGTTTATATTATAAAGAAAATAGAATAACAAAATAGAAAACACGTACATTCGTCGATAAACTAAAATTAAAAATATTATTAGAACGGCAGAACTTGTATCTAAAGTTGTAGTCGCCATACGTTGTGAGCGGATTTTACTGGTGAGAAATTTAGTAACACGTATTTAATCGACGCCATTATTAGAGATGGAATTACCCGAATCAAAGTTTTGTATAATGAAAAATTATTATTTCACCCGGGCGCATTAAATAATAAGCGATTCAAAATAAACAGAATAAAATGTTTGTTAACCAGAAAAATAAACTAATTTATGTACATAGAATAAAAAAAATTAATAAACAATTATTAGCTTCAGAAAATAAACACCTAATTTTTAAAAATACTTGTGAAAATGTAAATCAAATACATAAAATATACAATACACATATCACGTCAATTTTCGGTACCCGTAGAGGAAATAGAATATGTACAATATACTACTGTAGTAAAATGTAATAAATGAATTCAAATAACATTTTTTAGTCATTGATCAATTTATTTCTTATATTATCAACGGTTACTTAAATATTTAAATAAGTAATATAACCCAATTCACAGATCGCTTACATGTCACTATGCCTATCAAAGTAATTTTGCGAACATTTAATATACTATAACTTGCAAGTCTAAACATCAAAATTGTGCAAAAATAATTTTGAGAATAAAATTGAGTAGCCCTAACAAATATATCCACCTTTTCAAATGTTGATTATTAACGACACCCAAAATTAAGTTTTGCTAGAAATAAATTACTCGACATATGAAATTTAAAGAATAATGAAATTATCAAAGTCGTTACTTTATAATTATATATAACATATATTATTTAAAATAAAATAAAGGGATATTCAAGGTTTTAGATTTCCGAATACACATATGCATAAAGAATACATGTTACTTACAACTCCCGACTTTTCGTTTGCCATCATTTATTTCTATAATTGATTAAAATCAAAGAACAAAAATTACGATTTTACTAAACCACATTTCAAAATATTTTTCATAAAGCAAACCATCAAACCACAACCACATTTAACCGAAAACGAGAATTCCTGTCAACAAACCGAAACAACATTCAACATTCCGATCGCTCAAAACTAACTAAAAAGAAAAAATATATTTTTATTATATTATTACATGCATTTATAATTTATATTTTAATATTAGTTTTTAATTTTTATAAAATCGCTCCTTTATTTGTTTTGTAAATTTCACTACACAAATACAATATGAAATTGTATTAGTATTTTAAAATAAAAATCAGTTTATTTTCATGCGTTATAAAATAAATTTATTTTCTAATTTTGTATATTTTCATAAATAGTATGTTTCAAAATTTTATCACAAGGTATATACACACTAACATTAGTATCTAGATTTAGTCAATGTGATGTGTTATTATACAGAAGTCGAACCATTTTCTGTTTTTTATAAACATAAATCTTTGTCATTATCATTGTTTCATCGTTATTCGTTAGTAACGTCATATCACACAGTCTTTAGACGTGGTTTTGTTCATGATAATACATTAATTCCTTCCACTGTATTTTTTAATTCAGTTTAATTTCTTCTTCAGACCTTCTATCAAAGTTGTTACAAATGTGTTTCTTAGTCAACCATTGGCTCGTTTTTCTTAAATATTATAATTATATAATTTATAATACTAACTTTCGTAAAATATAGTTTTTAGACAAGTAAACATCGTTATCTAGCAAAAACGTATTTAGATGTAGGTTATAAAGTTATGTGTAGATTTTCATGAATATGAAATGGATAAACAAAATTCAAATAGGTCTAACCGTTTTTTAGTTTTAGCAAGACTAACACACAAAAATTAATTTTTCTATCACTATTTCCCAACATCTAGTAGCCATCCTTTTATAATCAAATGTTATGTTTTTTTCCTCACTCCATGTGCTTAGCTTTCGCCATCTAGCCATTTTATATTGTTTAATTAGAACTTAGTTTATATTTTATGTACTAATATAAGATGTAAGCCGGTTCTTGATCTGCTTTGTGTACAATCTGTAATAAGGTTATTGGTATGCTCGCATAAAATGTTTTTTTTTTTTTTAATAAATATTTTATTGGGACTGTAAAACTAATTACATTTACCATAACTAATTATAGTTTGATTACACTGGTAGTTAAATTATTTTATTAAAGAATAATAAAATTAAATATTAATAAGATCCAGCTGATGTTTTGTTTCCAGTCAACGGTATCATTTAAATCATCTAATAGTAAAACTGTTTCAACGTTCGGATGGGGATGAAGATGATGCCATACAAACTGAAGAACCGCAGAGACTTCAAGGAGCAAAAGTTCTTGCAATAACAAATTGAAAGATCGAAGAAGAGAAATTAGAAGTAAAGAAGTTCAAAGAGAACCGTGAAGAATAAAGACGAATGTTGAAAAATGAAGTCTGCGAAATGCAAAAATTGCGTTTTTAAATGATTCTTAGGTTCTTATAGTGTAGCGAAAATTGTTTACTGTGTAAAATATTCGAAAAAATTGTTATTAAAACATGTAAACTCGTATATCATAAGTAATAATGCGCAGTTGGAAATTGTTATAAAAAGAATCTATTCAACAATTAATGAAAACGTGTTAAAAATTAAATTAAACAAAAAAAAACGTGTTCATAAAAGTATAGATGAACAATCGATGAAATTCTTAAACGGTAGTTTGAAAAATAAATCGTCGAACGTTGATGGCACCTACAAAATGTGCGAAGATTTGGTCTGCTATTCGTATACACTATTTAATACAATTACCTAAAGAGTTTAAAAAATCCAAAATAATTGCGATTAACAAAAACTAGGAAAGGAAGGAAAGGAAGCAGCAGACTATCGACCGATATCTCTTCTTAGCGTATGTTATAAAGTATTGAAACGAATTATTTATAATAGAATTGCAGCTGAAGTAGATAGTCATTTACCAATATACCAGGCTGGTTTTCGAACTGAAAGATACTGTGTAGATCAAGTTGCTGCGATTACACAGCAAATAAAAAATGGATTCCAAAGGAATGAAAAGACATTGGCTGTTTTTTTAGACTTAACTTCTGTCTACGATACTGTTTGGCGAGAGGGATTATTATTAAAACTGGTTTCTATTATACCATGCTTTCGAATATTGCAACTAGTAAATAGCATGCTGTCAGATAAGTATTTCCGTGTCTTCTTAGGAGAAAATAGTAACAGATGGCGACGAGTCAATCATGGTCTTCCACAAGGATCAATATTAGCCCCGTTACTTTTTAATATATATGTCAGCGATATGCCTGACACATCTTCCAAAAAGTTCCAGTTTGCAAACGATATGGCGATAACCGTGCAAGGAACAGACTTGAAGAATTGTATATCAACTATGGAAAGTGGCTTATCACAAATTAGTATGTATCTGCACACATGGAAATTACGACCGAATCTCCACAAGACAAAGACATCGTTTTTTCACCTCGACAACCGAATGGCAATCAAACCTATAGTGAAATTTGAAGGTGTATAACTAGGAAATACAAATATCCAAAGTACTTAGGCGTGACATTAGACCGCAATTTATCACATAATGAGCATCTAACGGTTTTATCCAAAAAGTTAAAAACACGTATAAATCTCATTAGGATACTCGCAGGTTCGACTTGGTGTGCTGATGCAAGAACACTCAGAATTTCTTCCTTGGCACTTGTATACTCAGCAGCCGAATATTGTTCATCAGTTTGGTGTAATAGTTTCCATGTTAAAAAAGTAGATGTATTAAATGAAGCACTCCGAACCATATCGGGAACGCTGAAATCTACACCACTTATGTGGCTTCCAGTTTTAGCTAATATAGCTCCAGCTGCAATTAGACGAGAGACAGCATTATTCAGAGATAGAAATAACTTTCAGATGTACCCCAAACTGCCAATATCTGAAGAGATAAGATCCGCACCAGTATCGAGACTCAAATCCAGAAAATCACCTTGAACAATGAATGAATTATTATTGGAAGATATGAAAGAGTTTAATAAATGGAAAATAACATGGGAAAGGAATTTAATAAATTCCCATTTAGTTGTCGACCCGAGAAATGAAATTAAACGAATGGATTTATCTAGGAAACTATGGAAGACACTCAATAGAATTAGGACCGGACATGGAAGATGCGGATATCTAATGCAGAAGTGGGGTATAACGACAACTGCTGCGTGCCAGTAATCCAAGACAAACAGTGCAGCATATATTGGAAGACTGTAGTGAATTTGCACCTGTAGGTTTAACATTAGACGATGTTCACAATCTTAATGACGGAGCCATAGACTGGCTAACAAATTTAAAGTTAGACTTATGATGATAATTTTGTGTAATTATATATAGCCGATTATTATACGATAAGAAGAAGAATACAATTTGGCGAAAAAAGTCGTACCTAAACACATTAAAGAAGAAAGGAGATAGAGCGAACCGTGATAATTATCGACATATAACATCGTTATTCACTGCTTGTAAGTTATTTGAATCAATTCTGCATGATTAAAAACACTATTCCATAAAAACAGTTAACAATCATGTTGTATTGTGTAGACTTACTATTTTGTGCAGCGAGTTTATTATTCCTCGAGTAGTTTAAACTTTTGAAATAAAAAATGAAAACAGTTAATTCGTAGATTTTCATCTTCTATTATCTGTAATCGTTCGCTAATATATTATAATTTCACAATGGCCAACTGAACATCAGATTTTGCAAGTAGTTCTATCGATCTATTTTATATATTTAAAAAGTTTTCATATTTTTTTTGAAATAAAGCATATTCAAATTGCGTTATTTAATCAAAATTTTTTGGAGTAAAGCATTATCTTTAATCATTCCTACATTTACTTTTTTATAATTTTACGATATTAAAAACAGGTCTTAACTATTCCGATGAAAAAATTATTTCGTAAAAATTAAAATAGCATTCAATTATAAGATTAAAATAAAAAAAGCATACACGTAAATTACAAAAAAAAAAAAGTATTATTCACATCTTAAATAAAAATTTCTATATTAGAATATGATAATGGCGGAATTTTAAAAAAACATTTATGTGTATACACATAATATTACACACACACACACACATATATATATATATAAACTTATTACATCAGATCATATTAAGAAAAGTGTGTCCGTGTGAACACGAATTACCAGATTATATTTTACACAATAACTTCATTCTAATTCGAATAATAAAATAAATAATGGAAAAAATTTTAAAACATATAAAATAAAAATTGTAAAAAGAGCGATCAAAGTTTGAAGAATTGTATCGAAAGCTCATAATGCTTTTCACATGGACACTTCAAATTAAAAGCTATCGAATCGAATAGCATCGACTGAACGAAACAAATGATTCAATAATCGATTATGAATGCTTTTCTTCAATTCTTTTATCTTTTATAAAGGAAAATGGTTTTCAATCGAAAGGAATATAAAGATCAAGTTATTACTGAATTTATTTTCATTTTTAATGATTTTAACGTTGCTATAAAGTCGTCGGGGTAGCCTAGTGGCTAGAGCAAGGACTTCTATACGGAAGGTACCGAGTTCGAATACGATGGACGACGAAAAAAAAATAACATCATTGGAAAATAAAAATATAAATAATACTGTTGAATTTAGCTGAAAATTTAGAGTACATTCGTCGCACAGTATGATTTCACATTTTAATTAGTTTTTTCATTACATTTCACATTTTAATTAGTTTTTTCATTACGTGTACATAGATGAAAATCTTCGTCTTACTATAAAATTCAGTATAATAACGGGTGGTGCACACCAAATAGATGTACTGTATCAATGTACATATTATTATCACCGAACTGAATTATATACCGCCCTCTCTGTTAAAAAAACAAAAGATGTTAATTTTCAATGCGACCGAAAACGAGGTAAATTTATTTTCCGAAACAAGCCGAAATAATTGATTGAAAATAAAAAAATAAATCAATACTAAGTTTAAAATTTGCAATTGACTCAGCACGGACGAAAGAATCTTCAAAACTATTTACAGAAATGAGCCTAATTTGGGCAGCCTCTATTGTAATATCGTGCCATTTGTGTTCCAGCAACTGTATAACTATAAACATTTTCACTATACAATATAAACTAACTCATAGAATAATAATAATGAACATTGTACAATTAATGGTTAATTTTTAATATTTGTAACTATTAAGTTTGCAGTTAAATAGTAAGTAACTCGTTGTGGAAAGCATAAAAGACATGCACACGAGGTATATCCGATAAGAAAATTTGACCGAACTTAGAAAAAGCAGAAACATTTGGGAAACATTTCGCAAATTTATTTCAGCAGCATTATGGAAATACAACGTTAAATCCCGATACTTACTGTTATGATGTTTTACAAATCAATAAAACTTACATCTCCAGGTGAAATTAATAATGTAATGAAAACCTTAAAACCAAATAATTACCGCAAAAAGTACTTCGACGAAATAAATATCGCGATGTCATGTTTTTGGACATAAGCCAGGCTTTCGACAAAGTCTGGCACGATGGCCTATTACACAAAATTAAGCAACATTTTCCAGATGAATTGTATTAATTGCCACGGTTCTACCTAAATGAAAGGTATTTTTATCTGAATATGAAGACGATTCATCATATATATATATATCAGGTGAAAGCAGGTGTGCCACAGGGTGGACCCACTACTCTACCTGATTTACATATCAGATATTCCTACATGATAGACAAGGTAAATAATGCAGGACATGCATATGGAATGAAAATTAACATCGAAAAAACAAAAATTATTAGATTCACAAGAAACAATTTTTCACATAAAAATGAATGGAAGAAACATACGAGAATGCGGATGAATTCAGATATTTAAGAGCCGATCACTAAGGACGGAAGGGATAATAAAGAAATAAGAATCGGCATGGCAAAAGCAGCTTTCAATAATTTACAGAAGGTACTTGATAATAGAAATATAAATATAAAGACACGAATTAGAATCATGAGATACTATGTGCAGATAAATTTGAAATATTTCTCCGAAACGTGAACAATAGGCACAGAAGGCAAGAAAAGAATACGAAGTTTCCAGATGTGGTGCTATCGCAGACCTTTGAATATATCGTGGACAGAGGTACTGAAAAGATTGAATAAATCAAAAATATAACAAATAGAAGACATACCTATCAAAAAGTGTAAATATCTAGCATATAAAATTCGCAAAAATGGATTGCTGATGGTAGCTGTTCAAGGAAAAATCAACAAAAAAAAACAATAAAAGGTCGCAGAAGACTGGCATGACACAGACGTACAAAAAAAAAATTTGAAGCTGCAACAGATTAGCAAGTAGTCATTTAGTGTAAATTAATAATTATCGCGGCGTAATTGCTACAGTGCTCGACTGTCAACTCGACGGTCAGGGGATTTAAAACCAACACGCGACATAGGAAGTTTTTCATTTTAATTATCACGGAGAAGGCAGTAGTACCCCACTCCGTATAAAGTGTGCACGCATCTGCATCGCATATAAATAGTGCCGTGAACGTTAACTCATTTTGTACGTAAACATAAACGTACAATAGGTAGTCAACGCGTTCGGCAACGAACAATACGACGACGATGATGCATGCAATATTATGCAACATAAGAAGCAACATAACGATGATAATGAATGAAAGAAACATAATAAACTTGAATCTGATCTGAGTTCGTACCGGCTGATTACATTACTACCAAGACTATAAAACTAATTTGAACGTACGACCTGCAGTTATGGGGCTGGGTCAGTAGATCGAACAGAGCAAAAATATCAAAGCCAGATAAAGCGTGATAATCGTTAATGTATACCGTTATTCGGGAAATTGCAAGATTCGCTACTGCTCACGAAAAGCGCTACACATTAATGTGACAGCTATCCAATTACTTCATTCGTCGTAAGATATTAGGCGTCTTAAATGGCGTCATCCAGCAGATGTAATTATATAATTTAGTTATATAATCAGATAAAAATTCTTCTATTTAAATAATTAGTAGACCTAGTTACATAATTCGATGAATTCTCTTGCTTAATCAAGTAGTGGGAAGTATAACAATATTTCGGGTCATAATTGGACTATATTGACTCTACACCCATAAGCGGGCTAATAAAATAATATTTGTCCTATTTTTATATATTATACAAAAATAAAAATAAAAATATGTATCATTTTCATTTACTCCTACCATACTTAATTTTAACCTACTCACAAGTCCTGTGCACAAGTATATACAAATTGTTCCTGAAACATATGATTGTTGTTAAAAAAAAACCGCTATGTATCAACTCCAGTGATATTAAATACTTCTTTTTATGTCTTTCTATGTCTGTTTTTTCCAGGAATTGTCTTCTAACGATAACTGAGAAAAATTACTCTGTGGGGGAAAAAATTAAATTGAAATATTAGTGAAAGCGTTGTAACAATATTAAAAAATATAATGTAATAACATCGCACTTAGGTTACTTCAGTTTTTGTTATTATTGTTAATAAAGTAATATTTTGTTTACGATAACACTTTTGAGATGATTAATTTTTAATCGGTCGTATAAATATTTTTAGAATAATAAATAATTTTATTAGTATCAGAAGTTCAAATATAGTATATTGAATCCTGCGACTGAAATGTTTAAAATTAATACTTGTTTTTCAAGTGTAAATTTAATTGTTTGTGAATCATCATCAATGATAAAAATGTACTTTAAAATAGATCGTATACGGTGACCCAGAGAAGACAGACGGTTTTTTTTTTATAACTTAAAAACCACTTGACCAAAATTTTTGAACTTAATTTTATGTAGAAATAGGGGAAAACGAGAGATTAGCTTACAATTATTTATGTAACATAATATTGTACAAATGATCGCCATTTACAACAATACATTCATTAAGTCTTTTTATATTTTCGAACATTTTAACGAGCAAAAGTCGTTGAATTTTTGAAATTTCATCAGAAATCCGAGTTTTCAGGTTTTCCAGATTTCGTGGGCGTGTTTCGTAAACGCGACTCTTAAGGTATCCTCACAAAAAATCCGTGCGACGCGACAATATTTCTTTCAGTACTGTGAGTGTTTCTGCCAAATAGTGATACGTCATCTTGTTGAAACCACGTATGTCCCAGACAACGACGACGATGAATTAGGGAAGCAAAAACGAGTTTATCATCTCGATATAGCGCGTTCTGTTGACAGTAGCAGTGAAACCAGTTCGCTCCTAGTTCAGACGATTACACTGTGTGACATTCGGACCAGTGGCACAGTTCTGTTTGTTTACGAATCCTGATAGCTGAAAATGAGCTTCATCGCTCATAAAAAGATTGTTTAAATTAATCACTTCGTCTTCGATTTTTAAGCATCGTTTCAGCAATAAGTTTTCGTTGTGCATGGTCGGTACTTTTTAATTCCCGAGTTATTACCAGTTTATAAGAATGAAATTTAAAGTCTTCCAGCAGTACATGGCGAACAGATTCTCTCGACAGGTTTAAACAAGCAGAATGACGACGCGCAGAGCGTCCGGGACTCCGAATAATCGCTGCCAGAACTCCATCGATGTTTGTGTGGGGTACAAACCGGTTTTTTGCCTAGAACGTTTTTTAACCGTTGCAAAAGCTATCTCGAAAGTTTTGAACCCACCTTAAAATTGAATTGCGAGGTGGAACAGGTTTACACCGCATAACTTTGAATTCTTTTCGAAACTCACTTTGCATTGCTGTGATCGATTCACACCGAAAATAACGTTCCACGCAAAACACGTGCTCCTTCCTGTTATATGGTACCATGATAACTGAAACCGTACAAAACAGAATCTCGTACATTAAACGTAGGGCACACGGTTTGCGTTGTATCAGTGTTATCAACTTTAAAAAATAAAACCGTCCGTCTTCTCTGAGTCATCATATATATTTCTAAAATAAATACGTATATATATATTTTTTTTATTACATTAAGTAAATTTTCTCCGTTTAAATTATTTTCCTAACGCATTTCCTAATTCCAATGATATCAAAAATATAATAATAAACATCGATTATAAAAAAAAGTAGATATCAAGTAGATTAAAAAAAAAACATGAAGTAAATTTGATCATAAAATCTAGATAGTGATATACGAAAAAAGGGAATTCTCGAAATAGCAGTATCATAAATGAATTTAATATGAAGCTTCGAGGAAAGGTACTGAATAATGATTATTTTAAAAGTATAAAATAAACAAACGAAAACGCAGCAATTGATGAATTAATACGTGAAAGTTACGTGCATTTAAAATAAGGTTTCATTTATCACAATATGTTCAAACCAACAACCTAACACATGCACTCGACAAAACATTACTAATCAGAGATAAATATGCTGACTGCATGCCGGTGTATACTGATGATGCAAAAGCAGATACATTACTCAAGGCAGCGGCAGCATGTTCCTTAGTTAACTCATTTGGACTATGATTGATGAACAATTTTCGACGAGTTATTATAATATTTTAGACAGTTTGTAACATATCTACCTAGTTAATATCTAAGTGCCAGATGATGTGGAAAAATGTAGCGGATAAACCACTCAAAACATGATACCCTACAATTGTCTCTCGTATGTCCTATTATTTTTAATCCGATTTTTATTATACTCAGGTCCTTACAAAAAATAAAAAAAAATAATAACTATCTCCAGCGTTTGGGAATCGGATGATCGTTGAGACTATTATAGTCAGGTAGACGTGTTCTACATGATTATCGTGGTATTTCAGTTGACGAACTGGCTCCGAATTAAAAATTCAAACCTTTAAGTATATTATCAAAAATGGGGTCGTTCTGGTTAATGATTACAGCAATGATATCTATTATTAATTTATAATTATTAATTTGATTTATCATAAATTGCATATACTTATATTATATTATTCTATATTATTTATATCAAATCAAACTATTAATGTAAGATTCGATTGTCTATCTCATAAGTTAGTTTTCGTAATTTATATCATTCTTTACAACAAAAGGTATCTCCAGAAATTACATTGCAATTAATGATGATCAATCATCTCTGTCTTCAGATCACTGAGTGTTCTATTATCTATTAATAACAAACATAGATGATGCCGTTAACTTATTCACAAACCAGATAGTAAGTGCAGCTTGTAAGAGCTGACCATGGTTGAAGCACATATCTCCAGAATCTCCATTTTTTCGTAACTTAGTGCGTAAAGAGGTAGCAATTAAAAGACAGTTGAGGAGATCTTGGATTTAAACAAGATCTCCCCCGTTGATAAAGCAGCTTTGAACAGACAGACTAAGAGGCTTCAGTCGCTGCTACAAAATTATAAGAACGAATCTTTCAAGTAATATATTACTAATTTATCCATAACGAAGGAGAATAACTGTTCATTGTGGAGAGCAATAAAACATGGGAAAAAACCGATATATAGGATGAACCGATGAAAACAGATAATGGGACTTGGACTATATCAGAAATTTTTAAACCCCATAATGTAAAATCGCCTGTTGAAAACGTTGTGGAACAAGATCTTAATAAATGTCCTAAACAGTCAAATAAACAAAATTAAGCTCACGACGCCTGGTGAAGTATATGCGATAATAAAAAAACTGAATGCCAGGAAATCACCAGGTTATGATCTAATAATCGGGCGAATTATGAAAGAACTACCGAGGAAATCACTCGTATTGCAACCTACATTTATAACGCTATGTTACGCCTACAGTATGTAAACATTATGGAAATTCGCAAACTTAATAATGGTGCTAAAACCAGGTAAACTTCCTCAAAATGTCTCTTCCTATCGTCCAATTTCATTCCTCCCGATCCTGGTCAAGGTGTTTGAAAAGCTTCTAAAAAATAGAATCCAAAAATTCATTAGTGAGAAGCAACTTATTCCAGATTATCAATTTGGCTTCAAAAATATACATTCAACAGTACAGCAAGTACATCGTTTAGTCAATCAAATTGAAGAAAATTTGAAAAGAAGAATCACATGTGCATATACAGCAGGTTTTTGACGAAGTCTGGCACCCGGGAGTATTGTACAAGTGTAACAAGATACTACCAAGTCAGTAGTACAATATTATTAAATCTTACTTAGAAGATAGATACTTTCGAGTCGTGGTTAATTGAAATTAATCATCCATCTACAAAATTGAAGCAGGTGTCCTTCAGGGGAGTGTACTTGGTCCTCTTTTATACCCGCTGTTTATGTATAATATGCCACAAACTGAAGATAAATTATTAGCAACTTTTGCTGATGATATGGTGCTCATGACAACACATGACAGTCCAGAAAAGAAAACAAAAAGTCTAAAACTGCGCTGAATAAAATTACCGAATGGTCTAATAACTTAAAAAAACAAAAACAAAAGTAACCACATCATTTTTACAAAATGAAAAATAATGCGTCATAATTATCACGTATCTGTAAATGGCAAACGATTACGACAAGACAAATCCATCAGATATCTTGGAGTACATACTCTTACATGGCTTAATCATATCAAAGCGAAAATAGTGAAGCTAAATTATAAAACAAGACAACTTCATTGGTTGCTCGGACCACACTCGCAACTAAAAGTTGTTAACAAAATATTACTTTATAAAATGGTGTTAAAGCCAATATGGATGTACGCAGCTGAACTTTGGGGATGTGCGTCCAAAAGTAATGTGAATAAGATTCAACGCTTCCAGAATAAATTATTTCGTTCCTTGATAGGGGCACCATGGTATATATCTAACCAGACACTACATAAAGATATCGGAATCAAATATGTAACTGAAGAAATACAATTAATCAGGAAATATATGTCGAGACTAGAGGTACATAGCAATTCCCTCGCAGCGAAATTACCGGAACAATCAATAAGCACGAGGAGGTTAAAACGAAAAAATGACTGATTTGGTCTAGTCACCGAGTCAGCAGATCTCGGATCATGCAGATGAGCGTGTCTAAAATTTCATGGCAATACATAAGTCAAAAAAATCTAGTAAATGGCCTCATTGGTTAGTTCTAGATGAGAAAATTAAAAAAAAAAAATAATTTATATAATTGCTAGAACACATAAGTCGTTTCTAGATCTAAGATCTTGCTTTTAATCATATAATTGCCTACAACTTCAACTTAAATTTCTCCAAAAAGAATTCAAATCATCTACATGCCGTCTTTTTAATCAATATTCTCCATCTGCCATTCACTGAAAGGGGTTAGAAAGCGCGCAACCTAGTTAAATCCCACCAAAAAATCTTTAGAATCACGGATTCAATTGCTTCTCTTTATTCCATATTCAACCCACAAACCAAATATAAATTAGTCAGTTAGATTGAACAGGTCATGGTTAATTTTACTTATGGGTATCTGGACTAGCGGCTTATCTAGTAATCCTATAATATTTAAAAATGTCTGAAAATTCGATAATGGCAAATATAATATTAGAACTGCACAATTCAATGATTTTTAAAATTGACGTTTTAAAATGATTGGTTTTTCGTTAAAATCACAACTAGCATCTTTTAAATGTAATGTTATGACTTAAAACATCTCTTGGTATATTTTAATACTAAACATTTTAAGTATGAGTAATGGTAATATTTTAGTAAAAACTGTTTTGTTGTTAACACAAAATTTTATTATGAATATAACAAAAGTCCAAATAAAATAAAATCCTTATCTCTCTCCTTTCCCATAAACATATCATTCTTACTTGCTAGTCCGTAATGTGCACATTTATATTTTTTTATATAAGTTCATTCGTGATTGTAATTTAGCGATATAACTACTATATTTTTATCTAGTCTTTTATATTACAATTTGTAATGGGTAAATGTTGTGGAAGACCATTTCATTATAATACAAGTCTAAATACAAATATCACAAATTTAACGTTAATAAATGATTTTACTTTTAAAGAAGTTAATAGCATTACCTGTATTATTTATCAAAAGTATGTGATCTATAGTGATATCATTCATTTTTTATTTATTGCTGTACACAAACTAAACAATTTGTTCTAAACTTGAAACACAATACAGACATTCAATTTTCTGTTTATACAATTCACAAAAAATTAATTATAATCCAAGGATTATGATATAATCCTTTTTGAAATAATAAATAAAACTATTAAAGTATTTATAAAAAAAAAAAAACGAAAATCAAATTAAAATTAATATCTAGTGCAACGTTCATTATCAAACTATATCTTTATTAACTACTTAAACTTTTTTTGAACAGGTGTAAAATAATACGGAACGTATATTATTATAACTGGAGCTTACGTTAGTTTAATTTTATATTTTATGTTCCTCAATTTAAAACAATGTTTCTTCAGTTTTTCAAGCATTAAAATGGTAAACGGATAGCACTATAATTAGAAGTACTATTTATATAAAACTTCAAATCAATTTCTTTCAATGATGTATACCAACAAGTATATTATATGACAGTAATAATATTCAGTGAATACATTTTATAACTGATAAAATAATTGTATTACCGCGGACAAATATGAGGTAGCATGATCATCTTTCTTTAGCTTCCCAACTTCTCCTTTGAATTTTAGGAGCGTTTCTTGAGCTAATTTTAATATTGCTTTGTTTTTTTCTAGTTGAACTTGAATGTCGGATTTCGCTGTAGTGAATTTTTTGGTCGTTTCAAGCTTCATTTTTTCAACTACAATTTAAGCTTCTTATTAATCATCATTAAATATACCAGTAAGCACACACATAACTAGAGAAAAATAAAATTTATAATAAATTATAAATCCAAAACTAAATAATGAATTAAATCTGAGGAATGACGGTAGAAATTATTTAAAAAAAAAAAATAGAAAATGAATTAAGTATAAAATATTATGAATTAAAATAACGTAAACATTACACACAGAAATATTAAAACTTATTATTAAATATGATTATGCAAATAAAGTGATTTAGTATTAGTAATTTTTAATTAATCAAAAGTTTTTTATAAAACGCAACGTATCGTTTACTTATATTATATAGTTTACTCCATTTTCATATATTTATTTAATGCAACGAATGTGTTCATATTAATTGTTTAAACACATTCAATTCATACAATTTTTATTAATTTAAAAAGTGAAATTATGTAATACATATATTTAATATTGTTTGCTTTAATACTTACAATCAGTCGTATGTTTCCACTCATCAGTTGTATATGGAGGAATTTCTTTAGTAAGTAAATTTTTCATCAATATGGTTGGACTTTGAAACACAATTTCGTCATACGTTTCCTTAATGACAGGCGTGTTTATAATATCGGGATCATAAGCATTGGGACCAGAATGATATAATTTTAATATATGATACAACGTTACCTGGAACAGAAAAATTTAGTTTCCAACATTATTATGAAATATTATTGTTTAAATTCGAACTTATTTATATAGTAGATATTATGTATACACTTACAGGTCTTTCATTAGGATCCTGAAAATATATTTTTATAACAACTTCAAATTCGCCCCAACCAGTTTCAGAAACCTCAAATGGAATTGTCGAAACTGTACGATTACAATTCAAATAACTATCATGTAATTTGAAATTAACCTTTTTAATATAAACTGAAAAATCTTCATTGTAGTAAGGTTTTAAAAATACAGTCCATTTATGTGTGCTACCATCACTGGACATCGCTGCAAGAGGTTGTGAGATTGATCCATAAACTAGAGGTTTAATTATTTGCAGACCCTACAAAAATTTAAGACGTTAGTTTATTTAAATTAATTATAAATTAAATCTTTTAAGAAATATGGATTTACTTTTACTCGGCCATTAGAAGTAAATATTTCTTCATCGTCTGTTTTAGCGTGAGATGAACTAACAGTATTCGGAAAAGCCATTCTAATATTATAAAACACTTTATAAATTGTTTATTAACTTTATTTATGTTAATGAATGTTATAGCGTAATCACTTCACTTCTTGCATGAACAAAACAAAACCTACAGAAATTATAACCTTAAACCTAGAGACCTGGAGACCTGGAGACCTGGAAACCTTAGCCCTGGAACAACAATAACAAAATCTGAAAATCATGCGATTGCGATACGGTTGTTGAAACCTGAAAGGCGTAGATAGCGCTAATTTCTACAACTACAAGAATTTCGTAAATTGTTTTTATTTTGCGTTTAGGTCGTGAAAATAAATCGGCAGTGTGAGAGCTTTGTTTAAATTTAATGACGTCACTTGATTATTGATTATTTTCAAACTTCTAAATTTTCTCTATTCCTTTGTTTTGTTTATACGTTTTTGGATTTTTAAACTCGATTTAGGTACGATGCAGCTACATACTCAAGGTTGTAAATTTGTGTCCGTCTTGTAGAGATGTTTGCTGTTATAACCAAAACTTATATTACACTATGTGGGCAGCTTTAGTTGAGAAAAAGGATTTCGTCAGTTTTACTTTTTGGTCTTATCCAGAGATATATTATCAGGTGTAGTTTTTCCTATTACGTTCACTTAAAAATAAATAAGTAATGTGTTCTTTTACTAATAATAAAAATAATAAAAAAAAAAGTCATGACAGTGGCGACGAGGACTGTTCGAATTACAAGCCTCTAAAATCTAGACCCTTTACCGGGATGGTTCACCTTCTTGCAAAAAATCGATAATAAGTTGATTATGAATAATTACCTAACTTTCATCACCAAGGAATGATATCGTAAACAAAATTATTTGTAAAACAAATGCAACACAATTAAAGAATAACAGTCAATAAACTTGAATAAGTTTTTGTTTTCCGGGGATACATCTTTTATTCAAATATAGTGTATATTCTATATTGGTAGACATAAAAATAATTTTATCAAAATTAATTTGTGGATTTACATATGTATATATATATATATATATATATATATATATATATATATATATATATATATATAAAACAGTAAACTGAAAAGAGGCTACACAAACAATTATGTAAATCGATGAATAGACTTACAAGATGTTCGTAACACTAGGCTAAATTTGAAATAATATATAATGACTATAAATTTAAATTCAAACACGTACGTTTTCAATTTATATATATTCGGAACTTGTATTGTGATATTATCTGAATGAGTACATAATTTGAAATAGTTTTAAAAATCTTTGGAATTACTAACATTGTGAAATGCCTGTCAGATAACTATATAGTTGGCTCAGTTAGTTTTTGCATTTAAAGATTCCTAATTCTTAATAGTATTTTAAAGAAAGTTAAGGATAACAATTTAAATGGATTCTTAAAACACTTTATAATAAATAAATTGTATATATTGATTGGATTAAGTTTTCTACACGTAATTTGAGTGTTGAGTTTTGAACTCATTATCAGAGCTATCATTCTTAATTAGCATCCGGTCTGCCAGGTTTTTGCAACGGTGATTTATTATATTCTAGCTTTTGTTCGGCTTCAGTCGACTTACTTCTGCTTCTCAAAGTGTATTATTTTTTTTAACTTCATAGGTTACGATACTGCCACTGCACAAAGCTAAAGTGTATTATGAGTCATTTATCTTATTCCCACTATCAAGTTATGAGTTTTTTTTACACTTTAAACCACGCTGAAGGTACGTATTCAATTATTGAACAAATAATACGGTACTGTAAAGCTCACTCGAATTGCATGATCACTAGTATTAAGTAACATAAAACCTACTGATATTCGTAAACAAAAAGGCGTCAGTAAGGGATAGAATATAAGTAGTAATGAAGCTTTGATGATACATATAGATATGGATGTGCCAGAACACCGAAAATTAAGGAAACCTACATATCCACAGTTCAACTAATCAGTCATAAATTTGACGAAACCTAAGCTTTGAAACATAAATGGTTGGCAAATATCTGAGTAAACGTGAACTTAAAAACGATTCACGCATCCAACTACGAGGTTTTAATTTAGTGAGAAAATTATGGACCATATTAAGCGAATCAAAACGTAACACGAAAGATGTGGAAAGATACTGAATAAATATTTAACATCGAGAATATGTTATATATGTTACAATGGTTATTGTTCGTGTGAATACACACCGATTTCGGGTATTTCTAAAGAATCTAATCTTGTGAACTCTATTATTTATTATTTTTATTAATGACATAGACAATAGCTTAAATTATAAATTTATATTATTTGCAGATTACCTGAAAATTTATATGACTCATTGGCTGATTCCTTAGCTCTTCAAAGGGACTTAGATAACCTTATTATGTAGAGTACGCATCAAACTTTTCATTAATTACAGTAAATGCGTTACATTATCTTTTAGTCGGATTATAAATAAATTTACATTTAATTAAAGTTTGGATAGTAATATTGTGAATAAGATAGTTCATGTTTGTGATCTTGGAGTATACTTTGAAGGACCTTGAGTTTATCGGTAGATGTATACCATATTACTCGACATGCATACCCAGTACTTGAGTTCGTCATAAGAAACTCAAAATTATTCAGTGATCCAAGAACACAAAATACTCGATAGCTCTTGTTCGTTCTCGGTTACAGTATTGTTTACGCGTAGACTAAAATGTGGAAAGGATTCAAGCTAAATTCTTAAAATATTTCTTTTTCCTATAATGAATTATTATCCAGTCCACATAAATTGTGATCCCTTATGTGACATTATGCTTACGTACTGTTGTATAAAAGACAGCTTATTTGCTAGTATTTCAAAACCTTGTGAATACCGAGTATGTTCTATAAATTCCATGATACATTCACCAAACTGTGTAAGCATATTCCTTGTTGCGTAGCATAAGGTCAATGATAACGTTCTTATGTTACAAACAATCAAATTTTTGAAGCTGCATTACTCTAGGTTTGCAGCTTAACATACTTTGTCATTCGTAAATTCGTTTACATATTTTTAATTTTTCATATAATAAATATTTCAATACAGTTTTTTTTTTGTAATATATGATTGCGTCGATTTTTAAGTAATATGTTGAGTAAACTTTATGTTACAGCAAGTTCTTTTTTTTTGGGTTCCATACAGTTTACCCATATCTGCATATTATGGAATTAATAAGAAAGGGCTACTTATAAATCAGGCAGATTAAGAAGTAATGTAGGGATGAGTAAAATTGATACCAAAATGTAAAATATAGGAGTATAAGGTCGTATATACTTCAGCATTTTGAACAGCTAAGAGAAATGCAATATTTGTATAGGAAACGGAACTTTAAGGCTGTGAAGAGCTTGATAAAATGCAACACGAAAATTACTATGATGGGAACACTCGAGGATAAAATAGTCCGCATCGGGCACCACTAAATGGGTATCCATAGGATGAGAGCAATTAGGAGAACTAATAAGTTTCAACCTGTTTAACGAAGCAGGAAGGCGACTACTGCCGAGTCTCAGTCGGCAAATGGTAGTAATAAAAACCCGAAATTTGATAATTTCAACTTTAATATTATAGAACCATGGACATGGATTAGAAGGATTTATAATGCCTTGCAGTAAAACGATCGAACCATAGATTTAGTTATGTATACATTACACACACACACACATATATATATATATATAAATATATATAAGTCGCGGTGGAGTAGTTGCTAGTGCTCGACTGTTAACGGTCGGGGATTTGCCCACTCCGTATAACATCATGTGCGCACGTATCTGCGTCACATATAAATAGTGCCTAGAATGCTAGCTCATTTTGTATGTAAAAATGAACGTACAATAGCTAGTCACGACGTTTGGCAACGAACAATTCGACAATGATGATGATGATATACATATATATACTTATCTATTTATCTTTCATTTATGGTTAATTCCATTTGTACACAGTACATTCTATAAACTTGTTATCTTATCCACTTTCTATTTATTGAACCTCGTCCAGAATTTGTTCACAACTTGCAGCAGTTTTTCCTTTTTGGTCATTTATAAGTTTAATAACTAAAACTTTTTTTTAAACACTTCCATGGTATGACAATAATAATACAAATCTAAAAGTTAAACATATGTAGTAATTTTTTATATTTAAATAATGTTACAAGTGATTTCAATCGTTCTACTGGTATATCACCACTGACTACGTAATTATTATTTTACTTTTAGTTGTTTGATGTGCTGTCATTACTCAATCAACATCAACATATTTTCAGCACTTGATTACTTTACATAAACTCCCCCATCTTAAATTATTTATTAAATTTACTTCTCTTGAAAATTGGGAGCTTTAATTTTAATTTATTCCTACACACACACACACACACGCATATATATATCCCCCTAGGGGGTACTTTGTACTTTCTGGGGACCGGAGCTCTAACCGGTAAGGGGCGCGTCCACAGGTGGCGGATAGTGGATCGGCCTACAGATATGTAGGTTAGCTGCGAATAAGATATTCGTCAAATAAGCAGTCGCGGACCAAGAGCGGCTACTTGTGAAAAGCCTCAGGCAGGCGATTCCAGTAGTGACAGGGAAAGAGACACGAGGATGCAGGTGGTCAGCTTGAGGAACTGGTCATAAAAGTCTGCATAAATCTTATGACTGTCTCTCCTTCAGCGGGTTAAGGTCGCAGTAAAAAACTTACAAAGTTACCTCCTCAGTAACACCCGCTGCCTTGCGGTTAGGGATTTTACCCAAAGGCTAAGGGAACAAACACTGACAGAAAATGAAACCCTCCTTCCTTAACCTCCTTTCCTTATTTCCTTCACTTTTCCCCCCTTACCTTTTACCTACACTACATTTCCTAGCCTACGATTTATCGTGTCAGTTCAGGTCGGCCAGTCGTCTAGGCTTGCCTTGCCACTGGAGCACCTTCTTGGATTGAATAAGCAGCGTAGGAGTTTGAAGCGCTACAGCTCCTATGTTCCCTCTTTGGCGTTACTATGTTGTCTCTATTACAATCTCTCCACTAAAATTAACACATGAAACATATATGAAATGAAAACGCAAATGAAAATAACTGCTGGATTCACGGGGCGAGCCGTAACAAGCTCGCAAGGCAGTGGACGATCACCTGTGGTAACGCCGGCTGATTCGAACGTACCTACTAGGTACGGCACTCTCCAGGAGGGAACACGTTTGCGTGCGGTTAAAAATAAGTGTTTAAAATCAAAAATTTGGAACTTTGGTACGTGGAATATAATAACGTTATTAGATAGTAAAAATGCTCCAATGAGCTGTCATATTGCAAGAATTGAGAAAATATAATATTCACATCGCTGCACTAAGCGAGACCAAATTAGCAGATGAAGGAGTTATGACAGAAAGCACTTCGGGATATACGCTATATTGGAAAAGATTGCCCAAGTGTAAAACGCGTTTGTACGGTGTTGGAATTGTAGTGGATACTAAACTGATACCATATATAGTTGAAGAACCAGTAGCTCTAAATGAGCGTATTATGTATTTGAAAATAAAGTTACCTCATACTCGAGAAATGCGGATTTATAGTGTGTACGCGCGGATGTCCAGGGTAGATTAGATACCGCCTCTTCAAAAGAAAATATCATTATTTTCGGCGATTTCAACGCCAGAGTTGGGCGAAACTCAGCCTTATGGGAAGGAATAATCGGCAAGTACGGTATCGGCAATATAAACGAAAATGGTGGCAGGTTATTACAGTTTTGCGCCAGAAACGGGCTCTTTGTCATCAATACAAATTTTCAGCTGAAGGACATACATAAAGGTTCCTGGATTCATCCGCTGTCGAACAAGCCGCATATGATCGACTACGTAATCACAAAACAGCGGAATAAAGTCGAATGCTTAATAACACGTGTTATGAGAGGTGCCGACACTGATCACGCGCTTGTCCGCTCTCGTTTACGTTTTCAACATGAGAAAACACAGCGCCGCACGGGTGGAAACGTAAGCAGGAGACAACCCTGTCTGGCCGAATACAAGGAAGTTAAAGCAAAAGCCCAGAGGGATATAAGAAAATTGAAGAATGAATGGTGGAACAGTAAATCTTGTGAAATGCAAAAATTGGCCGATACAAATGATTCCAGAGGCTTTTATAGCGCGATAAAAACCGTCTACGGTCCCAAGTATCAACAAAAAATTGCAATCAAAAATCAGACAGGAAAGCTATTACGCGACAGACATGAAATAAGGTCTAGATGGGAAAATTATTTCAAGAACCTGCTCAATAACGAGTCAAAAATAAATAAATATGTGTTGCAAAACCTATTAAAAAGGAAGACTGAGGCAAGCTTTGATGAACCACCAACGAAAGAAGAAGTTCGAACAGCGATAAGAAGCTTAAAAAACAACAAAGCTCCGGGCCTTGACGGCATACCTGCCGATATTTATAAAATGAGCGAAGAAATTGTTAATTGTTTGCATACATTATTTGTTAGCATGTGGAAGGAGAAATCTGTACCCAATGATTTCAAGGAAGCTGCTAAGTGCCAATATATAAAAATAAAGGGGACAGAGCGGATTTTAGTAACTACCGGGGTATTGCGCTAATATGCACAGCGAGTAAAATATTCGGAAAAATATTGCAAGAAAGATTAAAAGCACTGCTGCATCCATACTTACCCGAGGAACAATGTGGTTTTCGTGAAAACCGGAGTGTAACGGATATGATTTTTTCCTTTAGACAGCTGATGGAGAAAAATAGGGAGCAGACGGCTAAGCTATACCTTGCCTTTGTTGATGTTAAAAAGGCGTTTGATTCTGTCAACAGAGAAGCCTTATGGGAATGCTTAGCGACTGCTGGTTGTCCACCACTGCTACAGGTGAAGCTATTGCACGATCGGACAACAGGAACTGTGCTATGTGACTCTGGATGTACAGAGAAATTTGGTATAAACACGGGAGTAAAGCAAGGCTGTGTTCTCGAGCCAAGACTTTTTAACTTCTACATGGGTATTATACATCGCGAATTCAATCGGAAACTTGCAGAGTCGGGTGTGGAAATAGCGTTCCGCTTCGACGGCGGTTTGTATAATTTTAGCAAAATATAAGGCAAACGTGCGGTAAAATCGTTCAAACTGGGATGTCTTCAAATATCTGGGAAGTGTTGTCAGCGAAGATTTGTCTCTCGATTACGAAATTTCCGCGCGCGTAATGTATGTTAGCGCGGCGTATAATAGATTATCGCGGAGAGTATTTAAGAATAAAGATCTATCAGTATCAACAAAGATGGCAGTATACAGAGCAGTGTTGGTTCCGATCATGCTATACGGAAGCGAGACGTGGCCAATAATGAAAAAACAAGAAAAACGACTGGAAACGCTGCACTTGAGATTCCTCAGAAATCGTTTGAGGGTTACGTGGAAGGATGGTCTCTAAAACGAATATATACTGAATTTTCATTACGATCACGTAGATTACGACCTAAAATATTTTTCTTTAAATATAAACACTAACTAGTTAAATTGATATCTAATATAAAAACCGTAAAAATGCCCTAAATTAATTAAATATGAAATTTATTCAGTATTTGTCCAATATATAAGGTAAATGTGCACAATTGTGTACAAGTGGCTATGAAAGATTAACACGGAATGTAACTATGAAACTTCTACTTTTAAAACTTGATTATGCAAGTTTATTATTTTGTTATTAACTTTTTGACTAAAAAAATATATATGTATTATTCAAAAATTCAAATATAAAAAACGGATGACGATATCGAAAAAAAAAGAGGTCTAGTAATATTTACAAATTAAAAATACAAGTGTATTACGCAGTAACTGAAAATCTTATATAATAATAAATATACATATATAATTACACATTTCTATGTACATAAATTTTTTAACGATCTAAAAAAAAACAAATATATACATATATGATCATATGATTAAACATGCAATAATTTTATTAGCAGTAAATATTCTTATATATACGTTTATACAACAGTAAATTCAAATACATGGTTTTAAATATTTTCCACTGTAATAAATTATCTTCAGGGGATGTTGCTTTTAACTATTTCAAAACAAATGTAATTACACCGACCTCTTGGGCTGTATTAACTTGTTCATTCTGTATACATCTGTAAGTAAGATCACAAATATGTATTATATATATATATATATATATATATATATATATATATATATATATATATTATATATATATATATATTTGAATAAGAAGCACCCAATGATCAGAACTTGGATTCCATGGTGCAAATACTAAATTAGCTTCTGTTAGAAACCTACTGTATTCCATGCAATTACCATTAAAAACTAATTGTTGCGATTTCCATGAGTCCAATGTAACTAATAACTTATTCTGGAAACATATAATTTTCAGATAATTATCAATAATAGTATCATATCACCAACGTGGAATAAACTGGCTGGATATTTCTTTAATCATTTCAATTTTATACGCTGATAATTGAGTGTCTACCGATTACATGCAATACTACTTGATGGTTTCACAATTTTTTTTAACTGCTGTTTGTGATAAGGTATATTTATCAGTTATATATTTCGAAAATCGTTCTACCTTTATTTTTTCCTGAAATGAACACAAATTGCTGACGTCCTGGTCACAGTATATACTTTATTAACATCGTTTGGGATTTCACAGACCAATTATCATTTGAAATTTGTATCCAACTGTTTCCAATTTTCATTCCAAGTTTGTCATTTGTTTATATTTTTCATTCGGTATTGGTATCTTTCCCCTTACATTCCTCGTATGTTTTTCCCATACCAAGTTTATAACACTCTGGAACAACCCAGATATTAAATCGTCCAAACTTTTATTTTCTTTACCCTTTAATTTGATATGTTTTAAATAACGATGAAAGGTTTCAAGAGCTTTGTGTTCATAATACTAAATCTTCGATAACATTGGGCCCACATTTTACATCTGCTAACATAATTTTATATGAAATATGACATGAATTCAGTCATTTCTGGTTGTGATTTTCTTTATAATTGTACTCTGAGGTTTGCATTTTTAATTGTTTTTATCATTCCTTTTACAGTTCCTTAACACGTGCCAAGTACATAATAATCTATTATCGACTGGACCCATATACTTTTTCCAGCTATTATAATATGCACCATAATCATCAGACATGAAAAATGCTGCCTTAATACTACCCACATTTTTTATAACTGTTTCAATAAATATGTCCATAACTTGTTGTGTTATACTACCACTAACACAAAATCCAACTGGTGTACCCTTCAAAATCATCAACAACTACGATTGTTGTGATTTTATATCCATAAATGGTTATGTTAAAAGTTGTATCCATACTAATATAATTTTTACCATATTTTATTAATATATGTCTTTAATCGGACTCATAAGTATTAGCATAAAATCTGCTGAACTTAATAAATGATGTCCTTCTCCAATATTCTTATAAAATATGACTGTACCATAATGGTTATTTAGTTCCTTTTTGATACAAAAATTAACACTTTTTTTTTAATCAAATTTATGGTTCCCAATTCCTCATTTCACACCACGCCGCTCAGTTATAATATAAATATCTTGTGCATCTACTGCATTCATTAATTTTATATTGCTATACTGTGCAGTTCTTAACATATTGCTGACAATATGACATCTGGGAACACCAAGTTCTTCCTGGCTTATAAATAGTATAAATTTGTTTACATTACATCATTGACGTATGTAAAAATAATACGAAGAATATGTTTACGTTACATATATTATCTTACAGCATATTACCAACCCGTCCCTTAATGGTAGTTTTGTGTATGTTCATTCATTTTTATGTGACCAATGGGTTGATAAATATTTAATAGTAACATTTAAATTTCACCATTATATGCGAAGGACATTGCGCTCCTAATCACAAAACATCATAATTTATCTTATTATAATAAAGTGTAGTGTAAGACGGACTTTAATGTACGCCTTATCATATGCTGTCTTAGTTTTAGATGATCGAGTTTTTTTATTCATTCATTCTTCGCGTATTGTGATGATATATTTGTTCGGTTCAATAAAATAAAGTTGATTTAAAAGTCATTTTAGTCTTTAATGATTTTATCAGCAGCTTCAAACATTACATAAAGTATATGTGATTAAAAATATTGCAATAAACGTATCAAAAGTAATGCATTTAAGAAATATGAATCAACTTGTTGTTTTTGGGACTGAGTTAAACTAGGAAAAAACTGTTAAAATCAAATAACCTGTTGGTAAAGAAAATTAATACGTAACGCATAAGTTAATTAGTGTATTTTTAAGTGTACCGTCTAACTGAGGAGGCTGCGCTTCAAAAAATTATGTGAATATATCTTAAAATAAAGCATTCCCATACATAAGTGATGGGAAAACAAACGAGTTATTTTTTAAGTTAAGCTAAACATTAGAAAATAACAGTTAGAAATTAATTACATGAATAAAATTGGGTTTACCAAATTTCGTAAGACTAAAATTGATAAAAAAAAAATTATCTCGTACAAGAATTCTTAACAATTTATTAGTAGAAAAAGGAATAAATAGAAATAATAAAAAACATATATTTGAATACTAAAAGAGGGAGAAATATCACAAAGTATACAGATAAAGGAGTGAGACAGAGGTGCGCTCTTTCACCTCTTCTATTCAATATGTATTCTGAAAAACTTTTTCATGAAGCCCTGAATGATAATGCAGATGGAATAAGAATAAATGGTGTAAATACGAACAACTTGAGATGCGCCGATGATACAGTTATTTTAGCAGAGAATGTGCAAGATTTGCAAAGAATGGTAAAAAATATAGAAGAAACAAGCACAAAATATGGACTTTCTCTAAATTTAAAGAAAACTAAAGCAATGATAATATCAAAAAAGGAAAACAGTAACAGTATACCAGAATTAAGAATAAATAGAATTCAAATAGAATGGGTTAACAGACAAAAATACTTAAGCACATGGATAACAACAAATGGTACTCAAGAAATGGACATTAAATGTATAATAGAATTAGCAATTTCTGCCTTTTGTAAATTAAAAACAAATGAATACATTAATTTAGAACTAAGAAAAAGAATAATAAAATGTTATATGCTACCAGTATTATTATATGGGGCTGAAACATGGACGATCAACCAGAAATATAGAAAAAAGTTGAAGGCATTTGAAATGTGGATCTATAAGAGGATGACTAAGTTATCATGGACAGAAAAGGTCAAAAACATAGAAGTACTAAGAAAAGTAAATGCCAGTAGTCCAGAAATAATACAGACAATAAAAGAAGAAAGTTTCAATACTTTGCCCATGTAATAAGTGGAGAAAAATATGAAATAATAAAAAGATTTATGCAAGGAAGAATCAATGGAAAAAGAGACAGAGGACGACCAAGAAGACTGTCGTTGCATGACTTAAAGGACTGGACAGTTGTTTAGGATAGCCCAAGCCAGACATAAAACTAAACGGATATTACTAGAAATCAGCTCATGATGATCTTTTAACTACATGTGGAAAGAGACAGAAGAAGAATTTTTATATTGCCTAAATATATAAAAGTTTAATTTTAAAATTATAGTAATGTGGACACACCATTAATTGTAATGAATATACAATAAAACTCACTAATAACAGTTTCCCGTTAATTCAAATACAAATATATATTTTTCAAATTACATTCTATTATCAAAGACTAACTGCATAAAATGAGTTACAATTCCATTACTAGAACTAATACAAACAGGGATGCCCTTTTTTTTTAGTACTAGTATACATGAATTTTTGTGGCTATGGTTAAAATTATAATTAAGTAACTAATATAATACCAAACCATTTCAGGAATTAAATGTGATTTTTTGTATATATTGAAAATACGATTCCAGCGTACCCAACGCGAACCGTATCAGGATTAAAAGGTCTAGCTTTTATTAGATGCTAGTCAAACTGACCATTCTCAAAACAGGGTGACAAAATGTAGCGGAACTCTGTAATACATTTTTCAATTACTACTTTTCAGTCATAAAATTTATATCAAATGTTTTTCAGCTATTATTATTTAAAAGTAAAGTTTACCATAAATAAATTCAAAATAATCAGATTTTAGTGATATTTTAATTGTTGAAATTCTTAAAGGACAAAAATAGCTTATGAAATCCTTGTAACAAGCTTGATTTGGTAAGGTTAGAGACACATTTAGCTTTCAACACAATTTTTGATAGATTTTTCTTCACAAATATTAGCTTTATAAATAAATTAACACTGTGTGATGTTCAGAATTCAGATACTAATATTAATTATTATAATAGGTTATTGGCGCGATATATATGGGGAGTTGACCCGCAAAATGAGCAAGAGAACGAGCTAGCCGAATTAACGGATATATATATATATCATCATCATCATATTGTGCTCAATCCTAAGATTGGTTTGTCACTGATTTCCATCTCTGTCCATTCTGTGCCATCCGTTTCACTTCTTCATATAATGACGTCGTCACATCTTTCAGTATCTGTGAAATTTAATCTGTTTGCTGTCTTTCAATCACATTCTTTCCTGGATGCATCCTTTATTCCTTTCTATTAGACGCATTAAGCTCTTTGTGTTGTAGTACATGTGGTCTATCATTTGGGGTCTTCTTTTTACTATTATTTTTAACAACGTCGGTTTTTCATCAATTGTTTTATCTGTCTATTTTATTTTTAGTAATCTTCTGTAACACTAGATTTCGAATGTTATCAGTCTTCTCATTTTTTGCCATTATCAAAGTTTCGCGCCCATACAGGGCATGAATACATATACTTTCAGTAGTCTTTTCCTAACTGCTAGATCCATGTTACTCAGTGTAAATAAATTTTTCTTATTATAAAACGCTGCGTTAGCTTGGCCAATTCTGCTCTTTATATCCCTTTTACTCTTACCATCTTTGGTTATTACGCTTCCCAAGTAACAAAATTCGTTTACTTGTTCTACTTTTTCTTCTTTAATATCGATATTAAATTGATTCCTTATATTATTATATTTATTGCATACTAATATTTTGGTCTTTATTTTGTGTATTTTCATATATTCCTGCAGCATGTTTTCCATTACGTTTACACATTTACTCAGTTCTTTTTTTGATTTAGATAATACGATATCATCTGCAAATCTAAGCATACTAACATTATCTCCATGTAGGTATTCCTTAAACTTTTTCTTTAATTTTTTCATCGCTTCTTCTATATAAACATAGAATAACATGGGTGACAATACGCATCCTTGTCTTACACCTTTCTCCAATTTTTGCTTCTCTCTCTTCATTTCTATATAAATTGTATATAATCCTTCTTTCTTTATATTTTAATCCTATGTTTTTTAATATTATAAACATATTTTTCCATTTGACATTATCAAATACTTTTTCTATATCTATAAATCCTATGAATGTACTTTTTCCTTTCCTGATTCTTTCTGTAATAATTAATCGTAAGGCCAATATGCTTCCGTGATCTAAACATAACAAGGCTACACTTTCATTCTGCACATCTGCACAATTACACATTATATCTGTTAAAAAAATGTTATCTATTTGCATTTGTATTTTTTATATATCTTCTGAAACTAAATATATTTTAACAAAAATTTATATAGATACCCACACATATTTAAACAATCATAATAGTTTTACAACTTTTGTTATTGTGCAAATCCTTTGAATTTAAACTGAATATAATGCTAGTTTACTGCCATTTATTATAAGAATGTCTCTAAATTATTATCATACATTTTATGTAGTTTTTCTAGGGTTTCAAAATTAAGACAAAGTGACATGGATTATCATATAAAAGCTATTTCAATAATTTTTCATGCTTTATTGTATGCTAAAATTTGTTTAAACGAATTTGTAAATTTACAAATTATTAAGAAAAAAAAAACTGCAAATTTGTAAATAATTGTGTATTTAGGCTGAAATAAACTAGTGCTGAAATAACTATCTTTTTTGTAAACCGTTAATTATAGTCTATATTTTTTTAAACTAGATGAAACTACATGACATTTATAAGTGTGAAATTATTAAAAGTAAAATTTAAACTAATAAGAAACTATAACTAAATAACAGTTATCTGAATAGGTAAAAATTATTAAACGGCATTAAATATGCGTATGATAACTTACAAAAAAAAACCGTGTAATATCAAACAGATTCAGTCTAATTCATGTGAAATTCATTTTATTCATTTAAAATAAGAATTTTGGAAGATTAAAAAGCAAATAATTCAATACAGTGATCGAATAATTAAATATTAATGGATTTTTATTTCTGTTTAGTTATTGTTTAAAAGCTGTTAGGTTATTTAATGTTTTGATATTGAACATTCTCTTTTATAATTTTTCCCGTATTAATATTTTCTAGTAGAATATGTGAGAACACAACATTGATGCCATTTAGTGTATATCCAGTTACCACTTATCTACATGTATCATTGTAACATGTACATGATGTACGAACTGTTCTTATAGTTTTATAGTACTACAATATGAAAATATGATCTAGATAAAAACCGAAGAATAGTTTACTAATAGTGAAAATGTGCAATTGTGTACTATAATGTAAATATCTACAAGTTTCTATATATTTTTTCTTTACTAATCATAGTACAAACTACCGTAAATTGCATGAGTGTGGTTTATATCAAAATAAATATTTATTTTAAACCAGGTTTTATTATAAACAATCAAAATTTAATTTTTGTGTTTTTTACTCTTTAAAATATAAAGCGAAAAAACTAATATATTTAAACCAGAATTTTAGAAATTAAATTTCAATTCATGTACAGATAATTTATTTAAGTCAACCTTAAACTATTTATTTCGATTATAAACATATTTTACTTATATTAAATAGTCAAATTTATTTTACATTTTACGTGAAAAATATCATGTTTGTTAAAATTAAAATCTTTGTCACGAATAGTTGGCAACGTTGCCATTAGATTTCATAATCACTGGCTGTTAACGGTCAATTTGAAGCTTACTTAAGAAGTTAAACTTAAAAGAATTTTGTTTTGAAGTTCGGTTGAAGTATTAGAAATTGTAGTTTGTTTTACGGAATATTGTATTTAATTTATCACTGTTATATTTAAATTATTTAATTATAATTTTTTCAAAATGCCGCGTACAAAAGGAGTTAAAAAAATAATGAAAGATTCGAAAATAGATATGACTGCCGACACAACTAATCCTAAAAGTATTAAAGGCTATTTAAAACAAATTGACAATTGTGCCTACGAAACAACACATAGTGTAAAAGGTAAATTAGATGAAAGAATTGAGGCAGTTCGGGTGTTGATTGGTAGTATCCGTTTAAAGATCGGTTCAAACACTTTGAACATGACTATTGGTGAATATTGTAGTAAGGATCGTAATAAATCTCAACCTTCTGTGGATTCCGTAAGAAAAGTCGAAACATTTAACAGTGCAAAATCTAACAAAATGAATATTAATTCAGCTAATAAAATGAAAACACCACGTGATCAAGGTATTCCACCTATACCAATGGTAACACCAAAATTTAATCCGAATCAAGCAATTTCTGTTCTAAGAAGACCCAACCAAGGCGAATGCGCTATGTCCTTATCTGGAAGCCCACTTTTAGTATCCAACGTTTGTAATGATAAAGTAGCATCAGTAAGTGTTCCTATGAAGGATGGCCGTGTAATTTCTATTTTACCAATGGAAGGTATTGAAGCTACGGATATCGATTTGGATGAACATACAAGACGTCAATTAGAAATGTTAAGTAACAATTTGAAAAAATGCATAGGTAATATATATTAATATATAGTTTAAAAGTGAAGTTTTTATTAACGATTAAGATTGTTCTAAATTCTTAATTTTTTGAACTTATGATCATATTTCTCTATCTTCTATTTATGTTTTATTAAAATCGTATATGATGGGTTTGTAATAAAATTAAGTTACGACATTAGCACTTCATATGAAAATTGTAATTTATTTTATGTTAATGTGTAGTGTATTAATTCGCATTTTTAAATTTAAATCATAAAGTTCGTTTTTTATATATTTGCTCTTATATCTTCATTTTACTATGTAGTCGATTGTACATGTCTATACTGCGATAATTCAAGGTAAACATTTGTATCTGTATATAACCCGTGTTTTGTGTTTGTATGTTGTAATATGTTTCTTATGTAATAAATATATATATAAAAAAGGTAATCCATTCTGTCATAATATAACATGGTAGCAATGGTTCGTGGTTGGGAACAAGTGCTTAATATCGTGTTAAAATTTTTAATAGAACGCGGTGTATTAAAATTAGTAAATATGAAACAGTTTGGATGCATTCCGATAAATTTGAATGGAAACTAGACATTATTGCAATTACGGGTATTGCCATATATAAATGCAAAAGGATGGACAGGGGGTATTACTACATCAAATGATAAACACGAATTTCAGGTAAAAATTTTATAACATGTACAATAGATGTTTTGCAATTCGCATGTGAAATATGGCAAGAATTAAAAACACATTTCATTGATAATATGGAAAGTAAGAAATATCTTATATATAAAAAGTTCCGATATATTGAAATAGATAAATTTGGAAGTGTAGAACAATTTATCAAACGTTATGACGAACTTTAAAAAGAATTTTTAACAGAATTTGATTTAGAACAAGAATTTATCTATACGAACTTATTTGTCACATATAAATTTAATTTACTTCTCTCAAGGCTTTCATCTACAGTCAACAGTTTGTGGAAAATCTGCAAACAACACAATACAATGTACATTTCTTCATCACTCTATGATTTACGCTTAAATAGTTATGAGTAACACCTGAACTTCTTACTTCTGAATACTACAAAGCTTATACACGTAATACCAATATTTCTTCCAATTATCAGACAAAGTTAAAATGGCTGTTAAAAAACATTTGACGGAAAGTGAAAATACTTGTATTGTCTATTATGTCAGTCCTAAGGAAGCCTCTGTCGCTATAAAAGCCATAAAATCTAAATCTCCACTATCGTCATAAAAAATATTGCATTGAAAACAGTAATAAATTTTCAATTTTTTTTTTAACGCCATGTTTAAATGTAGGTATTACCGTTCAGAATGGAAAGTATCAAAAATTGCCACTCTCCCTAAATCTGGTAAAGATGCTTCCATAATTAGCAACATTCGTCTTATAAGCTACTAAGTAATTTGAGTGAAATCGCAGAAAAAATTATTTTGTATAGATTATGTCATCACTCTGAGCAACACAAAATTTTCTAGTCTAGATTTCGTCTAAGATACTCCACTACACGACAAATATCGAGAGTTACGGAATTTGTCAGCCATACTTTTAATTGTGATATACATACTGGTCTGGTTTTGCTTGATGGTTGCCAAAGCATTGTACACAGCCTGGTGTAAAGGTATCATGTATAAAATGATACAGTGTAAATTTCCTTCTTATTTGGTACTTTTAATTCATAATTATCTAAGCAAAATAACATTTTATGTAAGGGTAGATGATACCAAATCGACTATGAAAAGTTATGTCGCAGGTGTTCCACAAGGTAGTATTTTGGGTCCGTTCGTGACGAATAAACAAACATTTAGAAAACCTGAATTTAAGAAGTCAGCGAATATAAAAGATAGGAAACCAGATTTTGAGAGCTGCCAGGTGGCTAAAGTAGGTTTCCAGGTTTTTATTTTTATTTTAATCGTGTGCTCTAAACAGATTTAGCGGAGTATTGTCTAGGCGTGCAGCGAGTTTTTTCCTAAATTGATACGTTTTCTGGAGATGCTTTAGGAAGGTTATCGAAAAGGACATTAGAATGAATTTACATGATAAGAGCTGTGTATAATTAAATGTAAATTTGTAAATGAAAAAATGCCTGTACATTAAAGAAGTGGAAAAAACATAAATATGACCATTTTAAAATATTGAAAGTGAAATTCACTCAAATTGTTTATAACTTTACTGATATTTCAAAAACATCTAAATATTAATTTTAACATTTTACGTCTAAATTTTATTTATTATTGTTGTTTGCAGACTACACATCTCAACACAGAAAGAAGTTCTATTTTTAAACATTTTAATCGTAATTTTTAATGCACTGATTAGACAAAAAATGAAAAAGGAAATGTGATATAAATTGTATTTTTCTGATTGAAATTCACCTTGTAAGTTTACTAGTTGTGTATATTATTGTCCAATTTAGTTTTTTTCTATGAATGATACGTGTGTAGGCAAGTGCAATAGATTAAATTATTTTTGGAACTATAATCATTTTGTAATATTATATCTTTGCACTTAAAATCAAAAACGGCCAGCATCAATAATAAGTAACCTATGAATTAAAGTTCAAAATAATTAACATAAAGAAATAATAGCAGTAGAAATAACCTGTACGTCATAAATAAAAGGTTGAATTTGTATGAAGAATTGCTCATTTTTAAATTGTAAATTAATATAGTAAACTATTTTAAGTTTTATATGTTTATATTTAGGAAGTTGTTGATATTCACAATTGCCTTGATCCCTTACCCAAGATATAAAATTAAAATACTTGGGAATGTAGCTGCTTTGTCGCATGTGTTGAGGGAGCATATTCTGAAGAAAAGTAAAGAGTTGAAACTCAGATCTAAGTTATATTGGATTCTAGAAAGAGATATGAGCTATCTTTAACATTAAAGTTCGTACTTTACTATAGCATTCTCACATCGATGCGGACTTTTTGATTGCAGTTGTAGGATGCGATTTGAAAATCTAATAGTGTTTCTAGTGGAATACTGAAATTTTTTTTATTTACAATGTTACATATATGGATTCATTAACATTGAAGAGATATTTTTATCCTGCACGGCCTTCTAGCACATTCAGAATGAAATATCTCTTTTACAATATTTATTTAAATAAATATAATATATGCATTTTTCTTTAACATATTTATATATATATATAAAGTGTCCACATTTACAATGACCACTTATTAGTTAATTCTGTAAATGTTGCAAATAGCCTTATCAGATTATAACTATGTATATCCATGAATACTGAACATTTTTCATTTCATAAACACCTATGATACATATTCATTACTTTTACATTCCATTCACGTTATTCTTAACAGCTTCCTATATGTCCAGTTTTCAAATTTGTACAGTCAAATATTAAACGTTGAGTTGTTTCTGTAGCTCCACGTAAGCGTTTGCCATCATTACTTAATTTAAGTTTAAAAAGATAATTGCAAAATTTCTATAATTTATAAATAGCTGTATAGTATAAAAATTGTGTGTCAGTTTCAGTGGGATTCATTTACTAACATTAGGGATGATCCTAAATGTTTGTCAACCAACTGTATCCTGTTCACACAGTGTAAACATATTTTCTTATGATAATTTCGTTTTGCGTCAAAGGGACTTGAGTGTTCGTTTGCTTTAATAAACTCATTTGTTCAATTGTTTGCTGATTAATATATCTGTAGCACAAATACAATTGCTCTATTTTTCATCAATAAGGCTAGAGTAAGAGAGTTTCAAATGCAACGACTGCATTGTGAGATATTTTTTTATATGCTCTACACACAATATAATTGAGTATATTTTTTTATCACATTATTTAGCCTCATCTGTTTTATGAATGTTGAGTATACATTCTCATCCAGTGATTTATAGAGAACTAGTCGGTAATTATAGTCAAAGCTGCAGGTATTTCTGCAGTAATTTACGGTGTTTAATATCCATTTGTTATAATATTTAAGAGATAGCTTATTGTCAACAATTATACCAAAATATGTAAACTATTTTCAGCTCCGAATCTTTGCGTCAAAGTTTAATATTTTTCCTATTAATCTAATTTCATTACTGTGCTGTAGCTGTTCTCTCTAGTTCAACTTTTGAATGATCCAGATATATTGGAAATGGTACCAGAGGTCAAGTATGAAATAAGAAAATCTGCTGATCATTAACCTGATAGAAAAATTCAGACAGCTGGTTCTTTCATACCGTACAACTTAACCGATAGAAATATTACGGATGAATGGATGAATTCACTCCACATATGCCACGTCTCTCACTACAATAATTTAATACACTCGCTACATTGCAATTAAAACTTTATAATTTCTAATTTTAAATGTTAATTTTACACGGTGTCAACATTTCAAGGATTTTTGCATTATATTTAATGTATTTAATGAAGTAAGATAAGTTTGCACTGATATTATTTTTATTAATATAATGCACAGCCAATTTGATATAAATACATTTTATAAACAAAAAAAAAAATAAAAAAAAATTTCTTTAGACTTCAATAAACGTTTTTTAGATCACTGTACTTAAATCAATAATTTTGAAAGTATTCTGGACATTTTTAGGTGATAGTGATACCAAATACTATAGTTTTTTTTTCGAATTTCACAATATCAATGTACAAATTTTATTGTATAGTGTATAGAAACGATCAACACTCAAACAGTGAAGCATTTATTCCTAAATGTCAGGGTGTAATTTGGCTTTTTGTGATCATTTAGCTAAAGCATTCCGGGTTCGTAAGTGTTTGAAAGTAAATATGTCGAGGAATAAGCAAGATAAAATGTAAATAAACGTTCAGTGAACATGTTTTTTGTCGTTTTAACCAAGGTAAATAAAATTAATTTATCACAGACTTCATTATTTGCTCAGTAAAATATACCTTTCGTTGAAATAACTTTTAAAAGCGTACGGTTTGTAGATTACACATAATTTTTTTCTCGTATTGAATACATTTATACATTAGATTTCATTTTAACGCTGTCTCAAAACTCTTCTAAATTTCTAATAATTTTTAGTCACAGGAACAGATTATTATATTCCTAGGAAAATTTTCAAAAAATCTACGTTATCACGTATAAATTTCGTTATAATAAGGAAAATTGTGTAAATTAATTTTGATTTCTAGTTACATTTTTCTTATGCGCGTATTTAATGTTTAATTATTGTATAAAATTTTTTTATTTTAAATGTCCTAATGGTTAGCCATCATTTTCCGTATTTATAGCATTCCGTACTTACGCAAATACTGTTTTGTTATCGATAATTATTGTAACTGATAGTTAATTTTACAGTTGCTTTTATAAATTTTCAATTTTTATTAGATCAATAAGTAGACATTGAAAGATGTTTTGAAATGAAATACGAAAATATAATTTTAGCAAAATTTCTTAAATGGAAAACTTTGTTAGAAGTAACATAACTATATAACATTTTACATTGGGGAAGCAAATAATGTATTACGGTTGATACGTAACTTTTTTTTTTTTTTAATGTTTAGAACGAGAATGCTTATTTTTATCTAAACTCTTTATGCATAAATTATATACGCATAATGTTATAAAAACGTGAAAATTAAATTCTTTGTAAAAAGTTTTTTTATCTGATGACGATAAATAATGAAAATAATACTATTCGCTGTAATACTTTATCTTTGTGTT
Source organism: Coronaproctus castanopsis (assembly GCA_032883995.1). Classification (NCBI taxonomy): domain Eukaryota; kingdom Metazoa; phylum Arthropoda; class Insecta; order Hemiptera; family Monophlebidae; genus Coronaproctus; species Coronaproctus castanopsis. The sequence continues at coordinate 289,171,292 of CM065052.1, forward strand.
CGAGTTTAATTTTTGCGTCGCTGATCGTATTCGAATACCTTCCTTGTAGGAAGTCTGTGTTCTATAGGCTATCCCGACGACGACCTGAAGAAACTCTGGTAATATGTGGAGTGTATACAGCGGTCGATTTTGATGGTTCTACTTTAAAAAAAATATTAAGCCGAGAGGAACTTATCAGCGGATTGCGATACGGGCATTGCTTGTTGCCGGACCGCCTTATGCAGCTTAGAGAAAGTCCTTACTGCCCTCTGCATGCTGAACGTGCAAATCCTGATCACCTGTTCTTCGAATTCCCTTCTTTAATAACATTGCGCTCTGAACTGTACCTTAAATTACTGCGCGCGTCTCATAATGGTCCTCCTTATAACGTATTGTCCTTTCTTCATCTTGAAAATTTACATCCGTTTCCAGACGTAATTTTGCTGTAAATTAAAAAAAATTGTATTTAATCACTAATTATATATATATATATATATATATATATATATATATATATATATATATCGATTATTTGATTATTTAAACGTACGATTCGCGATTATTTTTTAATGCGTTCTTATTAGTTTCAGCGTTGTCGGTTACTATTATTCATTCGCGATATCCGGATACGTTTAATTCGTTAAAAAAAAAACCCGTAGGAAATCGAAAAAAAAAAGTATGGATTTAATTTACACGGTATCTAGAAAATCTAATACGAAGTTACATTTTCCGGACGCGACCAATAATTTCGCCGTCGATAATTGCAAACATTTAATACGGGTTTCTTCTAGTAATATCGTGGCCTGGGTAACGCAGTACGATTTGAACGATATAACGAATAACGCGATCGAATCGCAAATTTACGTATCGGATTGTAATATGCCGTGGAATTTTTACAAAGTAACCTCTAATAAAGGTCTGATCACCACGTTAGAATGGGATTTACACGGCGACTATTTATTGATCGGCGACAATTTCGGTACGGTCAGCGTGTGGTCGTATAAAGATCACGTATTTAACGATTGGACGTGCGTCGGATCGGCCGATTTCGTCGGCGAGTACATTATAGCCGGCGCGTTTTTTCATACCGGACGGAAAATTTCGTTAATTAACGAGAAACGAGAATCGTTTTTATATTACGAGAAATTCAAACACGATCGATTCTATCCGACCGTACGTTCGAAAGGCGGCACACCGATAGACGGTTGTTTTATCGTTACGTCGACCGGTATGGTGGCCGTTTTATTAATTCTAGGCGAAGCCGGTATTACGTCGTTAATCACCGCTACCGATATGATCGCTTCGACGCGTTATAAAATATCGGTAGCCGATATTTGTTATCGAAATAACGGTCATTTAGTGGTGGCCGCTAGTAGCGGATGTTGTAATATGCCGGTTCAATGTTACGATATAGCCGTGCAGTACGTTAACGAAAAAGTCGCGCATATAAATTCTCAACATTTGCCGGGATTTTTTCTAAACGGTCTGGTAAATACCGCGAACGGAGACGATAATAACGAAGGATTATCGATTACCGGGTTAAAATTCGTCATTCGAGAAGCGCCGGATTTATTGATAGTAGTCGTAAGTACCGGTAACGGTAGTAGCGTCGTACAGATTTGGCAACTAGTAGACGGAGCTTATTATTTCAATCGACTACTATTAGACGGCGATAATAGTAATCGCGACGTAGACGAATTTAAAACGATCAGTTGGCGTTGTCAGACGAGCGTCCGTTTCGATTCGGACGTAGTATCGTTAGCTACGCCGAAATTACTCATCAATAATTGCGTACCGCCTTCGTTTCATATTTTGGCCGCTTTCAAAGATAACAGTATTCGCGTATTGACGAAAACGTTGCAAGAAGAATCGAATTATAATTTCAACACGTATTGGGATATGGAAGCGGATACGGTTAAAAGAGCGGCAGCGTACGTGAACATATCGGACATGGATATTACTTGGTTAGGTAACGTTTTCATCGTATTGGATACGTGCGGTAATTTTTACCTATTCCAATTGCACATCGTACCGGAATTAGGCAGTCCGCTGACGATAATGTACGCCGTGTCGCAATTAGAATATTGTCTAGTGACCGGGTTGGATTGGTGGGATTTAACTATATCGATGAGACCGAATATGTTGGAAGCGGTTTGCGAACGTTTTACCGATAATTTTTCGAAACAACCGCAAGCCGTTCAACAATACGAATATTGTAAATTTCTATCGGTTAAAGCGTCGCTATATCGAATGTTAGGTAACGCGCATACGAAAAACGTCGATTTCGTCTTTTTGATGACGCTGTATTCTATTTCGACGGCTTTTAAATCGTTACTAAGACCGTCCGATCTTTCTAGTCCGGATAAAGGTCCGGGCGAAACTTTAGGTAACGTCTTGTTAGATTCGATAACGGACGTCGATACGGTATTGGTCAGTTTAGAAGCGAAAGAATTTACCGTCGAACCGAGCGCTTTACAATCGCTTCAACAGTTAATTCAATGGGTCGCTCATTTATCGTTGAATATTTTAGCCCGCGTACCGGAACATCGAAAATGTCTCGTCAGCGGTTACGATATCGTTAGCGACGTGCAAGCGTTAAATATGCTACGAGAAATGCTAGTCGTCATACGTATATGGGGTCTGTTACGAGCCAGTTGTTTACCGATATTCATACGGAACGTCGACAATTTCGACGGTATTTCCACTCTGTTCCGTCTGATATCGCGTTTGTTGCAGTGCAATCAAAATAACGAAATAGACGAAACGCTTATCGACGATTGTTGCCTGTTACAGAATCAGGTATTAATTCCGATGTTAAATTCGGTACCGCGCGAAATATGCGACGTCGCTTCGCCGGCGTTCTATTATCAATCGTTGCCGATACAATTTTCATTCGGTCAAGAACCGGAAAGTTTCGTCTACGAAATGGAAACGGTCAATTTAGACGGCGGTCTTCAGACTACGCAAAATTCCGATATTATACGTCACGTGTATTTAGGTAAATATCCGTCCATCGTGAAACAGTGTAACAGATGCGAAGGTAAAACTCAAGTCGTCAGTAACGCTAAAACGGCCGCTATACGATCGTGGGAAAATCGTTGGATCAAAACGTGCGTATGCGGCGGTAAATGGCGCTACGTACGTTCCAGACCGCCGGTTTATTCTCGTAAGCCGTGGATGAGTATGTCGCGAACTCCTCAAATAAAACAGTAGTAAGCGATATAGAATAAATGTTATACTATTAATATTATTTTTTTTTTTTTTACGTTATTCGATCCAATAGAAAAAAAATTAAAAATTTCGATAACTCCTTAGTTTATAGATATTTTGTCGAATACGAATTAATGTCAAACTATCGTATAAATATACTCGATATCTGTCTACGTAAACGGAGAGTAGCAAATGAGACGACACGAAATTAAAGTTTCTTTGACCAGCGTACTTTTTTACGGAAATTGCGATAAAATTTTGAAAAATTAGATCTTGCTATAAATTTCGATTTATCAATCATCCGGGTAATTCGCCATTCTCGTTTTTCCTTTAATTCTACTTCCAACTAGCCGAAATAAACCTGACCGATTATTCTAACCTAACCGAATCTATCTTAACCTAATTATTTTGCTATTTCGTGTTTTTTCCCTTTAATTCTACTAGCCGAAACAAATTTCCGATTTTCTGATCTAATCGAATGTAACCTAACCTATTTATGTGTTTTGCTATTCTGGTTTTTTCTTTTAATCATATAACTAAAACAAACCTAACCTAACCAACCGATAATAACCGCTACAATATCGAATTTTCGCTCTATTTCATGTTTGTGAAGTAAAATTTCGAAAGGATGTAATTAATTTTAAAATCGTTTTTTTTTTTTTTTTTTACGAAATGTAATAATTGTCCGCGCATCTCGGTAAGTATATTTACCTATTTAAAGGTAACTTTTTGATAGTTATCATAAAATAAAATGTGTCTTACGATCGTTTAAAATCCAATCTAGCCCACAGAAATAATAATACTAGATTAGAAGAAAGTCGATAAATGACAAATTAAGTTCTAACATATATATATGTATATATTTTATATATGTATTTTGAAAAGTGTGGAATATAGTGATTTTTAAAAAATAAACAACAAACAAACGAGTTAAAATCACTAACATTTTCTTTACGAAAATTAGAAATCTTTTCGTCTATTAAACCGTTATAAACATAAAGGTAAAATTTAAAAATATGTACAATTTATAAAAATATAAAAAATATAAATTTAGACGACAATTTACAAAAATTAGCAAAGTGAAAAACGGTATATTAACAAAATAATTGGATGGTACAGAAAATCTTTTTTGTTATTTACACGGTAATATTGTTATTAGGAAATATTAAATTTAAAGAAAAACGATTATGCGATTAACATCATCATCATCAGAATGCTCGTTCCGAACGTCGTGAAATTATGAATCATAATTTTTTCGTATAATTGACCGCCATGTATTCCGATCCTAGGTGCGTTTAATATTCTCTTTCAGCGAAGTGATACCTGTGATAGTTTCGATTTTGTTTATATACCGCGTTGGTGGTCTTCCTCTTTGTCTGCAGCCTTCCGTCATTCCTACTGTGATTAGTTTCTCTAGGTTGTTTCGTCGCATAATATGGCTAAAAAAGGTGGTTATACGTTTCTCCACTATGTGCCGTAATCGGGTATGTACATTAGCTTCTTTTAAAAATTTCCAGATTTGTTCGTTTTGCAGTCCATGGGACCCTCAACATTCGCCTCCAACAATACATTTCGAAAGCGTCGATACTCTGGATATCTGTTTAGCTTGCAGCATTCGGATGCGTAGAGAAATACCGAGAACACAACGGTTCTCACGAGACGTACTTTTGTGTGTTCATGTTTACGTCGTGACTTTTCCATATTTTCGTAAGTCGTGCTAATGCAGTTTTTTCTTATTCGCCGTTTAATCTTCGCCGTCGAGCTTCCGTCTTTTTGAGTGATCCTAAGTATACAAATTTATCGACAATTTGCAGGTCGTTCGGATGTTGCCGGTTCTGTGTTTCACTTTTCCCACCAAGGATCATTATCTTAGTCTTATCTTTATTTATTAACAAGCCTCCTTCTTTGCTTGCAGTGTCCAGTTTTCGGAACAGATGACTGAGCTTGTCTTCTCAAGAGGAAGTTATTACAATATCATCTGCATATCGCAAATTATTAAGTGTTTTTCCTGCAATTTTAATTCCATATCTTCCCATCTCTCGAGTGCCTTTCTCATAATCCACTTTATATATATATATATATATATATATATATATATATATATATATATATATATATGAGGATGGCACTTAATATACATCCTTGACGTACTCCTTTTTTAATACGAATTTATACCGCGTTAAAAAAAAGTGGAAAGTTTACCATTATAATATTCATCACTTTTTTAGTTATTCGATCGAATAGAAGAGATAAAATTTTAATTATTTTGTCGAATATGTATTAATATCATCACATTATTTGATTAATACTGTTTTTCACTTTGATAATTCTTGTGAGTTGTAATCTAGATTAATGCTTTTTACATTTTATATTTTTATAAATTGTGTACATTTTTATATTTTATTTTTTATGTGTACTTGATAATGGCTTAACAGCCGAAAATCTTTGTGATTTTCATAAATAAAATTTTAGTAATTACAACTTATTTTTTGTTGTCTATTTCATGGAAATATTGTTATTCGAAAATTAGAATAATAAATTTAAAAAAGATAGAATTATCTCATTAACACCCCGTTTAAAAATTGAAAGTTACATTCCATTATAATATTTGAAATATTATTACCTTTTATATTATTTGATCGAATAGGAAAAATAACATTTTAATTATTTTGTCGAAGTATGTATTAATATCAACTGTTGTATAAATTCTCGGCGTAAATATTTAAAATCTGTTCTACAAAAATAATAATACAAGATTTAAAGAAAGTGATTATACCGTTCCACTCATCCAAAAATACTTTATATGTATATTTTTTTTGTCAAAAAGCGTATATTTATTATAAGATAAAAATGCAAGAAGTAAACCCAATCACACACACTCCCACCCCTTTCTTTACTTAGATAATATATGTTCCGTCAAGTTTACGCTTGTCGACGGGCCATTTTACGATATGTACATCTGAACTATTATTACATATAAAAATCGTTATTTTTTTAATATAAAATTTACATACCCGCATATACACAAAGTTACAGTTATAGTACTCACACATTCCCAATTACACTCTCACCCACACTCTTACAGTAACTATTTTATTTACCATATTGTCATTACCTCATTAGTAGTAGTAGTAGTAGCAGATGCTATATTAACTTATTGCTCTCACTTGTCGCACCACTTCGAATTCATTATAAATTGTTTTTTATTTTACTTTATATGCAACTACAGTTACAATTTTTTGTTTCTTATTATTTTGTTTATATTATCCCCATATATTGTAACCACTCTTTTAGCTGCTGTTTTAGTTTCCCAATCATTTTTTCTTGCAATATTTCTTCCGGTATATTATTTAATCATCATCACGTATTTATTAGTTTGTTCACCAAACCTTGACCGTGCTATCGAACATTACCTGTTCGTTTTCCTTAGTTTATATTTTATTTCCGTGTTTTCGTTTAAATCGATAACTTTGGTAAACAAATACAGTCCCGCTTTCTTTAATACATTATGATGACGTGACAGATCGTTTAGTAGTTTGTTCTGATTTTTACATTTAAACTCGTTTATTAGGTTCAAATTTTTCCTTTGCAATCGATCAATTTTTCCCAGGTAATATTTAGACGCCGATCCCCATGCTTCTATGATATATCTCAATCTGGATTCGACTAATGCGAAGTATAGCATTCTCATTGTCTCCTCACCTACATAATTTCTTAATGTATATAGTGTCGGTATTATTGATTTCAATTTATTTTCCACTTTTTGTATTTGTAAGTTCCACCTCAATATCTATTGTTACACCTAGATATTTGTATTCACTTAACCAGTTCTATTATGTTACAACCCAAATTTGAATATTTATAATGTGCGTACTGTGTGCATTTCAATTTTTGACTTATACAGATCATTATCGCTCATCAATTTCATGAGCATACATTTCGTTTTTGTTGTATTAACTGTAAGATTAAGGTCGTGAGCCCATCTGCTTACTTCTAATAAATTCGTATTCATATACTTTTCTGCCACTTCAGTTTTCCAGTGAATTGTCATTATAGCAATATCGTCCGCAAAATAATTAACGTGTATTCACAATAGGTATATATTTATACGCAGATATCTATTTGACTAAATGCTAAATCACCATCAATCCCAAAACCCAGGCTGTACTTTCTACTAGACGAAGACCAGCGGTGCCCCCATCTAAAAATGAATAACGTAATAATATATCGGTTAGCATAGGTTAAATATTTCGAATCTATAGAAAAGGGGCTTACTTTTATCAGACATTTAAATTACGTTTCGTTTGAAACACAACGATTTGTTTAATCTATCCTTCATTTAAGTAATGCAATGTAAATAATAAACTAATTATGGTATACTAAGCGGTTACCGATATTAATTATTGTTTACAATAATTTTATGTCTTTAAATCATTTTATTTACTTTTTTTTACTTGGCATGTTTTTTTTTTGTTAAATTTTTCCCGCTAACTGCACTATTTCTTTATGTATGTTTATCTAGGCGATTCGATATATAATAAAATTTAGTTAAACGGTACATAAATAATTACTGATTGTCTACATATGTAATAATACATCTTTTAGTTTATAGAACGAAGAAATTAAACAATAATTATCAATCGTTCATTATATGGTTTAATTTTCTAAGAAAAAAATCGCGGAAATAATATCACACATTATCGGAACGAATAATTGATTCAGCTGATGCACTTTTTTTTTAACTTTGTCAAAATATCTCGTTGGACGTTAACCTCTTTTACGACGACCTTCAACCATACCACTCATGATTGTCGTATGCCCGGTGAAGGTTTTTATCTGTGTCCCTACTAAGACTCGTAGTCTCTGATCCATCTTTACTTCTTGGAGTATGGACGAGTTAGTTCTTTTCGCAGTCCACGGTACTATTAACATTCGCCTCCAGCAGTACATTTTAAAGGCAATCCGTTGTATATCATCCTTCTTTACAGACCAGCACTCTGAAACGTATAAGAATTCTAATGAATACATAGGGTGCACTCACATTTTTTCATGATTCTTCCATATTTTTGTTAGTTGTGATAGCGTTAGTTTTTGCTATCTTTATTCTCCGTTTGATTCTTCCATATTTCGTAGTAAAAACGTTATATGGTGATTTTGCAAAAATAGCGACTGCTGGTTGCAATCGTTAAACATGATCCTTGAAGTACACACACCTGAAACGAGTCTACGATTTATACTTCATCTCTTTCTGAAATTAGTTTTTCTTCTTCGAATTTCTATCGATGTTTCTTTTATTTCCGCGTGCGAATTGTTTCATTGCCTCTCTCCAGTTTATGTCGTTCGTATTATTGCCGACCTATGTTATAATAGACGTAGCATTTTTTCCTTACTGAAGTGTTATTATTTATACGGCAATTGATTATTTCATGTTCAGAGGATTTGCGTAAATTGCGAAAAAACAACAATACCTAAATACGAGTACGTAGTTTATCGGATCGTTTTAGTATTTTGAAAATTTTCATACTTTTCTAATTGTATAAATTTTGTACTTATTCGCGCGGAAATAAATTTTTAATATATTTTTTTGTTTAATATTGCAGCGTTTTATCCGGGGATTGATTAACTACGTAATTTTTAGTTTTTCCGATTACAAAAAGTTCTCGTAGTCGTATTGAACTTTGTTGATAACAGTTTTTTTTTTTGTACGCATAGAGAGGGTGGAAATAATTGCAACCGCTAGATTTGTTTTTAACCAGGAGCTGTCGCTGCGTGTATCCCGTTTTCGATTAATAATTTTGAAAATCTGTAATTAGCGATATAAATCTGATACAATTCTAAATTATTTCCGTAGTTTAAATCGCGCCCATACAAACACACACGCAAAAAAAAAGTAAAACTAAAAATCAACCAAATAACATAATTTGTAATTGTATTTGTTATAAGTAATTCTGAAACGTTGCAACAAAAAAATGTATGCGTATATATATATACAATATACACGTGTATGTTTACAAATGTGTGTATTATATAATAATAATAATAATAAAAAAAATTTAAATCTAAGACGGGCCTACGTGTAAGAATGGTTGATAAAATATAATACGTGAACAATGGCATAATAATGCGAAACGCTTAAAATACACACATAAACATATATATATATATATATATATATATATATATATATATATATATATATATATATAGGAAGGGTAAAGAGAAAACAATGTTATATCACTATACCTTACACCAATGGCAATATCAGAATACTGTAATAATGCGCATTTTAACATAGTAATAATAATAATTAATAAAGATTATTAAATATCTCTAACAATTATCTTATCCATAAGAATACTGATTCGTGGTTCGGACATCGACGGTAGTAATTTACGTATCATGTCCTTAATGAATTGATCGCTGATGCCTGGACTAGCTTTTTCGGCTAATTCAAATGCGTTTTTAACTTCTTCTAAAGCGTCCATCTTTTGCGCACATTCCGAATTGTAATGATGTCTTCTTTGCAATTCGCTCACTAACGGATGTATTATCGTCGGTAAACAGGCTGATGTCGAAGATGACGACGGTAAAGAGTGATTATTGTTGCTACAATTATTATTATTATTCGTGTTTCTATTATTTCTATTATGATGTTTCTTATCTTTGTGATGATCATTTTCCGTTGTTATCGTTGTCGTGGTCATAGTGATTTTCCTCTGATCGTAATCTTTGAAACTTCGTCTATCGGACGGCGTAATCATATTAGAGTACGAGGAAGAAGCGTTTTCGTTTTTATCATTTTCGTAGGAACTAGCGCTGCTACCGATGTTCGATTCGATTCTAGTGATCGATTTAGAAGCGTAATGATGCTGTTCCGGTGGATAGGAACCGTTCGGTTGCGATTTTTTATTGTTCTGATTACTATTATTATTATTATTATTATTGTTACTTACGTTATTATGGTTAATATTATTATTATTGCTATTATAACGATCGATTAACGGTTTGAAACAGTAATTACTTTTAACCGTCATAATCCAAGGTTCGTCTAATTCGTCTTCGCCTTTATTACTATCTTCGGTATCCGAATTGTCCGATTCGGTTTCGGTTTCGTCGTTACGTTGAGATTTCCATTTTTTATATCTATCGATCAAATCGGTTAAATAAGAATTTTTTTTAGCTTTACGAATAAACGGAAATTTCAGCAATTCTTTCGCCGTCGGACGATTTTCCGGATCTTTGTTTAGACAGGCTTCGACGAATTCTTTAAATTGTTTCGAATAATTACCGGTCAATTGAGGCGGATTATTTTTCGGTATTAGAAAAAGAACTCGCATAGGATGCAATTCGGAATTAGGCGGTTCGCCTTTAGCCAATTCGATTGCCGTTATTCCTAAAGACCAAATATCCGCTTTAGAATCGTAAGCGGATTGTTTTATAACTTCCGGAGCCATCCAGAACGGAGTACCGACGAACGTATTACGTTTGCTGGTCGTATTAGTTAACTGACCGGCTACGCCGAAATCGGCTAATTTTACATCGCCCATTTCGCTTAGTAAAACGTTAGCGGCTTTAATGTCGCGATGTAGTTTCCGTTCGCTATGAAGATAGTCTAAACCTTTTAAAACTTCGCGTAAAATTATGGCTATATGCATCTCTTCGAAATTACCGGCTTTCATCAGGTCCAGAGCGGAACCGCCGCCTAAATATTCCATAATAATCCATAATTTGGTACCTTTCAAATACGAACCGTAATACTTAGTTACGTACGAACTATCGCATTGAGAAAGTACCATTATTTCCTGTTGAATATCTTCGATTTCATCCTCGGCTTCTTCTAAATCGATAATTTTAATAGCGACGATTTGTTGAGTTCGATTATCGATGCCTTTGAATACTTCTCCGAAAGAACCTTTTCCAATTCGTTCTTGTTTGGTAAATATTAATTCGGGATCGACCTTTTCGTTAAATGCCATAACAATCTGCCACCTTTCGCTAGATCCGGAAAGTATCGGACAGAGACAGCAAACCCTTTTACACTATATATACATATAATATGAGTTTAAATATGAAAAAAAAAAATTAAACAGCTTAAAACACTTAAAAAAAATAACTTTATATATATATATGATAAATCGCTTGAAATAGAATCGACCGCGTACATACGACATTCATTCTGTCATGTTATTTAAATATTGCTATTGTATAAAAATATAGAGTGATCCGAAGACGAACGGTCTTGTTTTTTGAATAGCGCAGTTGGTAACACTGCTACAACGCAAACCGCGTTCTCCACTTTTAGTGTATATACGAGAGATTCGTTTTTGTCGAAGGAGCGCGCGTTTTGCTTGGAACGTTATTTTCGGTGTGAATCGATCACGACAGTGCGCAGTTTCGAAAAGAATTCAAAGTTACGTATTTTTTTTTTTGAGAACATACCTTAAGAATCGTGTTTACGAAACACATTCACGTGATCTAAGCGGAAAACTCGGATTTCTAAAATTTCAAAAATTCAGCGACCTATATTCGAAAATTTTGTAAAGACTGAACGAATGTATTATTGCAAACGGCAGTCATATGAACGATATTGTGTTCCACAAATGATTGTAAGCTAGTCTCTCGTTTTCCTATTTTTAAATAAAATTTCATTTAAAAATTTTCGACGAGTATTTTTTGAGTTATTAAAAAAATAAAACCGTCCGTGGGGTCACCTTATATTTGTTAAAATCACCTGTCAGGTAGTTGGATTTTAAATAAATTAGGACCAATTTTTTATTTTAAATTAATTTCTAATAGTCGATGTAAGTCAATCCACGAAAATCAATAAATGAATAAATAAATATATAATACATGAACTTGATAGTCTCGATAGTGATTTCAGAATAATCATAAATGTACCGTGAAATTTAAGATAGTAAAATTCGTTGTTTTTATTCTATAGCTGTGTTGTTTGGGAAAAATGATATTAAAAAAAGATTAAACATCAGCATTATGATATATGGGGAGTGGATTAAACCTAATACCCTAGAAAAAACAGCAATACGTTCTAGAATAAACGAATTAAAATCAGATTTTTAATTGACAAAGAACGTTTATAACAAAAAATGGATGTCGTGGAATGCAAAATTATGTCATTACAGTGCAGTTATTCAACTCAAAGTACTATATGCGGCAGAAAGCTTGACATTAAATACAGAGAGCATGATCGAAGAATTACATAAAAAAGAAAGGAAGGTGTTACGAAGAATCTTAGGATCAACTAAAGTAAACGAGGAATATTTTTTTTTTTGTTCCCTATACCTAGTGAGTATGATATCTGCAGTTACTTGAGCGGCACTCCTTCCATTGAAGGTGGCCTAGAATGTACAAAGTGGATTTATTTGATCAAGTCCAATGGTTTAATCCTCTGCAATCTTCTCAGCTCTGATGAGTTATCCAGCAAATCGACTGCTGTACAGTTAGGGTGATCATGTAACTTCGTTGCATGTTTTATTGCTTCCTGTTTTATCACATCAGTAACATCGAGAAATATGGGCAAAGATGTAATTAAGAAATATACAAGTATGCGGGAAGGCAACTTGACGCGATGAAAAGAAGGAGAAATAGGTTTTATGGTCATATTAAAGCGGTTAAATCCCATACGGTTAATTAGCCGAATATTTACTTACATGCAGAATCTGAAGAACAAATGGAAATGGTTCGAGATAGAAAACTATTTGAACGAAGTTGGTATTGAACCGAGTGACATCGAAGTCCGTCATTTATTGAGGAAAAAAATTGCGGAATATGGCAAATTTAAAGATAAGCCGAAGTTTCGCACAGGAAAAAAGTGGACCGATGAAAGGAAAGAGCGATTGCGACAATTTTGGATACAGAAGAAATAAAAACAACAATAAATTAAATAGTTGAAATACCGTGATCCTAAGTTGTCCTATTCGAATATATATATATATATATATATATATGGAAAAATATTATTGTTGAACAACAAAATACAAGTTTATATAATTATTAATTGGTAAGAGAAAACTAGAAAGTGATAAAAAATGTAAATATGTAGAAAATGACAGCACACGTGGAAGATACACATACAAAATAATTCCAAATATATGCCGGTATATCAAGAATAAGAAAACATATTTGGTTGATAACACTAGCATTAATTCAATACGGCGATTGTAATTATTACTTAAACAATTTAAAATATTATAAACGGATGTGATGAATATAGGGTGGTTGAAAACATGGAGTCTATATTGTGCTACTGTCAAAAATATAATCTAAAGAAGTATCAACAAAACAGGTATTCGTAAATCGGAAGACTTGGTTAAATTTGTAAATGATACACTAATTAAAAGTGGAAATCCGTTTAAAGCTTTATTTTATATTATTTTGATTTTATATAAGACACACGTTATTATGATTGGTATTGAAAATTATCTTATGTACAATGAAAGACCGTCATAGAGAACTAATATATGACCACTACATTTTAATTATACTTTTTTTTTAAGTACTTTAAATTTATTTTATATATCTATATAATATACACAAGTGGTTTAAGAATTTCAGTTAAGTTGCAAATGCCTTTCTACGTTTTTTTTGTTTAAATGTAAATTAGTTTATGAAACATTTATTTTATTCTTTTAATTTGTGATAATGAATTTTATTGTTAATGCAACGATAAAAAACAATATATTTGATTTTGGCAGAAATTTTGAGAAAAACATATGTAAGTGAAATAAATTTATCAACTAGCAAGAGAAACCAAAACTTAACTTTCAATACAGTATACGGTCGTACAGAATGAACTTTTCGATTATAAATTATTCGAATAAGACATTTTGATTTTGGACAAAATCCATTCATAATATTCTTCGTCTTATATCACAGGAATAAAATTATGTTAATTTATATGTATGTAAAGGGATACCCTTTTAAGAGAGAGAAAAAAAAATGATTAGAGATACATAATAAACGCAACATTTTGTATAACCTTCTCCACTATAATGTTTGAAACTCTATTCATTTTTACTTTTATAGTATTGTTTAAGGTAAAAATTAATAAATAAGTTTTAAAAATCAGATTTCATCGATCCTAATATCATTTTAGTAAAAACATGATTTATTATTTTTTCAAATACTTCACACTGATTTCCATTAAAACGATATAAATTCATCAGAAATTTAAACTATCGGAATATGGCATATAATTTCGCTTTTACCTATTATATATTTCGCATAATTAATTTACCTGTTATTTAATGAATGTAATTTCGCTACGTCATGAATATATTATTCGTAATTATTTTTTAACGGTTTTATTTAGATTAATAAACCAGCAATGAAATATTTAAATATTTTGTTGTACTAAAAGTAAAACATCACACTTTTTACAAGGATAAATATAACAACCCTAAGAGAAGTTGTAGAAGGTCATCAAAAAAATCAATAAATTGTAATAACGGTCAAGGTTGAAAACATCTGCTTTTTTAAACGTATTAATAGCAAAATGAGTAAAATTCCCTTGCTTCTAATTTAATTAGATGTATCATAAAATGATTGGAACTAAAAAGGTTTGTTTCTATGTTAAACAAACAGGGTTCCTTTAAATAAGTTAGTTAACAATTTTTGAAATAAAATTAAATGAAACCATTATATATATATATATATATAAATTAATTTATCATACCTTCGATAATGACAACACTGTTAAGATCAACGCTTATTTCCACAGGCTTCTTTTCAAGGTGTTTGGACAGTATAACCTGAGGCAAATCTAAAAATGAAAAAGCAGTAAACTTATGAAATAAAATATTACACAACTTTAAAGAATTGCTCTATAAGCCCTAAATGATTCAACACCATTTAAAAGTAAAATTTAAAAATTTACATTTTATTCAATACACCAAATCTGACAATTGCACTAAAACATTATGAAGTCGTCTACTTGTTCAAATAATTATTTACTTGCTTAGATAACGAGTAAATTTATAGTTACCTTTCTACATGCATTAACGCGTTTGAAAGGAGCGTTATTTTCATATTTCCACGTTAGTGAGAAAATCGAAAAATATAACAAAAAGGATACTTTTATACAAGTGCACGATTTTATGAAATGTTTAACTTATTTTGAAATAGAAATGGTAAAACACCTTTGCTAACGGCACCTTATTATTAAACAAATATGTTACAAAACCAAAACAATAAATAAAACAAAAAAGTAATAACATCAACTAAAACCTTAATGATTATTTTGACTACGGAACTAATTTCGATAAGTTCAAACGAACGATTAATTGTATTGAATTTAATCGAACAGCGAAATTTAAATTCTGATTTTTATGCAGAATTTAAATTAAATTTTTATTCACTTTTTTTAATAAATGAACTTATTTTAGTATAATGAATTATTTTAATCAGACACAATAATTTTTAAATAATTTTTATTTAGATTATCTGATACGAAGCTACGCGGTTGTTTGGGAAAATCTTGACGTATACATAAAAATTTTTAAAAGCATTTTTCACTAGTCATTTTATGCGAGACAATCAACATTAATGGTTATTTGAAATTAATTTTTTCTTATTAATTTTTTTCTCAGAATAAAAAATTCATGATATGCCATGAAAAATTTGTTTCTAAGTGTGTTAAATTTATTGGTTTAAATTTGTTTCTCTCTCTCTCTCTATACATATATATATATATATCTCAATACATCAACATTATATATATATATGCTGTTTTAAAACTATATGTCACGTTGAACTTGTATTTTGTGTCTAAAAAAAGCTAATGTGGAATAAAACTCTTTATACTCAAACAAAAATGGTGTATTTTTTAAAATAATGTATTCTCATACTTTCCTTTAATTTCACTTGAGATAAGTGAGTACTTATATTATTATAGGGTTGTGATATTATTAAGTTGGACAATATTTAGCTATGTAATCAGTAAATTTATTTAAAAAAAAAATGGTTATTCTTGAGTGCTAATTCAAAAATGGATATCAAACTTTTCATTGCAGTAAGAACAAGTTGAAGGAAATATATTTTGTCACTAAAATAGAGGCACATTGTATATTTTCAAATATTTAGCAGAAGATTTCTTACACCACATTTTTTTATAATACTGCAGATATCTAATTAGCATAGTAATAGGCTTAGCTGAAAAATGTTAGCATTATCACTAATGTTGAACATTATGATTAACAAATAAATATCTGTTTGTCAAAGTTTATTATTTAAGTTACATTTCTTTTTTATTGATATTGAAGTTGTCTCTCGTGCATCGCCATTTAAGCTTAATCAGGTGAGGCTGCCCCTTACAATTTGTTATAATTAATAATCAGAAAAATCTCACATACTTTCGCATTCGTGTACTATTGCTATAATTACCCTCATATGCATTAGAATTATATTTCAAGTTAGAAAATAGTATAAGATTATATATAATGGTCTTATGTTTACAAAATACACGCGATTGTGAGAATTATATACAGAGTATGTATAGTTGAAATTTACAATAATTATTTATTTACATAAATATGTATCTTGTACACACAAACACATACGCAGATACACACAGAGAAACATGATGATTTGTGGATGGACTATTAACTGACGACGCTGGTATGTTGAAATCTACGACGAAGTACGCGGAAAGCAAATATTTTGAAATTTTGAGCGATTGGTTTCATTGAGTTTTAAATTTGTTTTATCGAAATGTCTTATGATTCATTCGAAAATAATATGTTCTACAGTTTCCCTAAACCCGCAGCAGCATTTATTATCTTTGGCCAAAATGACATAAGTTCTCCGCAATTTTTCCATGCCCGGTTAATAGTTGGGTAGTATCAAAATCCGGTGAAAATTTAAAATTACGTCTATCTAAAAAGTTAGGGATAATTTCAAAAGTATGGCGTCAACTGTTTTTTCAAACTTGGATTCCGATTTTGAACTGTAGTAATTTTTTAAGCAGTATTTAATTCATTTGTTATAGGATGCTACAGGGGCTAAGTAAACGGTTTGTTAGAGCTAAGGAATTTAATTCGTTTGCTACAGATTGTTGTAGACGTAAGGAATGTAATTAGTTTGCTATAGATTGTTGTAGTGGTAAGGAAACGGTGGTAATAAATAGCTTAGTTCTTGATTTAGATTTTCATTAACGACCTGAAATTCATTATTGTTTATTGCAAATATAACAGATTTGCTTTCCATTAGTAAGTTGAATGGTAGTACACTATAAATAGCGATTAACGTACTGTGTGAGATGGTTTTATATCCTCTGCATGCGTTAATTCAAAATTTCCTTTGTAGAGAAAATTCTTTTATTTTTTTTTTTGCGAAAATTTTTATTATTATAATCTTTGTCTACTGCTAACACGATCGCCGGCGAGATTGGAACGACTGAAAATAACACTGAAGTACATACACATAGTCAATAAAATGACAACGGCGATAATGAATTTAATATCGCGCGATTAAAATTTATTCAAAATAGAAAGGCGCTTTACATTCCAGAGATGAAGTTGTTTTAAAAAATTTATTAGGAAATTTAACTTCAAAAGTTCTTTGAGTAAATAAATGATGTTTTATATTCGTGTCTAAAATTCCTGAAAAGCTACATGAATTAACACAGACCAAACTACAATTTTACAATGATGAGACACGTAGCATACAACGAATGCCAGTCATGCTTCCAAAATATTCATTGTATTTTTGTATGAGTGGGGCGACAGAGGCCCTACGTGGTGCTACTTAGAAGCGACGCGATTAGATACACCGAAAATACAACAAATTTTATTTTCGTGCGAATTCTGTCTTGTATCGCAACGACTCTCGTACCGAGGCCAATGTAGAAAAATAGAAAATTATAAGCGTTGACGATAACTTCGATTAAGAATGTTTGACAATGGAAAAGAAGACCCTAAAAACAAACTTCTGCAGAATACGCGTTTTTCCGTGTTCGAGAACTTTATTGCGATATATAAAATCAACAGTCAAATATAAATTGACCGCGATTGACTTTGGACGTAACGAATAATTGTCATTGGAGATTACAATAATAGAATTCGGGGTAGATATATAATAATTTCTCTCTATAAGCAATAAATAAGTAATTATAAGTCGTTAAATATCAGAACTAAACAAATCAAATTTGTGATTGGTAATTTTAATAGTTATAACATACAGTGGGAATAAGTGACATTAATGAACAAGATCAATTTATAGATTGGATATGGTGAACGGATATCAATAATCTGGAGAAGTGGATATTACTCAAATTTGATATTTTCATCATGATTAATGGAAAATATGTATGTAAAAGATGTTATGGCATCTACAAAAAAAAAAAAAAATCGATTGAACTCGTCACATGTGCTGCTCTGAGACAAGTGATCATTAATTCAGAAGGTAAACAAAAAAAAAGTTTGAATTCAAACTGAAAGAAAACGTAGAAAATTTGGATCTTGGTCTACCAAAGAGTTTGATGAATTTCTATTTGTTTTGCGAATATCTAAGAAGTAACCTATTGGAATATATTGAGAGCAGTTTTTAAGGAAAAGGAGGTCAGATATCGGCGAAGATAGTTGCGAATAGAATGTTTTGTGTCACATTAAACGACCAACAATGTCGTTGGAGACACCAAAAGAATAGTCTTGAGTAGAGTAAAGTTTGATATAAATTTGCGAATGATAAATCAATCGGAAAAAAATAACACTTCATTTGTGCGAATGATCTTGACATTTCAGTTTGTAAGTTTGAAATAATAGTAGGAGCGTTAAATGAAATACTAGATAGACATGATGAATGCTACACATGATATTAATTCCAAACCTACCAAAAATTTAAGAAAGAGTGATGTCAGAAAAAAGCTAAATATGCGGTGAAGGGAGTAATCCTCGGATACGAAGAAAGTACGGTATATATAGTGGTGACGCTGAATAGATGTTTAGCGTAACGAGAGTGCACTCAGGTTTGTCAGGAAGTAAACACGTGCAAAGAAAGTCGATATCATGATAAACGATATAATGCACATAATCACCGGGTGTCTTTAGATATATACACGTACGTGGCCAGAGCTGCGAGGATATTGTTGTTATTCGGGGCCAATAAGAAGGCAACCGAGAAAGGGGTAAATATTTAAATGTAAAATTTTGTTAATAAAAGCATTTCTACCTCTGCTATACAAATCGCAAGCAAAAATCGCACGATTAGCGTCGGCTATATTTCCCGCATGCACAGGACAGTATACAGATGGAGTAAGATTGAATAGAGTACAAATGGCTAGGAAAGCAATTATGGTTGGAACGAAGTCTGACCAGGATTGAAAAGAAAAGTCGAGCTGGGAGGTTTTATGGATGTGGTAGTGCGATTAGGTTGGATAGATCTGGTAAAAGTTAAACCGTCTTTTACGGAAGATAGACTTCCATCGATGAAGAAGATCTGTTCGAGCGGATGCAATTAAACAGGAAGAGGGAATCCTCGGAATGAGAATGGGTTCCGATACCCCAAGTTTTGTAGCCTAATTAATTTCCCTGAATACCCTCATGGGGTGAACCCAAACGAAAGATACAAGGACATGGTTATTGTATAAATAAAATAAGTTTTCTACAATAGTTAACAAAATGTAGTCCCCACTGTAGGGTCTTCAGGGCTTTAAGAACATTAAGAGAGTCACTTGCTATTAATATTTGCCCTCTGATCCCATTACATCTGATATACCGAATGGATTTGAAAATGGCGAAAGCCTCTGATGTAAACGCACTACAAAATTTCAGGAATCTAAACAGTTTGGTGTAATTTAGATGAGCAATATAAAATCCTGCTCCAGTAAGTTGAGATGCCATATTTTTTTAACCATCTGTAAAAACTAACATGTGATCTGGCGATAAACTAGCGGTGATTGATAAAAATATACTATTCATTTGGCAATGACTCCCCGTTTGAGGTGGTGAAGAAAAACATGTAGCGTAAATATCGATCTTTAAAAAACCACACTT
Source organism: Coronaproctus castanopsis (assembly GCA_032883995.1). Classification (NCBI taxonomy): domain Eukaryota; kingdom Metazoa; phylum Arthropoda; class Insecta; order Hemiptera; family Monophlebidae; genus Coronaproctus; species Coronaproctus castanopsis. Next base: position 289,191,487 of record CM065052.1, read on the forward strand.
GTAAGGAATAGTTGAATATTTGAGGGGAAAATTAGGTATAATAAGGTCAGTATAGGGTAGCCAAGTCTGAGTTCTGTCAGCTAAGCGGGGAATTTTATGCGGGACAAATCTCTGACTGAAAAGACTAAAGATAGATTGGAATTATCAACTCGTTTTAAAAGAAATCTATCTGCCAGCAAGGTAAACCTTAATTCCAAGGGTGGAAGAAAAGTTTCAGCCTCTTGTACAAAAGTAGGAATTGATATGAAAGTTTCTGTTATTCTTACCAGATTTAGAAGGACTGTTAACCTCTTGAAATGTGATTTACAGGCTCCAATGAAGAGAAAACAGCCATATTCTAGACGGGAGCGAATGGCAGCAACATAAATGATACGAAGTATACTCGGATCAGCCCCACCAAACAGAAGTTAGAGACTTCAAAATGGTGGAGACTCGGAGAGATTTCCCTGCTTTAATATGTGGACGCATGTTAATTGTTGGTCAAATCCTAAGAAACGTTTCTGCGAGGCAAAGGTGAGTGGTTCGCAGTTTAGTGTATTCGAGAGGTGAACCAGATTTAGCTGTTTGAGGGAGAAAACCATACAGATTGACTTAGTCGTTGATAAAGATTTTTTTTTTAAAATACAGCCTTTAGGCTATTACTAAGATACAATCTTAGCCGTTTGGCTAAATAATTATCATCTTTAACTTAATGATTACTTAGTAGTTAACTTAACCACTAAGTACAAAACGAGTGTGGAGTACGTATCCCATTGGCTACGCATCCATTATACATAAATTTACATATTACAAGACTAAATCTATGGATTAGCGACGAACAAGTCGTCTAATTCCATATTTAATGTGAAGCAGTTGTCTTGCTTCTGCATTGACGTGACTGTCCAACCGCTGCTTGTGCAATTCAGCGAATTGCTTAATGACATCATTAATGAACATCATATTAAGATCAGAATGAATGTCATCGTAACGTGAGTAACGATAAGCATCAACTATCGCGCGTAAGATAATGTTTTGACGGCGTTGTATTATATCCCGATTCGACTTGGCTGTACAGCCCCACAGAGCAAGGCCATAAGTCCAAATAGGTTTAATAATTTGCTTGCATAGCAGAAGATTGTAGGAAACATCTAACTACGTTTGCCTGCCTATTAACCAATATAATTGACGTGATTTATTCTTGATCTGCTGAACCTTCATTTTTGAACTTTCCAGGTCAATCGTGAATCCAAATACATGCCTAGGTACTTTACTGAGTTAGCCTGTGAAATGACTTGGTTTGCTAAGTACAATTGATACATATTATCAGCATGTTGTAATGTAAATAAGGCATGGACAGATTTTTGCATTTAGTTTAATCTTTCAATCTACAGTCGATTTTTTAATCCGATCGAGTCTATGTTGCAATTTATTTGTAGCATCAGATTGATCATCACTTATAGCTAAGATCGCAGTATCATTTGCAAATGTGGCTGTTGTTGTTTTGTTATCAATAGGCAAATCTATTGTATATAACAGATACAGGAGAGGTCCGAGGACGTTACTACCCTGTGGCACACCTGCTTGTATATAGTAGAATGACGACCTTGCCTCTTCATGCGCAACCTGGAACTGTCGATTTGATAAATAAGATTTCAATATGCGACAAAAATTTCCTGGTAGTAGAGTACTCAACTTGTGAAACACTTTATCAAATGCCTTGGAAATATCTAAGAATACAGCAGAACAGAATTTCTTCTTCTCCAGTGCATTGTTAATGATTTCTACTACGCGGTGCACTTGGTCGATTATTGAGTGCTTCCGTCAAAATCCAAATTGATGTAGAGGAAGCTTATCTTCAACTAGTATTAATAATCGTCTTAACAGGGGTTTTTCCAGGAGTTTAGAGATTGATGGTAATATAGAAATTGGTCTGTATGACCTGACCTCTTCAACTTTTTTGTCCGTTTTTTTTTTTAACATTATAATCTGTGCCATTTTAAAGCAGTTTTGTATGTACTTACATGCATTAAATATGTATGTAAGCAATACTACTGCTCTTCGTGGTAATTCTTTTAGGACAGCTGGTGAATTTTCATCTATTCCTGGAGCTTTTTGATTTATGTTGCGATCAATTTCATTTGCTATCTCCATTGGAGTAAACGGCTTAATTGATTGATTAATTTGATAAGTTGTTAAAAGGTTAATATCAGATTGCATCTCATGAGTCTGGAACACCTGTGATAAATGGCGTGCAAACAATTCAGCTTTTCCAATATCCTGTCTTGCCCACTTGTCAGTTTCGTCTCGAATGGGAGGAATTCTGGCAAATGGTCGTTTAATCTTACGTGTAGCTTTCCACAATGAGTAATCCTTGTCTGAATAAGGACTGAGCTCCTGTAGGTATGTGGTAAATGTTTTATATTTTACTTCTTTAATAAGCCTTCTGAGATGGTTGTTAATCTTATTAAAAATGTTCTTATCATGTGATGTACGTGTTGTGTGCCACCGGCGTCTTGCTTTTCGTCGTTGTGTAATCTTATCACGTATTTCTAATGGATATGTGATTTCTTGAAAACTATTATTTTTTGGTACAGGAGTTACAGTCTTAGCTGCCTCACGAATTAAAATTATCAGCAATCGCCCTTTACTATGTAAAAATCCAGAAGATCTGGCTTCTTACGACGATCTGTAGGCCAATATGTTGGCTTACGTCCAGACGCCAAACTGCATTGGCAATTGTAAATTGCTTGAAGCAACTCCTTACTTTTAATACGAGCAGGGCTAGGATTTCTGATATTAATAGGAGAAGACCCCCATGCTTCATGTTTTGCATTAAAATCTCTCCCAATAATAAACCTGTGGCCAATGTTCTGTAACAAGTGCGTATACTGTTGACGTTTTAATCCATGTTTAAGAGGAAAGTATATAGCAACTACTTTAAGTATTGCATTGTTTTGTATAACTGCAACTTTTGTTGCCTGTACATATTCTTCACTAATTTCAGGTTCTACAAAATCCTGAATATTCTGTTTAATTATTACAGCTGATTCACCATACGCACCACCACCTGGATGAGTGATAGATGGCAACCGTTGTATTTTTGGATAATTTCTAGTTGTAAAATGTGTCACGGATATAAGTGCTATATCTATTCGATAATCTTTAAAAAAAATTCAAATTCCCCAAGTCGGTTCTTAAGTTTGCGTTGTTCTATGTAACAATTCGTAAAGTGTCTATCATTTTTGTTTTTTATTACGATGACTATTTTTACGTTGTTGCCAGCTTTTATTTTTCACATTTTTCAATTGTGAAATAGTCTGAGATTGTGAAATATTCTGTGCAGCTTCAATTGTACTGAGGCGTTTAGCGATATTGCCAACTTGCTGAGTCAGTGTACCAAGTGATCTAACAACATTAGCAAGAGTAGCCTCCAGTGTAGTTTGAGATTGAACATGAACATCGTTTCTTGTGTTCACACTAGATTGTGCATGCTGTTTCGGTTTAGGAACAGTGGCTTGTATACTTCGTTGTACAGATGTCTGTATTTGTACATTTGGTTTTACAACGGATCTAAATGACACATGTATGGTTCCATTTCTGGCACCTTTTGCATTGAGGGATTTGCAAATTCCTATGCGGCTCCTTGATTTTATGTAATTTCGTATATATTTTTATTATCGTCTTTGGGCTCTAAATCTACGTAAAATAATGGATAAGATTTTTTCGCCCACTAATGTTCAACTTTTCTTGTTACTTGTTTTTCTTGTTGTATACGTTGTACTGCTGTCTTTTTATTTAATACCACGCTCAATAGCACGATAATTTGCAGTGTGATTGCAATTCGCGCATACAAATTTACTCGGATCTTTTAGGGTACAAACTGTAGAATCATGATTTTGGCGCATTTAAAACACTTTACTGGGGAAAACAGCCTTGTTTTGTATGGTTCCATTTCTGGCACTTTTTGCATTGAGAGATTTGCGAATTCCTATGCGGCTCCTTGATTTTATGTAATTTCGTATATATTTTTATTATCGTCTTTGGGCTCTAAATCTACGTAAAATAATGGATAAGATTTTTTCGCCCACTAATGATGTTATTATCGTTATCACGTGTTTTTACTGTTTTATCAATGTTTACAATGTTGACCACAATATGTCCCGTATTATGCAATTCACTTTTTAGTTCAGTTGATAAAGGAGTTATGCATGAAAGAATTAATGAATTCTAAGGTTTGTTGTGAAACATATAAACGTTCCTGTAAATCTTTTCCTTTGTTATATACGACAATACCATCCGCATAGGAAATACAATATACCTTATCTGGTATCTGGTCAAAGAGAGGAGAAATGTACAAGTTAAACAGTAAAGGTCTTAGCACATACCCTTAGGGGAGACCAGTGTAGGCTGTTCCGAGTAAACAACTAGAGTAATTTAAAGGGTGAAATACAAGAGTACGATTAATCAACAGATTATGAAAGAAAACCGCAAGGGGTTTAGGAATATCGTTTAAAAAGAGTCGGAATATGGACATTATTATCTAGAAAGCAGGCAGTAAGGTAAGCTCTGTTGATAAAGGAATCATATATATATCCTGGGCGGAAACCGTACATAGATTTTAGGAATTTGAAATTCGACTCCATCCACCATCTCAGACGATTATTTAGTATCGTCTCCATGATCTTTCTTAGACAAGAGTCCGGGGCAATTGGTCTGTTTGAGTTAAAATCATAGGCCGGCTTATCTGTTTATTTTTTTTTTATATATATAGCTATAACAAGAAATTTGCGCCAATCTTCAGGGGCAATATTATTAGTCCATAAGAGGTTATATATATTCACATAATATGGAAAGAGCGAAATTGGAACACTGTTTAATGGCACGGGATGAAATTTAAACAGGGAGAAGTGTCTCTGCTTTATTACATACGTCAGTTGATAATTCTCTAAACTAATTTCTGCTGTTAACATCTCAGATTGTTGGGAGGAACAAGTAGGATCTGATCCTTTTCTAGTTGTTTTTGAATCAGTGTTTTCATGAAAAACATCCCATTCCATTACGAAAACCAAATTGGTACTATTTCATGTTTTCTCGCAAATTTGAAATATTCGCCGATGAATTATTCACAAGAAAAGTTTCAGGAGGCGGCTCGTAATATGATCATCGCATTTATGTGCATTAGGAGTTTTTGGTATGGCGATGAATACTGATTCTATGCTTATCCCTATAAGCGACAATTTTTTCACTGATTATATTCAGTTTAGATCAACATGTTTCTTCTGCAGTAATTATATATCAATAATTTTTGGTCAGTAGCATTGTACGGTGCTCATACGTGGAATATGGGTAGTAAGGACAAGAAGAAATTGAAAGAATTGTAAACTTGGTGATGGAGAAGATTATTGAAAGTGTCACGAGTAGACAAAATTATAAATAAAAATATTTATGATCCGGCGGAAGAAGGTAGAACAATCTTACTCACTATACGCAGGAGACGTTCTAACTGTATCGGATATGTTCTAAGACACCCAGGCATGTTGCTCGATGTCTTGAGATGGAAGATATAAGGTAAAAGGAAATGAGGAAGACCACGATTAAATATCCCGTTTCGTATAAAGCAAAAAAAACGAGGTTGAAACGGTGGTTAAGCTGAAAATACTAGCCGAAGATGGAGAAAAATGAAACATTATCATAGGGACACAGCGAATCATTCTGCAAATTGATACCCCCAAGAAGAAGATAAATATTTAACTTATATATATATATATATACATACGTTGTTATCGGTTCCTCACTTTATATAACATCATGTGCCACTTTAATAATTCGAGCATTGAGCTATATTGAAACAGGTAAAAAAATTGCCAAAGTTGATTCACAACTACCAATCTTTCACAACGAAGCATAGCAGCGCTATCTTCCATAATCCATAATAAATAGAGAAAAAATCCTCGCCAAAAGATTGCGCTATTATCTGGTATAGAGAATTATTATCCTTCATTTGATTAATGTTTTTTTTTTTAAACAACGTTCTTCAACTCCACTTTTCCCATGTTTTCACCGGAAACACTGGCAACATGGAGGATTCGCCACTATCCACAACCGAATTTGATAGTGAAGCTCTTATGGTAGATATCTCACAACAGATGCATGAGCAAGGGAAAAGTAAAACACTTCAAACAAATACACCGCCGATACTGGTTAAAAATATCTAGAATTACTTAATATGGGGATCTCGTAAAGTCTGAAGAATAAATAACATGTACGTCAAAATCGAAACAGTGCGCCTAACATTCATTAAGTTGAACCAAAGCTAAATTGCATTCGGAAGAGTATATCCATTTATGCGATGCAATTAGCACCGAAGGAGATGCATCTAATTTTGGTTGATTAACTACGGCTACACACATAGGTAGCCGGTGTCACATGCATGAATACGCGCAAGATGCAATGACATATGTTCATCATTATGGTCGGCCAGACCTATTTATTATATTTACATATAATCTGGAATGTATAGAAATTGTTCAAACACTGTTTCCTGGACAAACATCAAGTGATCGGCATGACATCATGTGTTTCAAGCAAAAAGTCCGTTCGATGATGAATTACATTGTTAAGTAACACGTCTTTGGGATTACTTGATGCTGGATGTATTCAATCGAATGCCATAAACGAGGCTAGCTGCATGCACACATTCTTATTTGGTTATTCGAAAGAATTCGACCAGATTAAATAGATGATATTATATGTGCAGAGATTCCTGATCCAAAAAACAGATCTAGACCTACAGGATGTTATTACAAATATGATTCATAGACCATGTGCACCATCCCGCCAATCACCATGCATGGTCGATGGCAAGTGCTCCAAACATTATACACTAAAATTGATGGGGGAAACCATCACTGGCAACGATGGGTATCCACTGTATCGGCGTCGATCACCCGATGATAATGGTAGAACTGTTACAATGAAAGTAAAAGGAAATTATTTTGTGGTTGCACAGTTGGATCGTTCATATTCGTCACTTCTTTCAAAAACATTCAAGGCGCATTGTAACGTTGAGTATTGCAATTTGGAGAAGTCCATTAAATACATTTGTAAATATGTCATCAACAACATTATGTGGAAATTCATATAAAACTGTTGGTTGCTGATCAAAAAAATGCTTACAAGAAATCATGTAACGTGTAATAAAAAATAGACAGACTTTTTTTCCTCTATCCACCAGGAAGAACAGGCAAAACATTCCTTATGAATTTGATATTGGGGTTTGTTCAAATGCAAAATTTGATTACACTCGCATTGGCATCATTGAGAACTCAACGTTCTTAGATTGTAGACGCACTGCATATTCATTACCCAAACTTCCATAAAATTTAAATCAGACAGAAACAACAATTTGTAACAACAATTAAATATGTTTCATGAAATTGTTCGATACAAACGTTAGATATATAAATTATATAAGTAATTTACGAAATAAGGAAAAATATTTAATATTAATGTCGATAAAATAACGGAAAAAAATGAAAGATAGGAAAGCACCCGAGTCGATAACATAATGACGGAACAAATTAAACATATAGGACCTAAAGCTAAAAAATGGCTTCTAGATATGTTTAATAATTGCATTATCATGGACAGGCTTGTCTCTTTACTGTGTCATAGTTATAAAATATTTGAATGAATAATATTAAATAGAATAAGTGAAAAAATAAACTCAAAACTTATTAAACAGCAGGTCGGATTTAGAGCTGGAAGGTCATGCACAGCACAAATCTTAAGCCTGGTCCAGGAAATAAAAAATGGATATGAAAACAAAATGGTAACAGAGGCGACGTTCATAGATTTAAGCACAGCATACGACACAGTAAATCATAGAATACTAATTAAAAATATACACGAGCTTACTGCTGACTACAAATTAACCAATATTATTAGCACATTATTGAGGAATCGGCGATTCTAACGCTACAAAACAAAAAGAGCAGATGGAGGAAACAGAACAACGGTCTACCACAATGTTATTTAACAACTAATGATCAACCAATTGGAAGTTCAACAAAACACTTTATATACGCTGATGATTTAGCTACTATAAACGTTTTGCGAGGTAGAAAAGAATCTGAATGGAATACTGGAGACTATGGAAAAATACTATGCTAGCAATTACCTCAAATCGAACCCTAATAAAACCCAAGTATCGGCGTTTCATTTGAGAAATAACGATGCAAAACGCAAATTAAATGTTAAATGGCAAGGGATATCGCTGGAACACTGTGACAACCCAAAGTACTTAGGCGTTAAGTTGGACCGAGCCTTAACATTTAAAGAACATTGCGAAGATACCAAAAGAAAAATCTGTACAAGGAACGGTTTACTCCGAAAATTGATTGGTTCCACCTGGGGTGCAGATCCAAATGTATTAAGAACATCAGCTTTAGCTCTGTGTTATTCCGTAGGTGAATATGCTAGTGCAGTATGGCGGAATTCAGTACATGCAAACAGAATTGATGTAGCACTACACGAAACCGATCGTATAGTTACAGGATGTTTGAAGCCGACACCGATCTATAAAATAGAAATATTATCCGGCATAGCAGCACCAGATATAAGACGGGAAGTGATGGCTGGAAAGGAAAAAACAAAACAAGAACAAGACATAAGACATCCACTGAATGCAAAAGATGCGGCAATAAGTCGACTCAAGTTAAGAAAGAGTTTTCTTAAAACAGCAAACGCTCTGACACAAACGCCGGAAATCACAAGGATGGAGTTACGGAAGGGAAGGCTGAAAGAAAACCGATTAAAATTATGGTAACAACCGAATAAACATCTACCTGCCGGTAATAAATTTCCGTGGTCAACAAGGAAAATTCTAAATAGAATAAGAACTCTGACAGGTAGAACAGCAAAGAACATGAAACGATGGAAAATTACAGAAAATGACAGATGTGATTGTGGCATGGTGCAAGATTCGGAGCACTTATTAACTTGCTCATTACTGCCAGTGCGATGCGGGATGGAAGATATGACAAGAATAGACGGAATCTCGGACGAGGCAGTCCAGTTAGTGAAATATTGGGGGGAAAGAAGGAATATAAATGACCGACATGGGGATAAGAAGAAGATTGTCTTCAACATGTGGTTTGAGATGAGCCAGCTATTGTCGTACAATAATTTTAAAAATTATGGTTTTGAAAATTAGACAGAAAGGATAATGGTCATCAAGGTTATTAATGGGAAGATTGCTGAACCATCATAGAACAAAACATCTCAGTTAATACATATATACATATCCACTACATACGTATGATGCAAAACAGGGAACGAATGTAGTATATGAATGATACATACATACCTGCATACACATATATTATATACTTCAGGAAAAGGAGTATATTCAACATTTAAAATTTAAAAGTTAAATAACCATAATAATAATAAAAATAGGTAAATTAAAATGTGGTTATTATATTAAAAAATATTCTCTCGTTTCGCCTTTTTCAATCACTACTTGCCTAAGTTCGCGCGCTGTTACGCTATACGCTTTAGTCGTTAATTTGTTTAAACAAATCAGAATAATTAAAATAATAAAAATAAATATACTCGCGTAATTATGTTATTAATAGGATGATGTTAACCGTTTACTATAACATAAATACGACAAAAAATTAATATATTTTCATATATAAACATGTAAATAAAGACAACAATTCTCTAACCTCATTTAATTATATTAACATGGGTATATATGTGAAATAGATGAAAAGTTTGCTACATTTCGGCTCCTCATTTGAGGATTATCAGGTTGCACCACTTGAAGGTATGTAGCATTGCAATCCGGGCCTACTGGAGTGTCATAGAAAAATGCGACTAAAATCCAGAGTGAAAATGTGCTATTAAGGGGGATAGGAAAAATTTATTCAGTTTGGCATGGATTGAAAAGTGTAATTAGCACATATAGGAAGTACACAAGAACACATAGAAAATTAAAACTAACTGGTTCAGTTGCTTAAAGAAAGGAAATAGAATAAATGCCAACTGAATTACAAAAAAAATAGAGTACATATTAAAAAAATAATAATGTTACAAACAAATTCAGATAAACTTTAATAATAAAAATAATAATCAGTGATCAACTTACGTTTGGTTCAATGGAAAATCGCTGACAATGATGAGATTTCGTGAACACCATTTAATATTTAACGAATGTGCAAATGTGTCAATATGCAGTTTGCATAGAAGTCAGCTTTTAAATATCAACCGTTGTTATTTAAGTAATCACTAATAATTGTAAACAACTAATAAATAATGAGTTAGGAATGGTTTACAATTCTTACCAATTATTTAAATTTTTAAAATAGATTGATTGTATGAACCGGGTGGAATAATTCAAAAAGGCATTTGGCAAGATGCTGCAACTATAGTTAAAGTAACTGGATAATTTCAAGAAAAAAAAAAGGATCTTATTTATAGAAAAAAGTCTATAAAATGGACTTCGAAATGTTGAAAGAGCTTAATGAAATGGACACGATTGCGTTTCTCAAGTAACAAAAAAAAAGATTTAAATATCGACCGAAATTTAAATGACCACTAATAATGGAAAACAGGTCTGTATGAATTGATTATCACTATTAACAATAATTTAAGTTTCGGCCATGAAATATTTGCCCAATAATCTATATGACTGCAAGTGATATATTTCTCTTGACTGCAATATTTGGTACTGATTAATTAGCAATTTCATTTGATTTAAGTAAAAATTCTTCTTAGTAAAATGTATCTCTGAATTAAATATTTATCACTGAATATTACCAGGATAGCACAGATATAATGAAATTGATGGATACAGTGTAATAAACAGAAAGCTGAAATCGATTCAGACATGTTACGTTTAGAATGAATTTATATTGAGAAAATATATTCCACACCGTTACACATAATAATTCTGAAAGAAAAAGCGACAGACCAACAACACAATCGTAGAGATGAACTGGATCCGAAATGATTAAGAACAGTAATCATTGGAAATGTCTGAGACACGACTATAACCATCGGATGTTATTTCGACGTGACGTTACAACAGGAATGTCGTCATGTGAAGGATTTGCCAAAGAGAAAGTAGTAGTTAAAAGTGGTAAATAAAAATGAAACTTTACCCTATATGAGAATGAGAACGTTGTGATGAATTAAAAGAAAAATGCTGCTAAACAATAATCAGAGATTAAAATTTTGCATAAATGAATAGTAATCAAAGTTGTAATAGGAAAGATAATTGGGGAATGGATATTATATCAATATGTAACATTTAATACATTCATTACGAGATATTACGAATACATTCATCAGTTTTAATGATATTGGAAAGAATACATAGTAATAAGAAACCAAATTTTGAACGGATAAAAAAAATGATTAATACAAATGTATGAAATGTACGAAATAGCGAATGCATGTAAAATAAATTGTATATTTCACGCAAACATAGAAGAATGTAGTCTGAAAGGTAATAGACGAACGGATTATTAAACAGATATGAAGATAGAAGAAGAAAAAATTTGGAGGAATATTTTTAAAAATACTTGTGAAGCGTTCGACAGGTTTAATGAAAACTGAAACGAAAACCGACAAAATATGAACGGAAAATAGGATATAAATAACTTAAATCAGATATAAACTATTTGATTTGCAGTCTTTATAATGGGTCGGAACATAGGATGATCAGGAATACTACTAAATATTAAGTATTTTTACACGAATGTAAATATAAAACTATAAAAATAAGCTTACCGATTTATTCCTCGAAAAAACCATTTGCAGAAATCTAGACCGGTGGACGTAGAACCGACGATAAACGCGCACTAAAACGAACACGCCGATTAACGAAGTTATTTAAAGTACGAACGTGTAACGTAAAGCCGGAATGTGATGTTGCTCAGTAGTAACGGCGCTGTAACATAAAGAAATTTATTAGTCATCGAAGATGTTCATCTGGGAGTTCAAGGGAATACAATTGAGGGATGAAGTAATTTTATGACGCAGTCGAGAAAATACATCTCCTCGGCTGTGGAATAAGAGTGTAATGAGCCCGAGTAACCTTTCTTCACGTCAACCTAAAAACTTAAAAATTCACAAAGCATAATGAACTCCCGGTGACATCTTCAATGTGTAGTGTGTGAGTATATAATAATCAGAAAACACTTACTTGGGTATAAATCCTGGCAGGAACTTGACAATGTAGTTTCCACGAGTCGTTGAATATCTCCCGTTTACGTTACACGCATCGCGAACTAACACAACAATCGAACGCACCTGTAAAAAAAAAAGATAAGGATATATTAGTAATTTCATTAGATTTAAGTAAAAATTCTTCTTAGTAAAATATATCTATGAATTAAATATTTATCGCTGTTACATATTGCATGAACAACACCTTGTGGAACTAAAGGACAGTCGATTTTTGACGATATAGATCTATGATTGTGTAGGTGTTTTCTTTCCATGTGTTGCAATGAGGTCATTAGTATTCCATTTAGCTTTCTAAATGAAAAATCGATATAAATATATGCAATAGGACAATAAGAAGGTTGTGTATTCGGGTGGGATTGTGTCGGATGAGGATAATTTTTGATAAATCCACTACTAACTATGTTTAAATCGCTATCTAATCGGGGCCAAATATATTGCAAGGTACCCCTATTTGCATTTCAGAAGAATGGGTAAATGGAATTGTTGGCCGTGTGTAATTATATGAGATATTAAAGGGAAACACGTTTTTCATAACAATTCGTAGAACATTGCTAATATCTATATTATATATATAATTAAAAATGCATATAATGATATAATAAATTTATTGTACCACTAATTATACATCTCTCGATCATATGCAGAAATAGATTAAAAGGAGAATGTCCTTAATATAGATTGCGTTCGGAAATTTGATGTTTTTCCAAATAAAAGTGTATCAAGAAAATTTTAAAAAATATATAACGAATGTATCTTAGACGTATCAACATACGGAGCCAACACGTATAGCTTTACAAAAGACATGATTGTGAAAATCAGTAGTATACGATGAAAAAATTATGCTTATTAAAAGGGTATAAAAAAATTATTAATAGGACAGCACAGATTCAATGAAATTGATGGATTCAGTGAAATAAATAGAAAGCTGATATCGATTCTGACATGTTACATTTAGAGTGATGTTATAGTGAGAAAATACATTCCACGCCGTTACACATTATAATTCTGAAAGAAAAAGCGACAGACCAACAACACAATCGTAGAGATGAACTGGATCCGAATTGATTAAGAACAGTAATCATTGGAAATATCTGAGACACGACTATAACCATCGGATGTTATTTCGACGTGACGTTACAACGGGAATGTCGTCATGTGAAGGATTTGCCAAAGAGAAAGTAGTAGTCAAAAGTTGTAAATAAAAATGAAACTTTATCCTACATTAGAATGAGAATGTTGCGATGGATTAAAAAAAATGCAGCTAAAGAATAATCAGAGATGAAAATTTTGCATAAATGAATAATATTCAAAGTTATACTTAGAAAAGATAATTTGTGAATGGATATTAATAATGCGAACACCATATATATTTTGATATGTATGTATGTATATTTGCTTATATTTTAAGCACTTAATTTTTATCGTGGATATCTTATAAATTTTTCCTTTCTCGTTAATCACTTGTCTTACGCATCCATTTATTTCCAGTTAGTTGTATTGAATCATATGAATATCTTCCTGATGTTTGTCCGCGCTCATTCCATCTTTAATTTCTTACTCTATACTACACCCTACAACTTTCAATACAAGACCGACTTTTTCTATATTAAGTTTATTACCTATATACAGATTTGTTTTATAGTGGTTCCAATAAATTTATATCTTTCCATAATTAATTACTCGTGTTCTCTCCAGGTTTAATTTTATTCGAGGAACTTTCGATGGATTTATCTGAAACTCGATACATTTAACTTTCTTTTATTTACTTATTTTGTTAGAATACTATTATAGAATCGAATTTTTAATCGAAAATTTTAGCCCTCTTAAGCTAAGTTGCGTCTTGAAAATTGATGATCTGGTAAGATTAAACACTTTTGAATTAAACGGTTAAATTGATAGTATATAAACATTCAAATATTTTATTACACAAATCCCAAGATAAACAGTTTAGCTGGCAAGACAGTTGCGTCAGCATTTCACAAAACATGCCGTCCAATAATTATTATACCGAGCCTACTACCTAATGGCAGACTGATGGAAACTATCATGATCCTAAATTATTGCGTTTCTATAGAAATGTATTAAATATTTCTTTTTGTAAGTATTCATGTCGTTCATCAAATGTTTTTCGTGCAATTATAAAATACTGTTTAAATCTCACAGTAATTAAAGACTATTGTAATATATATACTGTACATTACATGACGAAAAATTGCCAAGAAACCTCTAAAACTAAATATTCTGGCGGTCTAGCTGCTGCAGACGGAATCTCAGAAGTCTGAAAAGAGCAAAGATCACGAATTTAATCCGAAATTATATAGTATGAGAACTCACTAACAGAATTTGTTCAACATAGGGGATTTATTCTTAGATGCCATTGATCAAATAATCATTATTGGTCAAATGCTAATTTGCAAAGGTAAAGTAAGTTAAGAAAATTTATCTCGCACACAATTCCAGTATGCCTTTCGATCATAAATGTTGTGTTAAATTTGATTTTTCAATGAAATTTATCAATTCCAAAATTAAATCTTAACCAAAGTGTCAAAAATAAATAAATTTTACAACAAAAGATATCATTTTGCTCACATTCGATTTTTCATGAATTTACATTTCTGTTCATAATGTATACAAAAAATTGCAATATTTTTAAGTTGTTCCTTGACCTTCAATAACTATTTATGATTATTATTCTTAAAATAATAGAAGGCTCCATCAACTGGAATGTTGGTAGGCTCCCTAAGGCGATTCATGTGAACTCAAACAGTGATTGCAACTAGTTAAGTTCTGAATTAGCTCCATCTTCTGTCATAACTATTCTACAATTTTAATTATTTTCTATCTTTAGCTAATTATCGAGGAAACTGGTTTATATTTTTAGCGGTATTTATTAATAAATCCAATATATCCTTTGCTGATTTTTCAACGTTTTGCCATCACAATCCTTAGTATCTTGTATAAGAGAAACATTTGAGAAAATCCTTAAAAACAGAATAAACCAGTGGCTTGAAAATAACAATCTCCCTTCTGGTATGTAAGATTCCAGTAAAAAGATGAACTTTATTACAGGTGAAATATGTATTTTATTTCTTTCTTTCTTTCTGCATAACATAGGAGTATTCAACAATGTTTCTGAACCAACATTACACGATTCCCTAACAGAAGTATGTACTACTGATACATTTATTAACGTCATTTTCAACCTATTTATTAACAAAAACTCATTTTTATTCATTCTTTTTTCGACATGCGCCGTTAGCAGCTCATGTCAATCTACCTAAAGGGCCAGCATTAAGCCCTGTGCTTTTTAATATATATTTCTAATCTTTTTAAAAATCTTACTCAAATTACATATATCTTGTTATAAGCTGATGACATTACTATTTTTTTCCCCTAATGTGCACCTGTACAAATAGACAATAAGCACATGAGTTCAGTTAAACACGTGTAAAAGTACGACGCTATACAGCCTCTGTTTCAATAAACAGTTTGCCGGTTTTGAATTATGCTACAACAGCAGTGACTTGACCTGTACGACCTTAGGTCATTCTGCAGACGCAGAGTTCGTAAGTACGTCTCGGAGCATTCGTCGATTTAATCTTCTGACCAGATTATCTGGCAGTGTCGACGTGTAGATTCGCCAAATTTGAGGGTTTGGATGGTTAGAGCATTTGCCAAAAAATGTTTAGTATTTATTCTGATAAATCTGTGTGACTGCGGGCACTTGCATAGCTTATAGAACAATTCGTCTTTAAACAATAACCTATCTGTGTTAGTTTGAAATTTAGGTTCATACTATCTTTAAATAAATGATCCTTTATTATATTTTCTTACCGAATAATACATTCTTCTATTCCAGTGTTATATATAAATTAATGCTGTATTTCGTTCTCACACTTTTATAAATATTCCAGTTTCGTAGTAAATGGTCGACTATCTATACAAACTTTCTTACCTACATATCCACTTAGATGACTTCCACTTTTTCAATAATATTCCACGCTTTCCGTCTAATAATATATTTAATTTATGTAAAAGTCAAACTGTGCTTTCCAGTTTTTACTGATGGATGTAAGTGTTAGACCGACAACACTAATACCTTCGTTATTCCTTCCTTGACAGTTATTAGAGAGTTTTCCCTTTTATCCAATTCATCCTATTTTCACATGCTGAAGTTGTTACCATTTAAAAACCGCTACATATTTATACTTCCCACATGTTCCGTTCCAAACATAATTCTCTCGAACACGAAAAAGCTCTCTTTTGGTCTTGAATTCATCAAACTTCAATAATCATCTTTCTCCCAGTATTTATACTCTTCGTTCAACTGCATGAGTTGGGGATACATGTGAAATTTGGGTGGGTGTTCCAGTTATAGCGGCACTTTTAAGAATGACTTGACTGATTTTTAGGCCCGAGATAGATGTACTTTCCTTGGGTACACACTTTGCTTAAGCCTCGTATCTATTATAAAATCACGTCACAAAGAATACTGGGAACATTATCAGTGATGGATTTACGCCTAGGCCCGCAATGCCCAGACCCAGGGCGGCATGATTTGAGAGGCGGTAAAATGTTTGAAATGGCAAAATTTTAGAAACGGAAAAACTAAAGACAGTCTCCTTTAAAAATGAATTCGGATTAATTTTTCTAAAAAAAATTTCTATAGAATATGTATAATAATCCAATTGTTTTATTTACATTTCAATCTCTGAATAAGACGTTAATTTTTTAATAGATCAATTACAGTCATTATCGAATGATGTACTTCAGGTGTGAAATTAACCATGTGTGTATAAAGCGTTTAAAAATTACTAAATCAGAATAACTTCGCAATTTGTTTTCAGTGTTAATTAAAACTATTGTAGATTTGCACGTATTAAATATGATTTTGGTATTGATTCGAAAGTCGGAACATTTTTTATTAATAAAAATAAATTTTCATAAAAAATATATTCCATTTTTTCCGTATTAAATTTTTTGAATCCTGAAACTGATTGAGGAAAAAATTGAAATTTAAGTTTTCGTTTAAAATTGTGAAAAAATTGTTCGATATTCCTCATCAAGAATTTTAAAATTATCTTAAACTGTGTGAGCTGATATATATTAATGTGGTCTACTTATATAGATACATGTATGTGTTTATTATAATTGAAAAGAGTAAAAACCTATTTACGTGCAAGTATGAGCCATGATAGACTTAATGCTCTTGCATTACTGTCTGTTGAAGCTCAACTAGTTCAAGAAATAGATTACGACGATATAATTGATATTTTTGCGTGGACCAGTCAGGAAAAATAAATTTTTGAAATGGTTCATATTTTAAAAATATTTATTTATATTCCTAAAGTTGATTAGTTATAATTTATAGTTAAAAATTATATTCTAATAAAATAAAGTTATTTTAAATTTAAAATAAAAATATTGGATCAAAATTAATAAAGTTTATTTTAACATTAAGGGCGGCGCGTCAAACTGAGCCTAGGGCAGCGTCAAGCCTAAATCTGTCACTTAATCATTATTATTAAATTAATAAAATTAAATAAAAACAAAGTTAATCGCTAAAAAATTTACTTCCTTTTTATTTTGTTTTATTAATGCATAAAATCACTACTCTCCGATATATCGACGTATTATTATTAAAATTCGGTGGTATTATTTACTGTGATAACGTTTTGTCACTGCGCGTTCATAGAGCTCTTTCTAAATAGTTATGTTTAAAACCCCCCGCACGATCGGGGTCGGTCAGAGGAAGCTACATCAGCTCCCACTCAAAAAGGCGACGAGATGGAGATAGTAGAGAACCCCTCTACTTCTTTATCAATCACAAGTAAAGCGGTTCGTCGTAATCTAATGGCAACTTTTGATTCGAATGAACAATCTGATGATGATTATGATAATGAAGAATGGCATGCTGCTACTAGAAAAGGAGGTAGCAGTCCGAAAAAACAGAAAAAAGACGAGGATATACCGACCAGAAATCGATATGCGCCGTTACAAAGGATGAACAATGTTAATGACGATAACAGCACTACGGGAAATTTATTCGATTTAACGCAGATAGCTGAAGACGTAAACTCCGTAATACACAGCAAGACATCTACTACCACCGGTACTAATAGTAATAATAATAATAATAACATCGTATTTAATAATAATCGTAATTATACTAATTTTATTAATGGTAACCGTAAAGTATCCATTCCGCCGATAATATTTCGATGCACTTTAACCGAAAGCCATAAAAGCTTTGTAACTAAAATAAATAATAATTTAAAACATAACGTAAGAATAAAAACCAAATAAGAATTCATATTGTACGCGAACGATATCGAAGACTATGATAAAATATTAAACATATTAACACAGATGAATATCGAATATTACACACATACCCCAAATATTAGAAAACCGCTCAAAATGATTTTAAAAGGGGTACCGATTAACGTAACGTTAAGTGAAATTAAAGATTGTGGACATAAAACAATTTTCTAAGAAAAATTCTGAAAATAAGACAGTTTATTTACCGATTTTCACAGTAATGTTTCCTGCAAACACGAATATTAAAGATATTTTAAATATTGAAGAAATTTGCTATTGCCTAGTTTCATGGGAAACATTTAAACCTAAAAACAAAATCATTCAATGCTATAGGTGTCAGGCCTATAATCATCTTTCTTACAATTGTCATAAAAAGATTAAATGTTTAAGATGTAGCGGTGAGCATTCGGTTAAAGACTGCACCGAAAACGAAAAATTAAAATGCGCTAATTGTGGTAATAATCATACGTCAAATTCAAAAACTTGTCCGGTCTATAACCGAATTTTTGAAGCAGTAGTAAGTAATGGCTTAATCAGTAGCCATGAAACGAACGTAAACAATCGCAATAATAATAATAATATTAACAATAATAGATATAGTGTAAGTACGAATAATAACAGTATCGATAATAGTAGTATTAATAGTAATAATAATCCAAGAAATTTAATTAATAATAATGAAACCCGTACTTATGCGCAAGTACTGTCTAGAAACAGGACTGCCGCTAGAGCCAACTGTGATAACGAAAGTAACGACTTATCACAAATAATATTGATGTGTAAATCATTAGGCTTAAATAAAATTTTAAAATGTATGAAAAATATCATATTAAAATTAAGATCTAATCATGGTTCCGATATTTTTACCATAATTACCACTGTCATTGAATGTGTAGCTGACACATTTATGTAATAGTATTTGAATGTGCACATGTGCGAAGGAGTGAATGCAATTGCTTGGAATGCGAATTCAGTTGCAAATAAGATACTAGAACTAGAACAATTCATGCTGAGCTATAATATACACATAGCTGGACTTTCTGAGACAAAATTAGATACAAACACCACTATTAGAGTACCAAATTACCAAATATTTCATACTGACCACACAAATAACTCAGGGGGAGTTGCACTGCACCCCAGTGCCTGTACCGCGCTTGAAACAGGTGCAGGCAGTAGGAGCTAAATTTCAAATATGAAATAAGACCATATTAATATTTGCTGCCTATAGACCACCAGTTAAGCCTACTTTTTTTGAGACAGACATAAAGTCATTATTAAATACATCAACGCATGTTTTAATAATTGGAGATGTAAATGCGAAAAGCAGAGTTTGGAACTGTCACAATGCCAACAGAGCAGGAAATATTTTACTAAACATGCGTAACAGATTAAACTTTCAAATTAAAACACCATTTGAGCCTACCTATTTCCCCGGAAATACAAATTCTTCACCTAGTATTATTGATATTGTTATTGCAAAGAACTATCACGGATTTAGTACTCCCATATCTGTAAGCAAGTTATCATCTGATCATAACCCAATAATGTTTAACATGTCATTAAATTACAAAAAACCGATTCAGTCTTTCAACTACTACAGAGCAAACTGGAATACATTCAAACAATGCATACAAAAAGACATCATCATTCCAAAAACCTTACCTAATTCAAAATCTATAGATCAATATATTACCTACTTTAATTCTATTATAATAAAAGCCGCACATAACGCTAAAATTACGAGCAAATTCGATTTCAAATAGCACAAAAATGCTTATTAAAATTAAAAATTACGTTCGTAAATGTCATCAAAGATCTCATAATTTAAACACTATTTAATTATAAAAGATTGTACACTAAATTAAACAAGGCAGTACAAATAAGATTAATCATTGAAAGAAATCAACAATATGATAAGTTCCTCAAAAACCTATCACCAGCTGATAATAGTCTATGGAGAGTAAATAAATACTTCTGCAAGAGTCAAACCGAACTGCTCCCTATAAAAATCCCAACCAGTGCAGATAAGGTTGCGTACGCAATTGAAGATAAAGTAGAAATCTTAGTTGAACACTTTAGCACTATTTATGGCCAAAATGATCACATGTCAACTAGATATCATGAAAGGAAAATTAAGCGGACAACGAACAATTATTCATTTCATACTTCTGCAACAGTTTTACCTAGGAATTTTACAACACCTAAAGAGATCAAAAGAATTATCTCTACTTTAGACAAAACAACTCAGTTGGTCATGACCAAATTAATATAAAAATGATTAAAAATCTACCATTCAAAGCAATAGTTGCCTTATATGTTCAACTCATGTTTACGTCTGTGTTATTATCCTCTGTCGTGGAGATTGTCGGTAACGATACCCATACCAAAACCGGGGAAGGATGCCTCTCTGGTACAAAATGTAAGGCCAGTGAGCTTACTTAGTAATTTAAGTAAAATATTTGAGAAAGTACTCTTGGTCAGATTAAGAGATTTCAGCGTGAGTCGATCTATCATATCTGACTCACAATTTGGGTTTCGGCCAAAACTCAGTACCACAATTCAATTAGCTAAAATTTGCGATAAAATTACCGATAATTTTAATCAGAATAAACATACAGGAGTAGTCTTGATGGACATTGAAGAAGCGTTTGACACAACCTGGCATGATGGAATTATCTATAAATTAATCAAATATGAATTTCCTCCTTATCTAGTATTCACTATTAAATCTTATTTAATGAACAGGAAGTTTTACGTGAAAATAGAAAACCATAAATCTAACATGAGATTTATTAAAGCTGGGGTACCCCAAAGGAGCATCCTAGGTCCTTTCCTTTTTATACTCTATTTGAATGACTTGCCAACCATTCCAGGAGTAGACATAAACCTTTATGCTGATGATACTTCTTTAATGGTACCCTTTTATAGAATTGACACAATCAATAACAGACTAACAAGTGCAATTGATAAAATATCAAAATTTTTCTACAAATGGAAAATTAAAGTTAATGATGAAAAAACTGAATCAATGATTTTTACTAGACGTAGGCCTCTACTTAATCACTTCGTTCGAGTCAAAAACAATTACCTCGATTGGAAGGAAAATGTAAGATATTTAGGCATAACTATGGATAGACGACTTACATTTACGAGGCATATTAATGATTGTGTAAATAGAACGATATTGGGTTGTCTATTTCCAATATTTAACAAAAAGTCTGCATTATCGGCGCAAAACAAATTCCTCATTTACAAAAAAGTTATTCTACCAAAATTATTGTATGCGAGCCCGGTTTGGAGCTATGCTAGCAATAGCAGTATAAATCAGATGCAAAGACTACAAAATCATTGTTTTAGAATTATCTCGAATAAACCAAGATTTACTAAAATTAAATCTATGCATGATATTTTAACGTTTCCTTACATACAGCAAATCATTAAAAATACAGCGAAAAATTTTTTCGCCACCTGCAGCTCATCTGATAATGTAGTAATACATTCGATAAGGGATTACGATTACCAGTCTCTGCGACGCAGATATAAGAGGTACAAGCACAGACGTATAAAACATATCTGTTTATAGTAAGCCGGCTATTAAATTCTAGTTCTGGTATCAGCAAATAGACTAAGATATTTTTACGATATTATATTGTGATAGAGTAAGTTATAATTTTATTCTAATATATTGGAACCGGTTTTTTATACAAATTTTTCCTGTAATTTATACATTTGATATTTATAAGCCTATCATATAAGCTTTTCTATTTTTGTTTGCCTGGGAAGAATTTTTGTTTTATATTTCGGTACGGGTAAATTGTTCATTTTTAAAATTTAATATGCTTATGTGCATGTAACTTAATAATAAGAAATACAGTGCTTCTTCTTAAATCCATACAAGCTAATTATCCCTGCCTTTCCTTGGTTTTACAATATTAAAATTATAGATAGGTTAATTCGCACAGTTTTGCTACCACTATTTGCAGAATGCGTTTTAGAGTAGAACGTCTTCCTTATTCATTTTTTCAACAACGCATTATCTGAAATGCTTTTTGTACTCGTACAAGTGTGTGACATCTCTTGTCCCTCGAATGTTCCGATTAAAGTTTTGTGATATTTTATTTTTCCGTCTAAAATTACTTCAAATGTTTCTCCCTTTTAATGTTGCCTTTTTTCTCGCTACTCCTATCATCATAATTACGATATATTAAAATCGTTTTTTAAAATAATAATAAAAACAAGAACGTTTTAAAATTATCGCTGTTAACATTTTCTCTCGTTTTAATATTACGAATAAAAATCTAATATTGTAGCAACGAAATTTGCAATTAGATAAGGAGTTACATTAGTTTTCGTTCGAAGTGATTATACATTAAAACAATATGCTAGGAAAAAATATTCGTTTATACATACAAATACATTATACGGAGACTAACTTATCTTCTTTTTATAATTTGCAAATTCGTAAACACCTTATAAATCTCATTTAAAAATAATCTAATCGGATATACCAACGTTAAGATATGTAACATGTTCGGAATTTTTTTAAAGGGGAACCAGTGTTTTTTTTGTTTGATTTCGACAGGTTTTTATTTATTCTTAATAATAAATTATTAAAAAATAGCATTCACTTTTTTCAGCGATTACTTTTGAGTTATAAATAATTACGTTCTGTGAAATTACACTCACTTCGTAATATAAAGTGTAATTATTTTTTTTATGCTCTAAATTACCGATAAAAATATCGGTATACTTTGAAAATTATATTTTACGGAATAATGAAATTTTTGGATGGATCAATCACGCAAACTGAATTATAGCGAAGAAACAAATTTAATTTTAAAATACACGACGATACTTATTACTCTATTTCTCACATAAAGAACGCATATTTGTTTAGTTTTAATAATTGGGAGAGCCTTTTTCGTTACAAAGATCAATTACAATTTATATAAGAATGGATGAAGTTTACTTTCCTTTCAGTTCATTGTTTCACAGTTCTATTTACGATTCCTAACGTGATAATGAAAGCTATTAAACTGGTATTTTATTCATTCGTCGAATTTGTCAATGGTGATGTTTCGGAGATAGTTGCAATTTTCAAACCGGACAATAAAATCTGACTAGGTTTTCACTGAAAAATTTCGACGTGTGGATGATAACAACCGCGAAAGTTTCAATTCTTTTATACGGTGTTTTATTTTCAAATCATGCTGAAGAATGTTGAACCCTATTGGACGAATAAAAATTTATTATTATTACTTGTTAGCAACAGTTTTGCCCACTTGATAAGATTCTCCATGACATAGAAGAAAACGATAATAGAGATTAAAATTTGGGTGTACTTAAGAAGAAATATTTCACGAAGATTGAAAAGTATCAAAATTAAAATACTAATAATTGGTACCTACACGCAGGTTTACAAACCAAAAGTTAAGTGCGCGATAGTGAGATAATTAAAAAGTATTTTTAATCCTAATAATCGGTTATGTCGAGAAAAACAAAGAAAAAACCCGACAACATCACAGAAGAGTATATTAATAACAATAAACTAAAAAGGAAATAAAAAGTACAAAATTTACTTACGTACAAATGCATAATCACGTATTAAAGATCTAAAACAGGTATAACTTATGCAAGAGCACTTAACAAATAGATAGACTAAAAATATAATTCGTTAATAATATAAGATATAAGATTATATAGATGAAGTATTTAGAAGAGAAAATTGTGTTTCAGTCTTTTATGTTCATACTTTTTATATCCTAATGATTCGTAATTGTAATTCGATACAGTAGCGACAGTGAGAGACGAGTTGTATTCGCATTTAAAAAGATTTTTTGGTAAGAATTAATATATTCTCTTATAGTCTAGGTTTAACATTTAACGCATTAATTCAATATTAGTGTATATTGGCGTATTTATACAGCAATCATTCTGAATTAATTGAATTTTTGTATATGTTGATTTAGGTAGATAATTTCAAACAGGACATCCGTAAGTTAATAACGGCTCAATTAGTGATTTATACATAATCAATTTTTTTAAATACTTAAATTTTTGTTGAATATGGAAAAAGTGAAAACATTCTCGCTCTAGTTTTATTAAGATTATAATTAACCCGAATTATCCTACCGGTGCCATATGGGATCGGATAAAATGTATGCGAATATAGCATTGTCCAAGATCTTGTTTGTTTATAAATATATTCTAGATAGATGCGAGCATCGTATTTAACTATTTAGTGTTTCATAATTTGTTCACTGTGTTGCAATCCTCTTTTTTTTTTTTTTTAAATTTAAAATTTGGTTGTATATTTTTTACTTCAAAGATGGGTTCCAATTTGCGGTAAATTTTGCTACACATGCGATTATGTGTATAAAAATAAATGTCATAGTTATAATTATAATAGACATATTAGGTTATATGCCAGTCAACTGAATTTGTAAAAGAGTATCACCGTAGCAAGTGAGTGTACAGTTCGGAGATGCGATAACCGTTCGGCGTTTATTACATAAACACATCGTTCATATTTATAAATAATCATATATTCAACGTAATTTTAGACCATTAAAAAAATTGAAAGAAATATTGGATGTTTTGGAAGAGGACGTAGATATAGATAGGGAGTTAGATAGAATTTTCATTGAACCTCCATCTAATCAAGAGTTTACAGATGAAGATGATGGTGGTTTAGTTGATCTTGATGATGTAAATGCAGCTCAGTTATTGGTAAGTGCAGAAATTCGGTTTCATAATGATAGTAAAGCGGAAGAATTTTTTCCGGGGATCATTATCACCGCTTAGATTAAGATCAAATATTAATCACCACAGCGAAAACCCCAAAAGTAAAATATTTAAAAAGGGGTGATTTGGAAGAATACAAAATGTTTAGAATGTTCGAATCAAACGAGAGTTATGTGTGAGAAGTGTAATGTTGGTTTATGAATACATTGTTTTAAAAGATTTCACACATGAACTTCTATTTTAATTTATCTGCGTTTTCTTATTTTATTACGAGCACACCATTCGTTTATTCATTCTTACAAATACTGAATCTGGTAAAACATTGTAACCATTCTTTAATTGTGCGCGTTTTTTGCAAAATTGATGGACAGAATTTATTGTCTTATAGCGTGAAACCATTGAATATAATCTAGTAATTATTGTGATTATTGTTACTATTTCACTATATGATTTCAGCATATTTTGCATTTGACATATTTTGTTTATTTAACGCCGAGCGGTGCCATATCTCTGCTTCTAATATAGATATACTATAATTTTTATGTTTTTCATTATTAGAAGAATTCGGCTTTATACAATCACCTCTAAAATTAGCCATTTTCGAACACAAATCACATTTGCATAACGATTTTTTTTGTCGGAACTTAGTTTTTTTTTTTTTTTTTTAAAGAAAAGCGGAAAAAGTTAATATGTAAAAACATAGGTTGTCTAGAACCAATGACACAAATTTCAACTTTCGGCCGGGAAAATTTTTCATCACTAATCGCAAATATACACAAATGTGATTTGTATTATTGACGACAAAATAAAATTCAATGCAACTAAACGAAAACAGATAATTAAATTACAAAAAATAAAATAATAAAATATAAAACATACTTGCAAGAATATAATTTCATCATTCATCCATACCGTCTCCGTGATACAAGAAATGCATCGTTATACAATTTAAGAGATTGAGAGCATTTAGGACATTTGTATTGTCCATCTCCTGGAATAAACCCTCAATCTTCGAACCAGTTTAATAAACGCTGTTTATCCGTTCACAGAGTATGGAAGTTGAGTACATTTTCCATTATTACAAAAAAAGTAAAAAGAAATATAGTAAAATATAAAAGTCTACTTTAAAACGAATAAAAATAAAACAAAGAAACTACAATAAACTCAATAACGTGACGATAGAAAATAATATCGCGCGAACGGCAGTACATAACATGATAACAGACTACTCAAATATAAATGAAAGAATAGAGTACCCGCTATTTTCCATCCCGTAAAATTGACTACCCGCCATTTTACAACCAGTAAAATTGTGTACCCGCCATTTTACAACCCTTTTACTTAAATTACGAAAAAATGTGTTGTATGTAAATAATTTTGACAAAAATTTTTTTTTTCTAATAAATAATAATGTTTAAATAATTTCAAAAATGTTGTAACTAATTTTGTAATTGTAATAATTTTGAATAAAATTTTTTTGAAATTAATTTCAAAAATGAATAATTTAATATCGCATCTCGGCCTGTTGAACACGATCAAAGTGAACTATATATTCTTATTAGCTTGATCTGATATACTTAAAAACCTAACCTAAAAATTATGCCTAAATTAATTTTAAAACTGTAATTAATTATATGGCTTCTAGGCCTGTTGAGCACAAAGTGAAGCATATGTTCGTATTAGCTTAATATCTGATATAGCTAAAAACCTAACCAAAAATTATATTAAAATACTTGTAATTAATTATAATAACTTTCAATCTAATTCAATATTAACTTTTTTGCAAGAATTTAGTTCTCCAACTTTGATGATACTGTCACTAAGAATCGAATTGTCTCACTGGAGACATTACATTAATCCCATTTTTATTACTTTACTCATCACCATTAGTACTTTAGTGCCGGTACAATGATAAAAAAAAACAACAAAAAACGATAAAGTTTGAAAGATGTATAATTTATTTTGAAAAAAACCATTTTCGTATTTTAATCATGCACAATGCTTTTAATAAGTACATTTAATCATTTTAAATTAAATATCCGATGAATAACGGGTTTAAAAACAATTTTTTTTTTGTATTAGGTAAAAATTATATAATTTCATTTTTAAAATATAAATCACCAATAACAACATTGAAGCGACTATTAAAATAAAACTCTGCTCGAAATAGTTGGCAAAATAATAAATCAGTCTAAAAGGCATTTGTAAAGGAAGTCTTGATCGTGTCTTCGAGACTCTGATTATTATCAAAGACATTACTGACTTAGGTAATATATATATATATCATGTATACATACAAAGTATTTATAAAAATGCTCATGGTACGTTAAAATAAATATTTGGACGAAAGAAATCAAGCATTACATATTTATGAACATAGTAAATATCTAGAAAATTATAAACAAATAAATTAAGCACTTTTTACGAGCACAGTTTGGCAATTTGAAACATCATGTAAAAAGTTCTAGTTTAAAAAAGTTGTAGCTATTAATTTTATCTCGATTAAAATAGAATATCAACCAGTCATCGAGTAAAATAGAACATCAGCTAATCATCGATTATTTTAACTTATTTGGCAAGAGAACGCTGTACAATCGAGTTGAATTAATAAAGTGCCTCGCAGTTTGAGCATTCATCACGATCACACAGTTCTAACTTTAAACGCTTTCATTTATTTATTAAATAATTGAAATGAACCCACACTAATTAGTTAGGAAACGATTTAGATTACACCTTGCTTTTATTATATTTAGACGAAATTCCTGATATTTCGATCTCTGGTTTTGTAATATAGGTGGCATTTACATATTTTAAAATTCATGTGGAGATACACAACGCAAAAACAAATGTAGAAGATTAAGAACACATACGCACACATACACGTATATATATATATATATATATATATATATATATATATATATATATATTACATTTATATGTTTACAGTGTGTGATATTACGGATTGCACACAAACACTTTGGGGAATATGTGTGTGTTGACAACGTTTACATGCCAATCGTAAATTACGATCAATAATTTTCATTTTGAAATTTTTATGAATTTATTTTGTATCGTTTTGAGCCGAGGTACTTATTGTTTGAATAGTAGTATTAAATGAAATAAACGTGTAATCTTGAATTGTAATTTAAAATTATTTATCTACTTTAGATAACGTGAACGGGTGTTTTTGAAAAGCATTTTTTTTTTTTAATATTATTTTAACGATATTAATGGAAGAGAACGGAGTTTCTTCTATTCTAAGCAAATTCCAGAATCTGTAACCGTATCACCGATATTTATTGTAAAACGATTTTTTGATCGATTATAATTTTTAAAAATTTTAGTCGATCTCACATTAATAAGTTAAACTACCGCTATCTAAAAATTATGACTGAGATTTGTAGTTTGATATTACTCGTATTGAGTGCGCTGATAGTATAAAAATAATGTTTGGATTCTTGTTTAAAAGACTACTTATTGATATTTTAAAATTATTATCTACAAATATTTTATATATTTTATTTAAGAGAAGGGAGAGATAGAAAGGTGCATTTGGAATAGTGATGAAGGAAGACGATTTTTCCTAAATAGCAGTCTACATACGAATTTGGTTAACTAGCATCTGCAAATTGTAAAACCAGAGTAAACGTGGAAAACCAGTATGTAAGGCATTGTAAGAGTTTTTCTAGTACTTCTTATGAGCAGTTTTAACAATGGAGAGATAAATGTCCGGCGAATAACCGATGAACAGTCCCAGAAGGAAATGAGAGTGGGCATAATAGTCAGTGAGAATCGCTAATTCCAGAGTCGCCGGTAATCCATATAAACATCTTGTAGAAGAGCGATACGATGGCGGATTTTCAGTATTATATAAGAAGAATGAGGGTTGTAGTGTGAAAGTTTTAAGGCAGAGAGATAATGTCAGGCTGAAAAGATCACAATTTTTTTGGATAATTGATTCAAAAAGACGAAACGGAGTGATGCAGTAAATACAGAAGAACTGCATAAGAGAGTAAACTTTTAACAATTTGGAAGCAATAACAAAAGTAGCATGTACTTTTTATTACATTATGTAAATCTCCATATATCGTTCGTAACTGCGTAAGGAGACACGTGTCTAATTTATATGTACGCTAGGAGTCCGCTTTCTCTGGCAAAAATCAGGATTCTGACTATTGATTGAGAGTTGTTCGAGAAGATTTTGTGTATCGGGCCCTGTATTTTGTGTTTTAACCTATGCGGTGTAAGTGTTTGACAGTTGCGGATAAAGTTTATGACTGTTGGTTCTGTTAAATGTTCGCCTAGGGGGCATATTATTTTTTTATTATGCCATAATCGAGAGGCCACCAAGTTTCTATGGTTGATTTTATGCTCCTCAGAAAGGTTGCTTGTGAGGTCCAATTCCTATTTACTGTTGTTCACGAGTATGTATGCTAATGTTGGTGGAGGTGGTGAGTATTCTGGTATTGGTGAAAGTACAATAGATCGAGCTTCGAGGTTTACTTTGTCGCTACCGTGCATCACGACGTCACTTGGGATCCACAGAAAGCATATTTCACATCCTTCCTTATGTAGTTTGTGTTGAATTTCTAATATTATCGTATTCTTCTTGTCTTGACGGCATATTAGTTGTAGAAAGGGGAGTGTAGCCATCGCTTAGTCGGATAGAGTGTAATATATTATTAATTTGGTAAGAGCGAGTCAGCGGATATTGTCGAAAATAAGACGCATATTGCGATTATATAAATTAACAATGTTAAATATTTCTGAGTATCTACGTTTATATTCGAATCGTTTCCTCTCGTTTATATTATTCATGCACCGGATAACGCTATTAGGTTTTTGCGTGTGTGTTTTTTTTTGTAAATTTGATAATCATTCGTTCGGAATTGTCTTTAATTTTTTTCCACGTGTCGTTTTCTTGTAATTTTCATTTTCAAATTGAAAACATTTATAAGCGTGGATGGTTGTCGATGCGGATGTATGTTTACGCACGAACAAGAAAAAAATATGGGTATGGTTTGCATTAAAAAAAAAAAAAATTCGAACCTACTTCAACTACGAAAATTGTACATTTTATCGATAATCATTATTAATTTCGTAATTAAACGACTCCGTTAATATAATTATATAATAAAAGTTTACGTATCAGATTTTGTCGTTTATAATGAAAAATCATATTTCGAAGACGATTATTATTACGAGATTTTCGTTGAAATTTAATAATTCATACGATCAGTTTTGTTGCAGACTTTATTAATAAGAGATTTAAAAAATCGTTTAAGAAATACATTTCTAAGATGGCTGGAAATAATAACGATTATCGAATGAAGTAAGTATTTAATTTACATATTTATTCGCCTAAGAGTATAAAATATATACGTGCAAATTTTCATACGTATATATTTTGGTGGTCGCATATTATCGTAGTTGGATAGACGAAATAGTAATCCAAAACTTTAATAAACCAACCTAAACATATTTTCTACTGCTAAAGTTGTACACAACGAATTTCACTATTTTAATTTAAGGTTATGAATTTTGAAAAAAAAAAAAAGATTGTGTTTAAAATTCTTAAACTATCAAATTCAAAAATTACATTACACGTAGATATCAAAAATTTAAAAATACTTCCGCAAAGACACTATTGCAACATTCAACGTATTTCGTGAAAATAAATGTCAATGATAACTGAATTATAATTTACAATTCTAGACTTTGATAAAAGCTTATGGAAAAATGTAACATTACAAATTTATTGCCACTCAACTACAATGGTAGAACCGTCTCTTTTCAAAGATAAAAGTAACCTTTTAGCTACGATATTTATACAAAAAAAAAAAAAAGTGGATCTGGGCGATATTTCCATAACACTGATTAAAATCGTAAAAAGCAATTATCCGCTTGACAATTAATAATGAATATATATGAAAAAAAATTATATTATTTATTTCGACTATTAGAGGATGTTATATTCGTTGTGACTGTAGATTGTATTTACTGATATTTAAAATTTGGCTACTATAATTAATTTCTTACGCGCTATTTTATTATAATTATTTTTGTATCTATTGGATATGAATATTACGTCTAAATCATTTTCTTTTTACCGACCAAGAGGTCATAAACACAATATCTAAATTACAAATATTTTAGCTTGTCCCAATGGAGTAAGTTGTTTTGCTGTCTTTGTGTCAGCTTAGGCCAGGCACTATTTAATCTTAATCAACTCCAAGGGCATCTTGGCACTACTGTTTTCTTTTTGGTCGTCTCGAAGGGTTATCTGGAAAAGTGGATGTCGACATCCGTGTTATAAGCGGATTTGAACTGTGATCAAATTTTTCATGCATTTTCTTATACCGATGTTTGTATATAGTCGCAACCGTAGGTATATCCAGATAATTGTGTATGATGCTGTTGCGAACATAATAGGGTGCATTTATGCCCTCAGCGTCTTGGACTGAAATTGCTCTATCTTGCGGATACGTGATTTAGTAGTTGATCCGTATAATTCAATACTTCTAAGCAGGAGCAATAAGAGCGTTATATAATAGTACTTTATTTGCAAGGCCTTAGAGGTTCGACCTAGAAGTGTCGCATTAACAATGCAAGTTTTTTCTAATAACGTGAGGGTTCCATGTTAAACTCCGGTCTAAAATGAGCCCTAAATATCTTATTTGGCATACTTGTGGTATAGCGTGACCATTATAAAAGATTGGTGAGAAATTTTAACGTCGTTTTGTGAAAGTAACATGAACCGATGATTGATTGCTGATTTCAATTTTTCACTTAACCGCCCACAGCTGAATGCTATTAAGATGGTGCTGTATAAATCTGGATGCTTCTCGAGGATGTTAGAAATTATATGTGCCAATAATATATCTCTTGCGTCTTCAGAATGGTTTAGCACTCTAGCGACGTGTTTGGGGTTTCATTTTTATTTAATTTTTTTTCATTATTATTTTAGTTTTGCTCATTTTTGTAACCTTCTCCGTAATATATCAGTAGGTTATTTGTAGTTGTATTATTTTATTTATATTAAACGATTCATGTTTCATTATCAATTTTATCGTTTCCTTTGCACGTTAATTTTTGTTTACTTTAATTTTATTTATAACTTTAATCGTTTGTTTAAAATTTAACGTTCCAATTTTACCTTCATAATCTTTCATTTAGTATTTTTGGACTAAGTTTTCTTTTTTTACTGTTTTATCTATGTTTGTGGACTCGGTATTTTTTTTTGGATCTATTTCATGTTCAACCTGTTTGATTCTTGTTACTTCTACCTTATTTTATTGTTACGCTATACCATTTATTTGTCCCTTCTATCTCCATTTCTTCAAGACTCCTTAAGCTTCATGCTGCCTGCGAGGATCTTATCACGTTCGTTTGTAAATTTCTCAGTAAATTTCTTATTTTTTAAGAATATACATATTCAGCAAACTGTGTGGGAATTACTGATAGAGATGAATGTCTCGAAATACATTGTACATCCGATTCAAAAACTATATCAGCACAACCAGAACATTGTAAAGCTAGAACTCGGTACACAGTCGGAAGAGTTTACCGTAGAAAAAAAGGTGTAAAGCAAGAATATATATTTTCACCTATATTGTTTAATTTATATGGAGAATATTATATAATGAGGAAAGTTTTAGAGGTTGGAATGAAGCTGTTTCTATCGGTGGGCTTAAAGTTTCAAATTTACGGTTTGCTGACGATATAACGTCGGTAGCACCTCATATGAAAAGAATTCGACGATTATTGAAGAAATTTATAAGTAAATGCTATCGTCTGCAAATAAATAATTGAAAAACTAAGTTAATGGTGAACGATCGGAAAAATATAATAAAGGAAAAAACATAAAACCGTTCCAGTTTACGAAACGGTGGCAATGTTCGTTCAATTGGCATCCTTGATAGAAATCAAAGGAGGGTTTGAAGGTGAAATCGAAAGAAGAATTCAACTAGCACGGAGTGCGGCGGTTAAATGGAAAGACTCCTCTGTCACGAAAAATTCAAAAATTCAACTTGTACGCACTGTGATTCAATATTTCTGATACGGTGCAGAAACGTGGACGACCAGATAGTCCGAACAAATTTGCATAAATAGGTCTAAAATATAGTGCTGGAGGCGGCTTCCTCCGGTTTCGGAGAATGGAAAAGCGTACTAATGCGTCTATTTTGAAATAGGTACAAGTCGCAGATTAACAACCGAAGTTCTCGTACTTGTTATGAAATTTTTTGGTCATATCGTACGAAAACACGATGGAATCGAAAGAGCAATAGTTATGCGAAGAATGAGTGGTGCGCGATCAAAAGGCACAGTGCCAATTAGATGGACAGATGCAGTGAATGTTGCAGCTTAGATGAGATTTTCAAGATGTGTTCATGATGCTGAAGATTGTCAAAGATGGAGGCAGAAAAAAAGGAAGCTGTTAACTGTAAAATGAAATACAATTTTTTTTGTGATAGTTGTGCATGTAATCGGTATTCATTTATAAATGACTCAGAGGAGCTTACACACGTACAAGTTTGCAACTAAAATATAAATTATACGGGCGTTTATCATACGATACCGTCGCTTAAGGTGAAGTATATAAAATTTTCGACGTATTTATATAATAAATATTTTTAAAATTGAGACACTTCACGTTAACCGGAAAATAACAAATTTTGTTAGCATTGAAATTTCATGTATCACGTAGCGGCACAACGACTTAAACGGCGGACATAGTGACTTAAAGGGATAAAAGATAACCAATGTATTATTCTAATAAAAATAAATTACGAAATACTTCACGCGGTTCCATATATATATATATATATATATATATATATATATATATATATATATAAACTCTTATAAAATTAAATTGCTGTGTCCGCGATCTGTTGATCATCGACCATGCAAAACTCAAGTTTGCGATGGATAGCTTCATTGGTAATGTATGTATCAGCCTTAAAGTTTTATTTTGAAAGCTTTGTACTGTATTTCTGTCTTTTTTGTACATCCCCCATATTGGCGCATAAGTCCATGTAGGCTTTATTATTGCATTATATAATTAGCTATGGAGTGGTTCGAATGATACCCTATTGTTAGCCAATAGAGAGATCTTAATTTGATATCTAGTTGTTTTCTTGTTTTTTTTTTTATTATATATATATATATATATATATATATATATATATATATATATATATATATATATATATATATATATATATATATATATATATATTCCAGCAGCTTAATGTGCGTTCTCAGGAAGCTACAAATGTCCCTTTTTAGAAAAAATGAAAAACAATGCCAAAAAATTTATTAATTATAATAATGAATAGCATTAATCTTATTTTAAATAACACTAACCATTACATCGCTGCGCAAGCCATGTTATATAACTTTGCCATAAATCGCAACATATATATAATATTGATCACTGAGCCATACCTTTCCACTAATAAGTTACCGGGTTTCGCAGGATATAATGTTATCTCTAATAAATTCAGCGCTATCTGAGTCTCAAATCAGATAACATATCAAAAAATTCCAGTCGATAATAACGATAATATTATCGCCATAAGCAAACTTACTTATTGTGAATGCATCTCTCCTAAAAAGCCAGCGGAACCATACATAAAAATATTAGATCAACTTCTAACCCAATTCTCATACAAAAAAGTTATTTTGACTGGTGATTTGACATAAGGTCTAAGTTGTGGGATGTGAAAAATTCAGCGGAAAATACCAAGATATTTCACGAATTTCTCTCATCTAATCATCTAATTGTTTTAAATGAAAAAAGTAAATCTACCTTCGGAAATGCCAATGAAAATAGTGTAATAGATTTAGTAATTTCATCTGATGCTGCGTTACAGCATGTGAAAGATTTGAATGTGCTTACGGGGGAATCCTTCTCTGATTATGAATATATCATCTTTAAATGTAACCTTCAAATAGCTGAAGAAAAAACCGTAAAACATACAAACTTTAATAATGTCCTGCACTCTCTCAACGAGAACATTACTAAAACCATGGCATGCGTGAATCAAATTGTAGATCACGATTCCTGTAATCATTCAGTGGGATATTTATCAAGACACTTAGAGGCCATAACTGAGTTACACACCACTTCGAAAATCATTAAAAAAACAAATATTCGATCATTTTAAAAATGGACACTAAGTATTATCAGATGTTAAAAGCATATCGGAATAAATGGGGATTTGATTTCAATTATAGGATAGTCTTATATAAATCATTGGTTGAAAACACAATGTCATATTGTAGCTCAGTATTTACTGAACGGCTGAAAGTTAAATGTGTTAGGAAAAAAATTATCTCGGTACAAAGAAAATTCCTAATTAATGCGTGCAGAGCCTATAGAACAGTTTCACATAGTGCCCCAGTTACAATATCAGGTGTCCCTCCATTAGACCTACTCATCTTAAGCAGAGGAATTATGTTCGCCATAAAAAACCAACACACATTCCCGTACATAAACAGAGCGCTGCTTGATCGAACTAATCTCTTAATACCAACAAGCCGTATAACCCCATTTAGTCATACCAAAATTTGTGCGCGTCAACTCAAAAATAATATAAGAAAATATATTCTAGAAACGTGGCAAAACAGATGGGAGCAAGATTTGGCGGGACGCCAAACTAACGCTTTGATAAGAGACGCAAGAGAAAGGCATAAGATAATCCTCAAGCCAAATGTTTACACATCGCAGTTATTAACAGGACACGGTAAACTCGCTGAATAACTTCATAGATTTGGTCTAGAGAACGATAATAAATGCCCCTGTGACCAAGTAGGAACAGCGCGGTACATACTATTTGATTGTCCGCTGTATAACAAGGAAAGGAAGTTCAGTGAAACAAATTTTAATCTAAAAAACAAGTCCATAGCGAATAATTTCGAAATTTTCGCATTCCAAATATTACATTCCAAATTTCAAAAATAACTGATAGCTTCGCGCAGTGGTGCAATGTTGATATAAAATTATATGTATATGTGCGTGTGTGTATATGCGCGCGCGCATATAAAAGTGTGTGTGATTGTTTGTATTTGTGTGTTTATTCAATATCGTCTGGATGACACCACATGTGAATTCTAGATCAAATTCTAGATCACTTATTCAAAATATGAAAATTATGTGTAAATATTTATTGTGAATCATGTACGATATATCATTATAAATATTTTTCTAGATATATAAACATTGTAATTATTGTATAATAAACTCGTTGAATGCGTGTGTGAAAAAATGGTTCATCGGAAGGTACATAGTCCGCACGAATGAAATATATATATATATATATATATATATATATATATATATATATATATATATAAATAACTTTAGACTTTGGTCTACTTATAATCTGAATGCTTTTGTAAGGAGCCGCGTCTGTCTGATTAAGTCTAACGGTGGTGCAGAAGATGCGATCATCCAATATTAACATATAGTAGACTGTATTCACTAATATCTTGAGAAAATAAATAAATGCATTAATAAAAAAAGAAAAAAAGTGTAATCCTAGATATCTGATGCTTCTTGGTATAATATTTTTACTTAGTTACAGATAATTATGATGATCGGTTCTATTGGTAAATTAAATGTGGGTGCATTTATCAGGATTCAGTTCTAGTTTTCAGGATTGAGCCCACCGAAGAGCAGCATCCAAGTTTTCCGATAGTTCTGCAACTGCCAATTTAGGCTTGTTGTCTTGAGCAATCAGAGATGCGCCATCGGCAAAAGTAGCCACTTTAGCATTGCCAACGGTTGGAAGATACGCTGTATATAAATTTTACAGTAGTGGGCCTAGTGCACTTCCCTGAGGAACACCGGCTTTAATCAGATATGGTTCACAGTAGTCATCGCAACATTTAACACGAAATTGTCGGTACGTTACATATGATTTCAAAAATTGATAATATTGTTTTAATTTAATAAACCTTCACGTCATATTTTGTCAAATACTTTTGTAATATCTATAGACAATGCTTCATTATATAATTTGTTTATTGCTTCTAGAATTATTTCCACAATTTTATAGATCCGTTTTTCTGTATAGTGAGTATTCCTGAAATTAAATTGATGTTTTGAAATAATTTTATTCGATTACATTAGTTAGTCTGACTGATATTAATTTTTTGACTAGTTTTGCAAAAATAGATAGCAGCGAGTTTGAACAACGGTAGGGTGAGGGCTGTGCACTATCATTTCCAGGATTTAGAATCATAGTAATTTGTGAGAACTTCCAAATAGCTGCCCATCCGGACGTCACGCCAACCAGACGATTGAAAAGAACTAGAATTAGACGATTGAAAAGAACTAGAATTCGCGATCTAGTTTAAAAGATGCTCCGTGCAATAGAAGACAATGATACCCTTCATAGATAGTCTACTTGGCTGAGAAATTGGGAGAAATAGGAAAAAAATTAAAATTAAGGGATAATGATTTTAGAAAACGCGACGAAACGAAAAATGTTCGAATTTTTTTTTATTTATTTTTTTTAAATATGGATGATCCCACCCAGGCCTGTAATAAATGGATGATATGTCTTATTACATATTTATACTACAGTCTGATATGTAATGAAATATGATCACGTATACGCTATTGTTCTGTTAAGCAAGCATCTAGAGATTAAGTTCAAAACGAAAGAAAAGTAAAATGAATGAAAATATATAATCTTAAA
This sequence comes from Coronaproctus castanopsis, assembly GCA_032883995.1. NCBI lineage: Eukaryota > Metazoa > Arthropoda > Insecta > Hemiptera > Monophlebidae > Coronaproctus > Coronaproctus castanopsis. The sequence continues at coordinate 289,229,505 of CM065052.1, forward strand.
CTTAATTTCGATTTTGTGTTTATATGTTGTTTTAGATAACGAATCATAAACTTAGATTTTGATGTTTTCGTTCGTTATACAGTGGTATACTCTATTAGTATCTATCATTACTTCAATGTGATTTAAACGGAGTTCGTTACGATGTTAGTTGTAATTACATTGACGTGAACTTATAAAAAAAGATTATATATATATATATATATATATATATATATATATATATATATATATAAACAAAAAGATAGTAATATGTATGTATATAAAATAATAAATTGATAGGGTTATCCTCTGTAGAATTGTGTGCATTTTAGTGACATGTATGAGTCTTGAAAAAGTTTGAGTAAAACTCATCTGCACATGCATGCGTTTTATATATATATATATATATATATATATATATATATATATATATATATATATATATATATATAGGCATACACACACACGCACACTATAATATATATATATATGTATGTGTATCGCACGAATAAAGTAATAATGCTAGGAAGAAATAAAACGGCGGAGAACATCAGTTAAAGAAGTATAGTAATAAGGAAGGTTTCACAAAGGGGTAACATTATCGTAAATATTTTCCTTACAATAAGATTTTGGAGTCGTTGAAGAAGTAGTGTGTATACTGTATAGAATTCGCGTACACTTTAGACGTAGTGAAAATAATATACGTATTGCATTAGGGTTGGTCTTATGGTGTACACAGCTTTTCAAGAGACCGTTTCCAGGCTCTTTCATGTATATATATACACACACGCATACATATATATACTTCGGTTTATATCCATTTTCTTGTATACATATAGGTTTGTGTGTTTATGATACTACACGTTGTTCAATTTTGTCTCCGTTTTCAAAATAGACAATTTGTATGCGACATCATAGAGAACATCCTGTCAGTCAAAATGGGGATAACAGTTGATTTTACATTATTGCACTACCGAGAATAAAACTTCTTCTTATACCACGTACGCCATCTTTTATCTAAGTCCGCTATTACAGTTGTGAGTGAACAACAGCTTCACTGAAAATGTTCATTCCTTATTTTCTGCGAAGAACATGTTTTTATGACGCATATACATAAACATATGTATGTGTATATATATATATATATATTTATATATATATAGAGAGAGAGCAATAGTGAAATAGTATGTGAATGAGTGAGAGAGATTATGTGCACGAGCGAGGCATTCGCTTTGTAATGTTCTTGTGATGTTTATATGTTTTCATATTTGTAGAATATATATATATATATATATATATATATATATATATATATATATATATATATATATGAATATACACGTATATATACATATAAATACATAATTATATATGTCTATATGTATATATAAGGTTTTGCATTAGGGGTGGGTCGATGTTGGCAGTCTGTGGCGGCTATGTGTGGCGTACATTTTAATCGGTTGTTTAATATTCTCAAGTTGCCGTGTCAAGTTTGATGGCGCTATATGCCACACAGCGGACGTTACGATGTATATTCTGCGTGAACGACTCGACGGTAGGGTTATCTATTGGCTACCAAGATTATATTAGTCGATCGTTGTGTTATATTCAACTCGTAGGATATTGATTTGTTTATGCTGTGCGGAGTAACTTTCTTCAACGCTGCACTTTGAAATCGTTAAATTGGATGACTAATGATGGAATAGATGTAATGGAAATCGGAACAAGAATCGCCATGGCCAAGTGCTACGTCATTTCCGCGTTGAAATATGCGTGTGAGACGTGGACACTGAATGCGGAAAGCGTGAAACGTTTAGAAGCCTTTGAAATGCATATACTCAGAAGAATACGGTGAATTCCATGGAGAGAAATGAAGACTAACAGATATGTGCTGGGGAAAATTGGGCTGGAAAAACCGATGTTGGTACAGAACATGATACATCGAAAATGTAAATATATTGAACACAAAATCAGTGGAGGTGGCGTCTTTATGATTGCGTTAGAGGGAAAAATAGAAGGAAAAGTCCGAGGAGGAAAGAAGCGTCTTGAGATGATTTGAAGTAAAGAAGAAAGTGACAGACATAATAAATGACGCTAGAACTAGAGGGTGTCCGTTACGATGTACGCTAACTCCTGCCAAGGATATGTCACTAGAAGAAGAAGAAGAAGAAGAAGATTCATTGTTGATATTTTCAAACTTTTTTAATAATAGTTTCACTCCCCCCAAGTTGGCCGCGCAACGAGAATTACACCATCGGCGTATTGTGAATTGGACACTTTTTGTACGCCTAACGACACCCCTCCATTTCATCCATCCATTACCGCTCTTATAATGTACTCTCTATATACTTTGAATAAAGCGGGTAACATAAGGTGCATTGTAGCAGTTTGTACTCTTTGATCTAATAATCGGTTGACGTAATTATTATTGTTAATACGTGTTTTTAATTAATAAGACTATGTGTTCCAGAACGCCCGTCTTAACCAATATTACCCATAGTTTACTCCATATTACATTATCGAATTTTTAGTCCAAAAAAATTTGTAACTGCCGCTACATTGAAAATTTCGAGATTTTTCTTTGATTTTTCTTGTATTAAATATTTCCTCGCATGTATCTTTCAAAATCCAGTTTATTCCCCAGTTTTCATTACTCTAGACTTTACGCAATACATAGAACATTATCTTACTCGGATGCGGTAGACAGTTTCCGCATTTTGTTTTTTTCCCATTTTTTCAATATATATATACACTGATCTGCACCTCTCTGTAGGCCATATTCCGGAGCTCCATATAGAATTTTATACTAGGAAGAATATAAATCTATGTATGTATAATTTTATAAGTTTGGACGTCCATTAGTTCAACACAGATTGATGTTCCGCAACAGGTTATGACAGTTATCAAGCGGTTAACCACAAGGCCGCAACAGCTCGTCGCAATACTTGGAAGGAATAATGAACAAACAAAATCCAGGAACAATTAATTCAACAGAGAATCTCGCTTTTGTAGGAGCCGAAATGATATGAAATATGGAGCTCACCAAACAGGCTAAAAATAATGGTCGATCGAACGGGAGACAACATAAAGAAACGAACGAATTTCCAACGATTCTCCCTGCATATGTGGTCAGGACCAATCTACCCGACACCTTTTCAACTGCAGCAGTTGCCCACATACATAAGTGCGACATTAACTATCTGCTATTTCTAGATGAAGACAACGTCGATTTCGTAGAATTCTAGGCTAACGCGAAAATTCCCTATCTTGACACGAAGAAGAAAGCGTTGGAATTTATTTATACGCATTTAATTGTATATGATATTTTGAATGCTGTTTCAATTTCCGAATTTTTTACTCGTCTATTTTGCTGATTTTTGTAATAAATAATTAAATAAACATTTAAAAATAAAATTTAAAATCATAGAGACTAATATAATTATTTGCAGTTACGCTTGATAATGATCTCAATTTCTATATATATTTTTTTCATTTACCATGTCTCCGGTCATTTAAAATTACCATTGCCGTAGGGGTTTGTTGTTCTTTATACTAGAAAAAACACCACAATGTTCCAGAATGTTGACTATGTTATCTCATGTTTTTAAAATTTTGACGAGGATCGTATATTATCGAATAGAATCCGAAATTGATAAAAAATTTACAATGCTCAGCTTAGTTTTGGAAGAATGAAAAAGCGAGGGAAGCTATAATCTTCCTTTTGATGATCGAGAAAGCTATGGAAATAGGTAAAGCAGATTTGAATGTACTGTTCAGTTCATTGAATGGCATGATCATCGGCTACTTTTTCATTTTTACTGTATAAGAATCAATTAGATAGATCGATAAAAAGTAAACGTAGGCAAAGGTGTGTCAAGTAAGATAAAATCAATATATAGATAACGCCCACTAGGTAGCTTTACAAAAAATTAACGAATAAACGAGAGGTACACGATAATACACTATAGAAAAGATGAACGCGGAATGCACATATGATGCAACAGAAGTATAGAGTAAAACTCAAGAAGGTCCCTCTCCGAACCGGCGACAATTAGCAAGGGAGTAAGACAAGGGTGCTTATTATAGCGGTATTTGTTTAATATATATCTGGAAATGATAGTAAACAAAGCGTTGAGCAATGAAACGTTTGGAATAAACATTGAAGTAGTTAAATTGAAAAAGTAATTAAATATGCAGACGACCAAGCCATAGTGGCTGGGTCGGCAAGGATGTTAAATAAAATGATGCAGCAGCTTAATATGGTAGGAAAAGAATTCGGAATGGAAATAAGCATAAACAAAACGAAAACAATGGTGATCAGTAAGAAACCGGGTCGCTTATATGTAGAGATTGATAGAAAAGAAATTGAACAAAAGAAACAATTTAAATATTCAGGGCAAATAGTGTCCGACGACTTATATTGTGACCAGGAAATTAGTTCACGTATTAGATTTGCGAAACCGGCATTTAGGAAGAAACAAGATGTATTAAGGCAAAAATCAATGCCAACTGACTTGAGAAAACGCTTGCTGAAATCGTATGCATGGTACAATTTGGACTATAAATAAACGAAATATGAAGAAGTTGAAAACGTTCGAAATGTGGTGCTGGAGGAGAATAAAATATCAAGAAATTATGGATAGAATAAACGAAAAAAAGGGGATTAATAGGTTGAATACTGAAAACGCGGTTAGGCTAGATTGGTCATGTTATAAGACGTGGAGGAATACTTCGAGATGTTTTCGAAGGCAAAATCCAAAGGAAACGAAGACGTGGAAGACCTAGAAATTCATTCATAGTAACCTTACTACGAGACACAGAGTTCGGTAGCTGTAAGGAGTTAAAAAGAACTGCGGAAAATGGGGAACATTGGGAAAATATTATCACGGAAAAAGACCAGTCTTAGGACAGAACTAAAAGAATAGAATATAATTAGCTTTAGATATTTTATATTATTCTTGTCACTTCTATCAACTTAAAGTCCAACGTGTACTGGAATCCGCTTAAAAACAATTTTAGTTTTCCTTTTTTTTTTACGCCATCTCCAACCGAAGTTTCAACATAGCTGTTCTGGCTTTGTCCTTGAACACATCTGCTAACTCTGTACATGTATTGTTGTACCATCGACGCATATCAGCTCTTCGTGACATTTTTCTTCTCCCTGGTTTCCGATGTCCCTCGATGGCACCATTTAAAATAGTTGGGATAAATGATACCTTTCTGGATGTCTATTTATATGACCGTAATATTTTAATTTTCTGGAGCGTATAGTGCATAAGAATTCCACTGGTTTTGACATTTTTCGCAGCACATCTGTAATGGTAATATGGTCTCTGTATGAAATCTTCAAAATACCGCGATATATATACATCTCCAACCCCTTCGATCTTCTTTTCAAGCGTGGATGTGAGAATCCACCTTTCCGTACTGTAGAGTAGTACCGGCCATATGTAACATCGCATCAGCCGTAGTCTTAATTGCAGGTTAATGTCTTTCCGGGTCATCAGATTTTTCATATTTAAGAAGGTCTTGCTTGCTTTTTCTATGCGTGATCGTGTCTCAATCGATGGATCGGTTTCCTTATGAAACCAGGTTCCGAGATATTGAAATTTATGAACTCCGTCTATGATTTGACCATTTATTGTTAATTTAACTTTTTTTCTATAACTCCGGTATCGCTCTTTATATGTATTCCTAACCATTTGTTTTGATTACATTTATTTCAAGGTCATATTCTTTGCTATTGCGGTGACTCGACCAACTATTTCTTATAACTTATCTGCATATCTTATGTTTTAAATATGACGGTTTTCGATGTTGATACCATCGTCATCCCTTGGCGCTTGCTTGAAAATTGCTTCTGAATATAGATTAAAAATTAACGGTGACAGTAACCTTAATCGGTATTTCTTCTGATTTAATATTTTCGCTTCTGACTTTTTAAGTCTGATTTCAGTAAAGTTTCCCTATTAATCTTCCAATTTTCCAGTCTATTCCAATCGCCTCTAAAATTTCAATTAATTTATCATGTTTCACGCAGTCGAATGCCTTGCTATATAATCAATGAAACAGCTGTAAAGTCTGTGATTTATATCTCGACATCTTTGCGCTAGGACATTAAGTGAATATATTGCTTCCCGTGTTCCACAACCTTTGTAAATCCAAATTGATTTTCACCAGCCTTTTAATCACATTTTTCATAAATTCGGCTGTGAATTACTTTTGAGAAAGATCTTCAAAGGCTTATTGTACGATATTCATTGCAATCAGTAGCATTATACTTGTTTGGTAGTGTGATGGTAGAGTACCTGACAACAGCACCGAGTTGAAAAATTTAACTAAAGATTTTAGCGCTATATGGTCGTTTTTACATACTTTCAATAATTCTCCCTGTAGCGTACAGTTCTACCGCATATGAAGATCCGGCGTATATCAACTTATGAATTTTTCATATTTCTTTACATGATAAAATAAGGTTTCGTAATTTGAAAAATGTCGTATTTAGTGATTTATAAAAAATAAACAATATAAAAAAGGAAGTTAAAATCATTAAACTTTCTTTATGAGAAATCACAAAAAGCTTTTCGGCTGATTAGCCATTATCAAACGAACATAAAAACTAAAATATAAAAATATATGCAATTTATAAAATATGTAAAATTGTGTGATTTGTTTCATAAAGAAACTTTATATTTTAACTTGTTTTTTGTTGTGCACATGATAAAAGATTATTTCGCCGACTTATCTATATACTATTTCGGAATTAATATATTATTTGTTAATGATTTCGTCGAACTGTATATTATTTAAATGTTTGCCGTTCGGATATATTATTTTCCCGTAATTTCAACGGGTTCTAAATTTCTTTTCTATTCATTTGAAGTATCGTCGACTTTTTTGCATTAGATATTTATCTTTAATCGTGAGTGTAATTATGGAAAGTAATCAATGAAGGAGAAATATGTTTTATGTGCCCAGCATTTATTGTTCATTTCGTTATTCTATTTGGTTTAAAAATTAAGTGGTATTTCTGTGTCCTTTAATTTTCAAGAATAATTTATATATCGTATTCCTAAATAGGTGGATCGGATGTTTTAACCAACATGCACTGGCACGCAGATTATGTACGCATTCTAACGGCATTATTTTGTATTGTTTATAATTTTTGAATACTACTTTCGTTAAAATTGATGAATGAGATTATCTAATTCATTTGAGATCTCGTTAAGACGCTCTCTCTCTCACTATATATATATATATATATATATATATATATATATATATATATATATATATATATATATATATATATATATCATCGTGTCTGAAACAGGATATATGCCACGTTCAGATGCTGCGATAGCCCGTAGTAGATTAAGTCTCCTCTCATATTTTGTTAATAAGTGCCACATTTCATTTGACCACGTCATTTATAACGCTCAAGTATTTATATGACGGTTTAAATTAATTGTATTTACCCATGATTTGTTCAAATTAATGAACGAGCATTATTTATTTTCCTGGCAAATGCTTTTCGTTTCTAAATTTATTTATTAATAAGGATATATATATATATATATATATATATATATATATATATATATATATATAATAAAGATCTTCGTACGTATTCTACATATATAATGTAATATAAAAATATTAATTAATTTATAATTTATATACGATAATTAATAATTAAGGTTTTAATTTTATTGCAAAACATTTGAGCAGGTATATGAACGGTGTGCATTATATAAGAATATATGTGTGTGTAAATATGTAAAAAATCGAATAGACAGTACGTAAAACCTTGTTCGAAAGAGCACTTGAAAGATGTATAGAGAATACGATTAAGCACAAGATTACGCGCGCATCTAGGAGAAAGTCTATAGTTGGTTGATCATGAAGGTACACTTAGTGCTAGTTCTGATTGTGGTATAGTGACGGGGACAAAAATGAACCCGATGGTTAAATTCGGAGAAAAAGACTGACAATTAATTAAAGTGGTAACGTTTGTAGTAAATTACATAAAAAATGTAAGTAATCAACAGGTAACGAAGAATATAATTTGTGCATATTGCACGTTCTATTCGATAATTAAGTTAATGATTTTGATCCTAATTTTCTTATTAAAGTGATCATCTTTATTTGAAATTTATTTAAATCGAATAATTTAGGACAAAGTTTATTATATAATTATAATAATATATCCGATAGAGTAGTTATATACAATGAGCCCCATGTAATACATATATACAGTTCCTTGTACCCCATTCTTAATCACAAGTCCTTCCACAACATTAACAACAAGATAATCCTCTACAAAGCACTAATCCGCCCAATACTTTGCTACGCTTGTCCTTCCTGGAGCTCAATATCAAAAACCTCCTTTAACAAGTTGCAAGTCATTCAAAACAGATGCCTCCGATGTATTCTCAATGCACCTCGCTATACCAGAATCGACAGTATGCACGAAGCTACTGCCCTGCCCTATATTAGAGATTTTGTTCTAAAGCTATCGACTGACTTTTTTATTAAATGCTCACACCAAAACAATTTACTCGTCTCCTCGATTGCCAATTACGATTCTAAGCAACTTCGTTTCATATATTCCAAATATAAACACAGGCGACTTAAACATAACATTATGTAGTAATTAATTTTAATTTTTTTAATTATAATTTAACTCCTTTACTTAGTAAGCACATTCGACAGCAGTGTCATCCACTTTTTATATGTGTATGTATTTATATATATATGTATATATATGTGCGTATATACATAGTATTCATTTAATACAACCTATACAATATATTTTTGTAGCTTAGATTTAAGTTTTTATATTATCATGTATTACTTGTAATTAGAAAACGTGTTTATTTTCTAGTCGCAGGTTTTTATTTGCTTTTCTTCTGCAGCATTTAACGTTTTGTTTGCTTTATTATTTATATTCTTACTGTTATTGTGGTAAGGTGTTCCCGGTACACAATCTTTGTAACCCATGTTAAATTTTCTTTTATGTTTATTACTTAGGCAAATATACTTTATTTCTTTCTTTCTTTCTTCTAAATATATATATTTATATATATGAAAGTGGCTGTCAAATTTAATGACATCGAGTCGGAAAAAACAGTTACGAGTAAAGGAGTTAGACAGGGATGTTTACTATCTTCTAACCTATTTAATGCATTTGCGGAAATGATTATAAATGAAACAGTGAATTTAAACAAGGAATTAAAATCGGAGGTAGAAGATTGCAGGTGATTAAATTCGCCGATGATCAAGTTTTTCTTGTGGATAATCCCAAAACACTTTCAGCAATGATTGAGAAATTAAATAAAGTAATGAAAAAATATGTAATGGAGATTAACATCAAAAAAGACAAAAGTTATGACAACTGGCAAGATTTGTCTCTAAATAAGGATAAAATTAAAAAACGAAATAATAGAACAAGTAAAGACATATAGATATTTAGATCAGACCATAACAACGCATAATATGCACTAAAGATATTAATCATCGTATAGCAATGGGAAAAAAGCTTTTAACGATAAATATGCACTTATAACACAGAAAACAATGTCCGTCAATATACGCAAAAACTTTGTAAAAATTTTTGTATGGTCAGTGGCATTATATGGTGCGGAAACAATGAAGCAACGAGACCGAGACAAATTAGAAGCTTTTGAAATGTTGTGTTGGCGGCGCCTACAGAAAATTAGCTAGGTAGACGAAATAAAGAACACAATTGTACTAGAAAGAATAAATGAAAAAAGAAGCATATTACGCAGTATACGAAAAAGGCGACTTAAGTGACTAGGTCATGCATTACGTCAAAATCAAAATATCCTGAAAGATAATGGGGGAAAAGCCACGTGGAAGACTACGAACAATAAAGGAAAGTGGAATATCGGAATTAAAGACGAAAACTCGCGACAGGTTAGAATGGAAGCGGTTGATACATGGTGCGAACCAGTCTACGGGCTGATACACTGATGATGATGATATATATATGTTGGTTCGTAATTATATTTCATTTCTTTATCATTTCCGACCCTATTGTTTATTTTTATTATTTTTCCGATTAAAAAATATTATTTATAATTTATTAATAAACCAAACAAAATGTAACACAATCACTAAAAGTTTTTTAATCGCGAAGCTTTTCGACAGTTACGTCATTTTCAAGCACGCACCAAAATTATTACATCTTTTCTTAAATTATATTCTTTTTTTTTTTCTTTGAGATGATTGTGACGACTATATGTAGTCTTTGACAATAACGATGAAGAAGTTTAATGCACATGTGAATAGTTATACTTCCAATGGAGTGACTCCAACTTATTCATTAATTCGCTAAGTTATCTTGTTTTCGTCGTTTAAACCGTCTTAAATCCTCAAAGTTGTCCAGGAGCTGTATGACTTCAACATTAGTTTGCTTATCCAGTGTTTTTGCGTGTTTGCAAGCAAATCTGATAATTTCATCGATGATCATTGGAATTTTTAGGTCGCTGGGTATGTCATTATTGCGTATAAATCGATATACGCGAGTGATCGTATGAAGTGTAGCGTTTTGGCGTCTTTGTACGGAATCTATGTTGGAAATACTAGTATAATTATATACCGTAAGTCCAAATAGGTCTAACAATGGCCATTTCAATAGAAAACGTTTAGTTCTTTCCTATTAGCCGATAAATACTTCTCATTTATTTCCGAACACTTTTGTCGGAAATAGTGCTTCCAATTTGCACCCGAATCGCTGTGCATCCCTAGAGGTATTTGACTGACCTTTTTTTTGTGGGATTATCTGTTGATCTAGTGTCATTGGAATATTTTCTGTTTTCCGCAATGTGAAGTTTATGTTCATTGATTTTTCGCTGTTAACTTTAATTTTTCAACGTTTCAACATTCGTTTATTCTTAGCTCTGTAGATTTTCACTAGTACACTGTTGTATCTTATCTGTAGCTCGAATGTTGCATCATCAGCGAATACATCGATTTTGTCGGGATATCAGCTGTGTAAAGGAGATAAAGGATAGTACCTAAGATACTAAAATCTTGGTGTACTTTCTTCATACTTAATTTTGAACTGCCGATAAGTTAGGTATGATTCCAGAATGCTGATATGAAAAACGATTTAATTTAATGAACAAACCGGCATGCCAAAATTAATCAAACGCTTGGGCTACTTCGAGGAAAAGAAAGAAAGAAAGAAAGAAAGAAAAACGTATATGTTCACATTATTAAGCATTACAAAAGAAAAACAATGACACTGCGTACCGTTTAAACTTATAAATATAACAGGAAAAACTTAATTTTTAACAATGAATGTTTAACATATATATATATATATATAAAATGCAGGAAAAATAAACAAAACATAAAAAACCCGCGATAAAAAACTATACAAAGAGGACCGTCAAAAATAACGATAAATCAAAACGTATTTAATATTTAAAAAAGAATATTATAGATAATTATTTGACAAGCTATAGTAAATTATGCTTGAGTCTGCGATGCTTATTAACTAATAATCAACGTAATTAGGTTATTATCATGCGCAACACATTGTTTAAAAAAGGTAGTAGATATTTTCAATACATGATCTTTTAACAAAGGGTAGTTTCAATTGCTCGTGCATTTTCATTATATTACTATATATATGGGAGTATATACATCAAATGCATCTGTTCTGAACCAACTGAAACCTCTTGTAGCTAGCACACTAGACAGGCATACGTTAATACTGGTCTAATGAGCGATTTATATATTATTAATTTATTATCGACACTTAGGAAAGATTTGCGCTTAAACAAGGGATAAATGGTACAAATTGCTCGATGTGTTTTAATTGACGCGTAATCTAAATGCTTGTTAAAAGTCAACCTTTTATCTAAAATAACTCCTAAATATTTTATTTCGTCCGACCATTCTACACTTACATCGTTAATCGTTAACGTAGTAGGTAAAAGTGGCTTCCTACGAGTAAACATTATTGCCTGAGTTTTGGCAGGGTTAATGGCTATCTGCCGCTTATCAAAATAACGAATTAGCCTATCTACTCCTAACTGTAATTTATTCTTTACTGCGCTTGGAATGTAAGAACTAGAAAATAATGCTGTGTCATCTGCATACAAGGCTACCTCTGTGTTATTTGTTATAGGAATATCGTATAAGTAAAGGATAAATAGAAATGGACCGAGTACACTACCTTCAGGTACTCCTGTAAAGCATGTTCTGCGAGAGGATAATACATCATTTATAAACACATAGAATGATCTACTTAAATAGCTTAAAATAAGCATAATTAGATATTTCGGAAATTTACATTTAATCATTTTATATATTATACCATTGTGCCAAGATCAAATACTTTGGTCACGTCGAATAAAAAATCATCCCCGTATGTTTATTGAAGTTAAAGTTGTGAGAAATATGTTCTGCTATTCTAGCAATTTGATGAGTTGTAGAATGGCCAGGACGAGAACCAAACTGTACTTTTGGTAATAAATTATTTTCGTCCGAGAAAGCACGTAATCCTTTTAGCATGATATTTTCAGCAATCTTACTGAGATTACTCAACAAGCTTATAGGTCGAATGTTATCTGGTGATGAACCATCTTTTCCAGGTTTCGGAAGAGTTGTGATTTTTGCTACTTTCCAGTTAATACTCCAGTTTAAACATACTATTGATAACATTAGTGAGTTGTACAATCGCCTTGAAGGGTAGTTTTTTTATGATAATCGACGGAATGTTATCATCTCTGACAGAGTGCTTGTTTTTGAAGGATTGAATATGTTGGAGCACCTCTTTTAGAGAAGTGAGCAGGGGATGGGATGGATATATAGAAGAAGTTATATATTTTTTGATGACTAGTCATATTTTATTATTCTGATAATTGGTCGATAAGTTGGAATTGTGACTATGAGCACTGAAATAATATCCTGCCAAAAATTCCGCCTTATCCGTATCTGAATACACATATCCATTAAGAAGATTGTCGTAAAGCGGTGGGAGTGTTTCAGTACTTTGACTGTATCGTTTACAAACCCTCCAAACACTGTTATCATTAGTAGAGAGTTGGGAAAAGGTTTTAGCAACTTTATAATTTAAATTGTTATCCAATAATGTTTACACCAGCTTGGTAAAGAAATTCAGTAGTTTTTTTAGAGAACGGCAATCAGCGTTAGAAGAATGACGTTTCGTATACATTCTACGAAGTTTATTTTGAAGCCCGATGATAGCAATAATGAATGTTGGCAGACTTCAAAATCTCGGCGTTATGGTATAGAAATTTGTAAGATCGCTGAGGTTGTTATCAATATCAGTAGAGTTTTTTATAGAGTGAACTAATTTAATATTTTTAGATATGTAATTTTTAAATTTTGCCCAATTAGCATTAGCGTAGACAGGAATTACTTTTGGTGGGTTATGTTTACTGTTAGCGTAGATGATTGTACCTGTAGATAGTCCGCAGCAATATTAGAGCTTTGTGTATCTCATTTTAGACGCGATGCACCTATTATTAAGCTGATAAGAACAGATACTACACTTCGATCTTAGTCAATAGACCGAGGAAAGCCATCTTTTTCACCTATAGAAGACCAACGTTGCTAGACAGTTTACTTGTTCAAGATGCTCAATTTGGATTGATTAGGTACGCTAGGTGGGTGTTACTTTAGACAGCAGATTGATGTTTACTAAACACATAAACAATACTAGTCTTAAAACAAATAAAGCCATATGTTCCATATAAATCGTAAATTACACCTTAATGTTAACAACAAGATGATAATCTACAAGTTATTAATCCGTCCAATAATTACCTATGCCTGTCCAGCCGTCTCAGTAGCTGAAGTGTATTTTAAACGTGCCTCGTTACACAAAAGTCGATAAAATGCTCTTTTACTTAAAATTACCACCCTATATTAGGAATTTTAAAAGTATCGAGTGATTTTTTTGATAAATGTTTTTATCAGGATAACCTGCTTGTTTCTTCGATCGGTAATTACGATTGCAGGCAACTAAAATTTTTCGTATACTAAGTAATAGACGCATTAAGCATAATTTATTATAAGCTGGCTTAAATATTAATTACTATTTTGTAAATTTTTAACCCATTTTTTCTTTTCGTTTTTTTACTTTTTACGCTGCAGGCTTTTATATAATTTTTTTTCTTTTTTTATCCAGTCGCACGTAGATTTTTTTAGAGGAAACTACGAATTTCAGGATTATGAAGTAATTAATAAAAAACTCTTTAATTAAATACAGTTTTAACGTTATTTCGATGTCACTGCGGTATGTAATTATGTTTTAGTTGATTATTAATTTTTGACATAACATTTTAGTAATTAATGATTTTTTTTTTTATTTTTGTGAATAAATTTTGTATTAAATAAATTGTGGTTATACAGGTGCAGGAAACTTCTTAATAGATAACTGTGCGTAAGTGTTGAGTAACTGTAACAAAAGAAAACATCCAATATAGTAAAAAATATAAAAAGGTGTGTGTGATAGTTCCCGGCAATGTAACTTAAAAATAGGATGGAAAAAGGGATGAGAAACATATAAACCATCAAGAATGCGTGTAAAATGAGTTTGTGTAAACATAGATATAAATATAAAAATTAATGTTATACAAACAAAATAGTGTGTACATATATATATATATATATATATATATATATATATATATATATATATATATATATATATATATATATATATATATATATATGACATACATGTACAATTTCAATCAAAAAAGAAAAATAAATATATTAAAATAATAACAATTTTAGACAATATTATAAAAGTAGCAACATTAGTAATACAGTGGATGGAGGCAATGAAAAGATGCGGATTCACGGTTGAATTAATATCATAAAACATAAAAAAAAAAACAGAACAAAAAATTATTAAAAATTTACCCACCACGTTTAAACTTTATTAGCATTGACAACTCCATGTATGACAGGAGACTGGCATGATTCTGTTTAGAAAATACAAGAGGCTGTCCTCTATGTATTTTAAATTTAATTACAAGATCATCAAACAAGGGACAATCAAACATTAAATGCTCAATATCATCTACAGTACCAAATAAGCCCTCGCTGGAACTGCAAAAGGTACAGCCTGAACTAGAAGCAAGATGGGACCTATGAAGATATGAACCAAACTTACCATGGCCAGAGAGGACCCGAGCATTATTTTAAATTAATATGAATATTTTTAAGTTTACAACGCTCCAAAACATTTGGGAAAAACACAAAGGTTTTCCTTCCAGTCGGACAACTGTCCCACATAGCTTGCCAAATATCAATAAGTGAGGATTGAATCCTTTAGGATAGGAACACTAGGAAACGATTCCAAAGTAAGCGGATCAATATTAAGGAACTGGGAATTCTTGACACTAGCAACGTCTCTAACAAGTAATGAATGATTCATAAAGTAAAATTCAATTAACGCTATTTTCGTAATTCTAGTATCGTAATAGGTAATTCCTTTTCGATGTCAAAATTAAACATTTCCTTACTCGAAATAATCTATCCTTTCGGTTAAACATTGTTTTTTGTTTTTTTTTTAAATAGGATAAAAATTATATATTTCTAGGAACTAGTTAAAGAAAATAACTCGCCAATGTAAAAATATAACGCGATATTTTGGCTATAATAGTGCCTTTATTATAAAATTGGCAAGTTATTAAAAGTTTACGTACCGTATAATGGATACGAGTTAATATTCGACGTCAATATTTATTAACGAACAAATACGCGTACTTTCCATAAATACGCGAGAGAATTTCCGAAAATAAAAATTCATAAAAAAAATTGTCCGGAAAATCGAAAATACCCAGAAGAAAAATTTTTCTTCGGAAAAGAACGGTTAACAAAAAAAATAAATGAATAGGAAAACAAAAATAAACAAAAAGAAAAATAAACTGAACTGGAAATATAGGTTCACGGAATAGACTCTGTTGGTAGGGCTCGATGTCTGCCGGTTCTGTTTACTCGACTTTGACAGCTGGATGGTCTCGCAGCCAGCAACACAATTTTCTCCTCATCCTCAGTTTAACACTAACGTCTGGTATTCCGTCGGAAATACCCTTCGTTTATGTAATGAATATATATATATACATATATATATAAGCTCTGTATATACGTGCAAATATATCTGCATCTTATATATATATATATATATATATATATATATATATATAAGTATAAGGGTGACTGTTACGGAGACGTTAGTCGGTGTATAAGCAACAAGTGGCCAATAAACTTGGGATGTACCCATACGTCTGCCGCTTGTCACGGAATTAACTTCCAAATTGTTCGGGTAATTTCCATCCCTGTTACAAACAACTATTACCCGTTCTTGTAACGAGGGTGAGTTCATCATTTCTTTAACGCGGCAGATTTCCCGCTTATACACGTTACAATAACGCGTCGTCTACTATCCATTTTTCAAACATTCGACCCAGACCAAAAAAAAAAAAATGGAAACACCGTTGTTTTCAAAAATTCTGAAAATTTCGCGTAGTTCGATATGTTTTCCTCGGAAAATATTTTAAAGAAGTATATATACATATATATTAATGCAGGATCTTATCATCTAGAAATTCCGAGAGAAACTGATAAAAATATGTCGTATAACTCGCGAAATTTGTAACGTTTAATTATAATTATATTTTTAATTCCCGACTAAAACCGAAGCTATACTTCATCCGTAGAAGACCAGCTCTACCCGACAATCTGACGGTATAGAGAAATATATTAGAATGGTGTAACAAGGTTTGTTATCGACGATAGACTGACTTTTAATAATAAGATAAATTTACACAAACGATCAATCGATTAGTCCCGGCACTATAGAATTTATCTACGCCGGCGATACTGCGATTGCAGTTCAAAGGAATAATTTGGAAGAAGTTGAAGCAGGATTGATAGCCGCCTCGAAGGCCAAAGGGAAATTCTACGATGAAAACCAGTTGAGGATAAAACATAAATTTAAGGCGAGAAGGAAAGTGGATATCATCTGGAAGGAACAAAGTTTAAATATTGCGGTACTCCGAAATATCTTGGTGTGTACCTAGACCGCTGACAGCTCGTTAACGTTTAAACGGCATTGTACATATATAAAGAAAAAAGTGGAAGCTAGAAATAATATAATCAGAAAGCTAATTGGATCCAACTGGGGCGCGTAACCACATACATTGAGGGTGTCAGCATTACTCCTTTGTTTCTTCTCAGCCGAATTTGCAGCGTCAGTATGGGAGAACTCGTGTCATACAAAGCAAGTAGACGTCGCACTGAACGAACAATGAGAATTAGGATGCCTGAAAAGGACGAGAGTAAAATGTACCCACTTAGCGCCGTATGAGATAATACGTGAGGTTGCAGGAACTTTAGAGCGCGCATCAGAAATGATGGATATTACCCAGTATTTGGACGTAATGTTACCCTTAGTCGAGTAAAATCAAAAAACCGGTTTCCATAAGTCAACTGAAATGCTGTTGGCTCACCCCAAATCAGAAACAGCTAGGATGTGGAGCGAAGCTACACCAAACAGGTCGGCCAAGTTACAGGAAGTTTTCGCCAACTAACCATAACTTACTAATTGAAAGTCTGGCGATAACTCAACAGACTGAGAACTCGAAACCACGCGATTTAAAGTTAATCTCAGAAAATGGGGCCTAGAAGAAAACGATAAGTGCAACTAAAATTTTGATCACCCGCTTCAATATGGTGGATCAGAACTGTGATGCAGATGATCTAACTACAGCGAATAATAAAGCTGTCTACGTCGCTACATATTGGGCTGAAGTATAAGGCGCGGTTCACACTAGCGCGATACGATAAACGATACGACATACGATACGATAAGCAACGCGACCTTGAATCGACACGGACCACTCATAGTACTGGATTAGTTGCTTTCATAACGTTTGTACTGCTATGAGTGGTCCGTGTCGATTCAAGGTTGCTTATCGGACCGTATTTCGTATCGTTTATCGTATCGCGCCAGAGTGAACCGCGACTGAAGCATCCGGATACGGAAAGTAAGTATACTCTATAAAACATTAATTCGTCAGGCACACTGGGCACACATGTCACCCATTTTCATATATTTCATACAGTATTAATATGAAAATCGAAGATTCGAACCTGCAGTTGCTACGCGAGTAGTCACTATCAGGTACTTTATTCATCTCCGGAGCTTTCAGTTTTTCAACCCGCTTTTATATGATACTATTTAGGATAATTTTAATTAGTTTGTTATTTTTACGAGTAATGTGTCGAAGCAGCTGACCGGAATAAGTCGAATGTGCGACGTAGATCCTCTCATAGTTTTTCGGACGGGCTAATTTTGCTTCGATGTATTTTTACTTTTTTGATATCGACTTATCCAGTAGGATCGTGTCGAGATATTTAATCGACGATACTTGTAATTTAAAGTGTGATTTTAGGTTAAATTTCTTCATATCGTTTACGAAGTGGTATACATTTTTATTTTCGATTCTATCATTATTATTGTTATTATTAATTTATAATAATTATTATTATTATATTAAAACATTCAGGAGTATATAAATTAAATTGAAATTAATATGAAAAAGAATACACATAGAAGAGACGGGCGGACAATTCGCAATAAGATATAAAGAATATTTAAATTCTTGTGTAAACAACGACGGAAAATCGTTATTTGGAAAACGTTAAAAAAAAAAAAAAATTAAAATACAAAATAATATTAATTATAAACCAAACAAAATATAACACCGATAATCACTAAAAGTTTTTTATTTTCGACAATTACGTCATTTTTAAGCACGCGCAAATAAATATTACATATGAATTACCAGAAATGTTTATATAACGACAACTTAAAATTTGATATACGTATTTCACTAGCCAGACGTAATTTCAATTTTAGATTTATTTACAATAAATTTTATTTATAAAACAGATTTTGAAAACTGACACCAATGGAATCAAATTCGCTTCGTCTTCTGAAAACAGTTCCAAAACCATCTGTGACCACTATACCTGGAAGACGAAATGAAGTGGTCTTGTCTCGTCTACGTATGGGTCACACCATGTTAACATACGCTTATTTGCTGCAACAAGTGAGCCCTCCTCTCTGTCACTTTTGTAACACTCAATTAACTATCCTACATATATTAATCATCTGTTCTTTATATGCAAATATTCGTTCCTCCCTAAACATGCCTAGATCTCTTCCGCTAATCCTAAAAACACTCCTGTCTTTCCTTAAATCATGCAATCTATATAATCGAATCTAAAGGCCCTTGTTGCAGTACATAGCACGGTTAAGATAAATTAAAAAAAAAAAAGATTTTGAAAAATAAAAAAACTTTTAGCGATTATCGGTGTTATGATTTTGTTTGGTTTATAATTAATAAAATCACTAGTCTCCGATATATTCAACATTTAATGGAACTCGAACCCGGTTTGGAGATATACATAAATTTTGATGAAGAATTATTTTTCGAAATCTGTTTTATAAATAAAATTTATTGTAAATAAATCTAAAATTGAAATTACGTCTGACTAATGAAATATGTATATCAAATTTTAAGTTGTTATGTAAACATTTCTGGTAATTCATATGTAATATTTATTTGCGCGTGCTTGAAAATGACGTAATTGTCGAAAAGCAAAAACTTTTAGTGATTATTGATGTTACCTTTTGTTTGGTTTATAATTAATAAAATCATTACTCTCCGATATATTCAACACAAAATAATAGTAACCAAAATTATAAAATTGAAAAAAAAAAAACTAAAAAAAATGAACATAATAAAGAAAGAGATAAAAATAATTTATTAAATTCGAAATGATAAATTTTCACGAAAAATTAGTTCGGAGAAAGAGAAATATATTGTGAATTTCATTTTTATAATTGTAAAAAATTTTATATTGTCGGATTTTATTTTTACTCGTTATTATTGTTTATGTATAAATTTCATATTGTTGTACGTTTTCTTTCATTTTTATTTTAATTTTTTATTTTCAAGTGAGTGTACCACAACTTCGGTTAGAGTCACAGCTATTGCGTTTGTTTATGTATAGATTTTATATTGCCGAGATTGTTGATTGTGTAGTTTATACCGGGTTCGATGTATAATTTTCGTAAATTGCGTATTTAAATAATATTTTTCACATTTATATATGTATATATTTTTAAATTCGCTCGATAATATTAACAGCGCCGAAAAGCTTTGTGATTTTTTATTTTAAAAAAATAATTAGTAATCCTTTTTGTTGCTTACTATTCTTATCGACTAAAGCTGAGATTAAACGTCTAGACTATATTTCGAAATGAAAATATGGGTAAAGTTGACAAAGCCACTTTTCTCTGTAAGGAGCTTAAGAAAGTTAAATTTAGTGCAGTTAAATCGGATAACTAAATTCCGAGTAGCGAAAGGTTATTCATGCGCGTTCCGAGAGTATTTACATTGTTTTAATTAATTCTTATTTACACCTTGGTCGTAAATAAAGGCTTATACGATCGCATTTCTAAGTAGCCGCTCAACGTCGGTGGAGCGGCGTTGTTTATTTAAAACGAGACAATACGGTTAAAAGCTCGGAATGGCCTTTTCTTCGTTTACATCCGATGATGATCGTAAATCTCGCGATAATGATTACGTAAAGAAACGGTACCAGTGATCATTATTATCATTAATGTCGTCACGCGGGTAGGATAGGGCGAGTGTTCTTTTATTGTTAGTATTGTCATCGTCGTTGTCTCCACGTCCATAGAGTATAATAGTATCGGATAGGGTTTAAAGTAGAAATGTACTACCCGATAGGATTTACTACGAGGTCGCATCTGTCCTTCGGAGAAAAAGGGTTAAGAAATGCGGAAACAATGGAACGTACATGTCGTAAAGTAGTATCCACGGATAAGGGTAAAATAATAATTAAGGATTTATACATAGTAGGTGGTAGTTTTATGACGGACGAAAGCAAATATCGTAAATAAAGTATCAAAAGCCCGCGAAACTTTTATTTATGGTCGAATTTAACTGTACACCCCCACCTCCGTATAAGACACCTTTTTGTTTAGGTAAATCAGAAATTTATATCGAAGATGAAAGTAAACAATTTCATAGATTTACGTTAAAGGCTAAGCACACACGAATGTTTCAAGTAGCGTCAAACGATAAGCTAAAACGCACGTCGACGTCGGTATGGTTGTATCGTTTATCAGTTCTCACAGCGTGAAACACTGTAGCCAAAATCGCGATATAGTGTTTAAGTATATTTGTGTTATTGAGACGTTAAGATGAACAGTTTAGACTTTTTATGAATTTTTATATTTAGTAATTCAATACGTAAAAGATAAAAAGAACCGACAAAAGAGAAGCTGGTGGGTACATCTTTTAAATAATGAAATATATATATATATATATATATATATATATATATATATATATATAATACATCGTCATTTTTATACGTTATATTGTTCTCTTCCAGCGGATGTGGAAAATTTTTTAAATTATTTTCGTGCGTCGATGAATATTTCCGATGAATTGCTGGACTCTATAGGAATTTACATTACAAAAGAATATACAAAACTGGGAAAAAATTAGTAACATAGTGAAATAAAATATAATAAAAAATCAATTGAAAAATTAGTTAAATCACTAACATTTATTTTCTCGTGAAAAACACAAAGCTTTTCGACATTTACGCCATTATCAAGTGAACAAAAAAATAAAAAATCATGATTTTAAAAGTATAAATTAAAAATAATTACTTAAAAATATTTGATGGTGACGGTGAAACTATATCCCAAAAAATGTTTATTCCGCTTTTCTGTTCTGTTTATTTTTCGAATTGTTGAAATTGAATATATTAACATCGATATATTTGTTTACTGATTTTGTTTTTTTATTAATTTTTTTCGATATTGTTTTCTCTATTCTGCAAAAGTTGTATACTGATGGAATTTTAAATTTTCATTTACTGTCGCAATGTACGATATCCAAAAGTAAAATATAAAATATAAAAATATACAAACACAACAATTTTTTAAAAAACACAATCTTACAAGTAAAATGAAAAATAAGTATTTGAAATATCTGATTTGTTCACTTGATAATGGCGTAAATGCCGAAAAGCTTTGTGTTTTTCACAAGAAAATAAATTTTAGTGATTTAACTAATTTTTCAATTGATTTTTTATAAAAAAAAAAACCTACATTCCACATTATAAAAAATTAAAATAAAATATAATAAATAAATAAATAAAAAGTATAAAATAGAAGAGTATAAATTTTTAAAACAGTTTACCACAAAACGGACGTTAGTAAAACGCTCGCATGGCTCGTGTAAATAATAAAAAAGAACGCTTAACGCGTTTACACGAAACTAGAGGCGCATTTCAGTGCGAGACCGCATTACGTCCTTTTCTAGTCCCTGCAATTTATTGTAAGATAGTTCGAATTCCATACAATTGATAAACACTAAGAGTACTACAAATTCGTCTTTTTATATTCATATGTACACTATATATGTTAAACCATCTTCCGAATATTTCTTATTTTCCCAGATATTTTTTATCAATCGAAAACTACATTCATCATCGGTGGCGACTTTGGAATGAGAATAATGTAACCCGGGGTAGTTTTACAAATAATTATTTGTGGAAACTGTGAAATCTTTTTGATGCTGTATCTTGAATGACGTCAGTTTAACTCATTTTGGTAGGCCTGGAACTTTTCCTAACCCGTTAGATATAACATTTTGTTCGCCTACACATTAGGTTTAATAGCCAGCTGGAAAACTATGCCCGACACTGCAGGAAGTGCCACTGGCCCATATTAATCGAAACAGGTATAAATAATGTACAGGGTGGTAACAGAATTTTTGAACAGTCTTTAAAAAAAATATGGAATTACAAACGTATTGTTCTCTTCATAGCTTCAGGAGCATGACTTAAATGTAGTGAGAGTGACCCTACGGTCCAGTTCCAAGCTATCAGCGAAGCCCTGTCAAAGTCGACACCAACGATAAATGTGAGCAAATTTAATAAAACGCAGAAAAGAAACTCAGATATTTGGTGGTCAGATTTCTGTCAACGTGCAGCGTGTGATAGAAGGAGAACTTTTCTATAATACAAGGAAAATAGCACTGTTGACAAATTATCTGCACCAGAGGAAAACCAATGTATTAGTTAAGCGTGAATTTAAACTAGCAAAAAGGAAGGGGGTCTTAGGATTTTTATTCTTCATCTTGTCCACAACTTTTTGGGTAACTGGTTGTGATACTTGTTTATGCATTGACTCTTGCAGAACTCGTTGTGGAACCTCATTTTTTCTACACAGTGCTTCGATTTGAACTTTACAATGCAACATTTGAGTGACATAAGCGTGTATATTTGTTTATTAATATTAAAATTGTTTAATTTATATTTTTGCATATCCCGATAAAATGTTATAATTTTGTGATTTTTAAAGTGAAACTTCTAATGGTGTGTTGTATATGGGGTGTTAACCCAGAAAACGGGCAAGCAAGTGAGCTAGCGAGCGAGTGAAGGCCATTAGGTAGCGAAGACTTGAACGAAATAAGCAATAGAAGAACAGGCAACAAATTTTTACGCATTGTCACGATGTTTGGCAAAAAATAATACGACGATGATGTGTATATATATATATATATATATATATATATATATATATATATATACGTGTAAACATTTGTTGCGTTCCTATTCTTTCTCTTGCGTATGCGCGCATATACATTACTTCATTGTGCGGGAACATTGCAGATTTAGAACGAAAACATGTTAGTCATCGACAGGCCAACTTAATCATAGCGGGCGGTGAGTTCCTTTTGTTTAACATGAAATCGTGACTTTATTAAATAGGTGTCTTTTTGAGAAACTATCTTTAAGTTTCACTTTTTCTTTGCTCCCCCAGGGCACAGAGTTTTCATTTTTGCGTGTTCATCTGTATAAACAATAATAATAATAATAATGATTAAGAGATTTTCAAATATTCCATTGATTTGATACGGCGACAACGAGATGACGTGTACTCGCATACTGCTGGCTATTTGTTATAGCAGACTGGCGAGAATCATAATGGGCGTTACTTCTTAAACTTCTTCTTCTTAAACTTCTTAAAGTAACTGTGAGTATATATCTCCATTTGCTAAAACAAATAATTTATATAATTAATATTTTTAATAAACTAAGAGGCGACCACGACAATTTATAATATATATAACCCCCCCTGGGGGTACATTGTACCTTCAGGGGACCGGAGCTCTAACCGGTACGGGGCGCGTCCACAGGTGGCGGATAGTGGAGTGACCTACAGATATGTAGGTTAGTAGGTTAGCTGCGAATAAGGCGTTAGCCAAATAAGCAGTCGTGGACCAAGAGCGGCTACTGGTGGAAAGCCTCAGGCAGGCGATTCCAGTAGTGACAGGGTAGGAGACACGAGGATGCAGATGGCCAGCTTGAGGAACTGGCTATTAAAAATCTGCATAAATCCTATGACTGTCTCTCCCTCGGCGAGTTTAGGTCGCCGTAAAAGCCTAATACTGTTATCTCCTCAGTAACAAACCGCTGCCTTGCGGATTAGGGTTTTTACCCAAAGGCTAAGGGAGACAACCCTGACAGAAAACAAACCCACTGCCTTGCGGTTAGGATATTTATCCAAAGGCTAAGGGAGTAAACCCTAACAGAAAATCTGGTGGAAGGCAACGAGAAACCACCACCGTACATTTTCCAAGAAAATTAACATGAAGTCTGTAAATATTGATTGTAATTTGCCATGTGATCCGACTAGCAATCGGCGTTCTGACAACCGGGGTCGGAATGTGAAATGGACAATCGGCCGTGCTGATAGAGACCCCAGGTATCGCATGGAAAATAAGCGACTGGGAAGATTTACTAATTTTAATAAGATTATTGGTACCTGGAATGTTAGAGGATTACTGAAAGTAGGGAAGCTCAAAATTGTAGAAATGGAATTAAAACGGTACGGCATAATGATATGTGGTATTTGTGAAACACACTATAGAAAATCGGGCCACTTTTCAACTAGCGACAATGTGATATATTGTTCCAGCAATGAAAATGGTCGTGTAAATGGTGTTGCAATAATTGTTGATAAAAGCTTAAATCGCTTGGTAACCGGATGTAAACCAAGGAATGACAGAATAATTAAAATTAGAATAGGACTCGAGCCGGTATCTATAAACTTCATTCAAAATTTATGCACCGACTAGTGCAGATGAAGAAATAGAACAGTTTTATAATGATCTGCAGGAAGAAATAAATGAAATTCCGAGTCAAGAAATGTTCATTGTAATGGGAGATATGAATGCAAAGATCGGAAAAGCTAATGACGACCATCATGTAAAAGATGTGGTCGGAAAATATGGTCTTGGTGCAGGTAATGAAAGGGGAGAAAGAATGTTGCACTTTGCCATTGAGAATCGATTAATGATAGCAAATACTATGTTTCAACACCACGCGAGAAGGCTTAGCACATGGAGATCTCCTGGTGATCTATATAGGAATCAAATAGATTATTTCTTTGTTCAAAATCGTTGGAGATCTTCGTGCAAAAATATAGTTGTACATCCAGGAGCAGAATGCGGATCCGACCACAACCTTCTGGTAATGGACATGAAAACGAGATTAAAAGTACCCATAAAACCTCAGTTAAATCATAAAATGGAAATTGGAAATCCCAACATATTTTAAAAAATAACGAGCGATTCAAAAAAGATTACAAAACAACCACGGCTGATGAACAATGGATTCAGCTGAAACAGGATATTGTAGCGGCAGTGAATAAATCAACAAAGAAAAGAAAAAGCGAAAAAAGTAAGCCGTGGTTCTCGAATGAAACAATGAATTTAATCGATAAGAGAAGAACAATGAAACACGGAGCATCATTTGATGAAATGTAGTGGAAACAAATGAATAAAGAAATAAAAAAAAGCTGTAGAAAATATAAGAATGATTATATGAGAAAAATTTGTGAAGAGATACAGAGACATGCGAACAACAAGGAACCGCATGATCTATACAAGAAAGTAAAGTTATTATCCAGAGACTTTAAGATGAAGAACTGGACGGCAGAAGATAGAAACGGCAATATAAGAACGGAATTAAAAGAAGTCGCAGAAATTTGGAGAAAATACTGTCAAATTTTATACAATGACGCTCAGTCCAATGATATTGATGGCAGGATACAACATGAAATGGCAACAGTCCTTGAAGAACCTGAACCGGAAATCCTGATGAGTGAGGTAGAAGAGGCTATTGGGTATCTGAAAAATAATAAAGCCGTAGGAACGGATGAGATACCTGCAGAGGTATATAAGCAAATTGGAAAAGAAGGGACCGCCAGAATTTATTCGATATGCAACACTATATGGATAACGGGAAACTGGCCAACAGATTGGTGCCAATCAGTATACATACCTTTATATAAAAAAGGAAATAGATAAGATGTGAGAATTATCGAACGATATCTCTTTTATCACACGCGAGCAAGATATTTCTACGAATACTGAACAATAGGATATACGCGTGGCTAAGGAAATATCCGCAGAACAGTCAGGCTTTATGAAAGGACGGGGCACACGGGAGCAGATTCTCAACATAAGATTACTAATAGAAAAAGCATGTGAATATAATGTACCCGTAGTATTGTGCTTTATTGACTATCAAAAGGCCTTTGATAATGTCCAATGGAATAAACTTTGGACAGTATTAACTGAAATGGGTGCACCAAAGCACATTGTACATCTTATAAAGAAACTCTACGAAAATAATAACAACATTGTGCGTATTGGAGTTGAAAAATCTGATGTCTTTAATGTTCGGAAAGGAGTTAGACAAGGCTGTGTTTTGTCACCTATCATCTTTAATCTATACGATGAACATATAATGCGAATAACAAACCTTAGATTTGCAGATGATACAACATTAGTAGCTGCGAATATGGATGAAATGGAAAAACTCCGGAATAAACTGAAACATATCAGCTCAGAATACGGATTAAGTATAAATAAAAATAAAACAAAAATAATGATAATTGACCGAGCAAACGTAATAACATACGATAAAGGAACACTAACCGACTATGAAATTGTTAGAAGCTTTGTGTATCTGGGATCACTTATACAGAATAAAGGTGGCTCTCAAGCCGAAATAAAACGGAGGATCGAAATTGCCAAAAGTGCCATGACGAAATTGAACAACATCTGGAAAGATAACGCTATTACGAAAAGTGTGAAAATACAGCTTGTCCAAACGCTTATATTTTCCATCATGTTATATGCGGCGGGGACATGGAAAATAAAAAAAAAACGGACAGAAGAAGAATTGACAGCTTTGAAAGATGGTGCTGGCGAAGACTCCTTCGAATTCCTTGGACGGCAAGGCGTACAAACGAATCAGTGTTAAAAGAAATTGGCGTTCCGGTAAGGCTGTCAGCGATAGTGCTGAAATTCTTCGGTCATTTAATACGTAACCAAAAAGGTATGGGAAGCACCATGATTATGGGAAAAGTTAAAGGAAAGCGACCACCCGGACGTACACCTATGAGATGGACGGATATTATACTGAAAACGACAGGCCTGTCTTTCATTGAATGCGTACACCAAGCAGTAGATAGAGATGAGTGGCGGAAAATTACACAAAAACGGACTGTTTGTTAATCACGATACCCTATTTAGGGTGACGACTATACATGATGATGATATATGTAAAATGAAATTTATATTATTTTAGTCAATCACGACTGGTAATAAGTATTTCAGATAATCTTTAGGTCGAAATATGTTATTTATTATAAATTATGAATATTTGTTAAATTTTTAATGAACTTGGTTCCGCACAATCAGATAAATAATTCATACATAATTATCGAATCAATTGGCATAAATAGTACAAAGATTAAATTATCAATAAGTTTGTTGACAGCATGACGGAATAATAAGCGCAAAAATTTTTTAATTAGTTACTAAAATTAAATAATCCCAATAAATAATTCTTAATAACTCGGCTAAGACCGTGATCGAATAGAGAATACGTAATTTATAATTTTCAACAGTATATACCTATACACATTCATATATATATACACACACACACATATATATATATATATATACACATATGTAAATGAACCTATGCTTGCGTACACAATTAGAAAGTTGTCATTTTTAATTATTCCGTCAAAATTTTTTTTCTGTATTATTAGTGTAAATGTTGCTTGCTTACTCTAAAAATTTAGTTGGTACATGTTTACTATACCTGAGATCCGTTGATTTGGTTTCTATTGCTGGTAAATTGAACTGGTAGCTTTTCGAATGTACCGACAGAGGACTTTAACTGTCTATTTTTACAATAATGTAAGTTTAAAAACTGAGTTGTATTTAGTTGGATAAAAAGGAAAAATCTTACATTCAATACACACACACATATATATATTTATTTATTTATGCAGGCCAGATTAATGTAGTATAAATTTGTGTTTTATCTATTTTACGTATTCAAACCACCGGGAATTCAAAATTATAAATGCGTACACCAAAAATTTAAATAATCCCAAATAGCTTTTTCAGTTTTTTTTTTTTTTTTTAATGCACCTACACAGATAAAAAATAAATAAGAAGATCAAATTTATTAGAGTTCGAATCGTAAATAGTTTTACCCCGGCGTATTTAAATGTCTAAAAAATAATAGAACCGGAGTTTGTAGACACAAATAACTTACTTCTTACCACGATATCTCCAGGTGAGCTGGAATGCGTCGTTAATGTGAATTTTTACCGGTTTAATTTGCGACGATTTTTGCCTACTACACTTCTACATCTACCGATATTACTACTATCACCGCCGCTAGCGCTATTGCTCTGCAGCATTTACTACGACTACATTTGCTGGTATTAGCCTCGTAAACTACGGTAGTAATTAAAGCGGTAATACTGCTTATTCCACCAATCCGTTTCTTCCAACGGTCAGTTCAGCTCAGTTCTCAGTTCTTGTACAGAGATCTTTCGTTCTTATTCTTCTGTCGGATAATAATTCTTTCGTTGACTCTGTTGTTGTTCCTGATAATGGTTTTTCCCTCTTACCATCTCGTCGTTATCTCATTGTCGGTATATAGTCTGTTTCTTTATCGTTAATTTTTCCTGGAACAGTTGAAACAACATAGCGAAAAATGTGTATTACCTCGGTAATTATGGACACGATACATATATATGTATACTATAAACGTACACACGGCAACACGCTTTTTGATAATTGAAGGACTGTTGTGTAAAAAATTAGGATGTGGAAGAAGACGAAGAGCTTCATAATTATCGTAAGAGAGATGGAGCGAATGATGGCATGATGGGAAGGGGAGAAAAAACGATAGAAAGGTCGGTTTCCCGGGATGGTCGTTAGGATTATCTTAAGTTAATTGCCCCCTCTGGATGGCGCGTTTCAGACTTCTCTACAGAACAGCTACTTACTCCCTTATATTTTATACTTCATTTTGTCGCTGGTAGAAGAATATTACTTTAGCTTTGTAGAGTCTTTGTTGTATGTAAATACATACATATATATATATATATATAAGTATGTAATAAAATGACACTACTACTAACTGTGTGTCACCCCCTTCAACGAGGGGTTGTTTATACTTAGTGTGTTTTACCGACATTTAAGCCATTACTACCACTACTAACGACAATTATTGTCGCATTTACTGTAACACACCTTTATCATTATCTTTGGCCGATTGTGTTCCGTTGTTATCACTATTTACGAGGTCATTACTGTTAGTTTATACCTATCCACTGCCTACCACCGTCACTTATTACACCAGTTTCTTGTATAATGTATAAACATCTATCTATCTATCTATCTATCTATATATATATCTATATATATATATCTATATATATATCTATATATATATACGTACGTATTTATGGTTGCGATAAATGTATATAAATTTCTGGCGTTATTACTCGTTCTCGGCGATAAAATCCACATATTTTATACAGAAAAAAACTTTTGTATTTCTCGAAAGTTCTTCATTACGAGGATAAAGACGGAAAAAGAAATTATAATAAAATCGTAAATCGTTCGAATATTATTAATTTTAAAAAGAAAAACGCGATCTCTCAGAACTAAAAGTAACGTCCGTTAGTAAAATAGGTAATTAGGAAAATCCCTCGATTAAGGTTCATAACGAACACGAACAAAACGCGGGCCCATAAATATGTCGCAATGGGGTCGCAGCTGATATTTATTTTCCTCTATACCAGTATCGTGAAAATCTGCAGACGATTTTGTAAAACTTTGAAGGCTCGAGCTAATCGTAAATATCATCATAATCATAGTGTTGTTCCGAAAATCGTATCTAGCCCATTATACCTTTATTTGTTTTCATACAAAAAGAAAAGTGCTATCACTTAAGGCACTAATTACACGTAACGTACGTGCGCGTGTATATAATATTATACAGAGTGGTGTGCTTTGCCTTCTCCGTGATAGATTTATGTCACAAGTTGGTATCGAACCGTCGTCGACCGTAGCTGTGTTGACAACCGAACGTTAAAGCAAATATACCACCGCGGCACAATACATCTATATGTATATAATCATCATTTATTCACCGGAACATGAGTACAATAAAAACAACCACAAAAACCTCTTACGGATAACTGTATATTTTTTATTAGCGTGGATAGTATTTCTGAAGTTGCGTGTGAACTAGATAATGATAGAGTGACTGATGGACCCACCATCCTTGTTAGTACCAATTACGTTATGGGATATTGATGGCAAAAGTTTAGAAGATCGATACATAAAAGTTGCTGCGAGAAAAACAACTGTCAGATGTTACACCGAAACGAAAAGTGGTCTATTATCGAATATTACATTATTAGCCGGTTATGATTCGAACACCGAACCATCTGAATGCTAGATCGTTGGTCTATCTAGTTGGCTAATCGAAAATTTCGATTCAGCTAGCATAATGGTATTCATCGAAACTTGCACATCTCGCTTGTAAACGAAGAGATTAGAAAATTCGCTACAGCACACAAGAAGAGGCTACACCCACATATCAATGTGGAAGCTACCAATTTATTTGATACTAGTCAAGACATCAGGCGTCTTAAAAGGTGCCACCCGTTAGACTTATTATGAAGTGATTAAATTCTATTACATAAATAGATTAATATAAACTAATTTTCGTAGTCATGGTCAATGGACTACTGACTTCAACCCATAAGCTGCCTAACAGGATGATCTTGTTAGTAAGCTACACTTTATTTTGATACTTATTTAACTTCAATGAGTTAATTATTAAAAAAAAAAAAAGCTATGTAAAAATTGAAAAATGAAAAAAAAATTTTTACGAAATTCAACTTTTATTTAATTATATCAGAAAAATTAGTGCTCCAAGTGGTTACCGTTCATCTCAATACATTCTAATTAACGCTTTTCGATGGATTTAATCATACATGCGGTCATCATTAACGATCTCAAACTCAACTATTATCCAAGTGTTTGAGATCTTCGACGTTTTGTATCGTATAAAAACCCGGTTCTTTAACATGCTCTAAATCGAAAAATGGAACAATGTGGGGTCTGGGGACCTTAGGGGTCAAGCGGTGCGGCCACCTCTACCAATCCAATCAGGGAAATGCTCGTTGAGGTAATTGCGAACTTCTTTAAGATGAAATACGCCGAAACGCCATCCTGCTGCAAAATTATGTTCCGTTCTTCGAATCTTTCATCTTCATCCAAAGTGGCGCATAGTTCTTGTAAAAATAGTAAATAGGGATTCGTATTGATCGATCTGTCGAAAAAATAGGGGCCAATAACTCCTCGATAATTCACACCAGGCTAAACTATTACTGCTGGAGAACTGACGCATGCGCGATTTTCGATGTTGCAAGCTGACTTTTGTCCCGTTCTGTACGTATCATCATCATCATCATATGCATTAATCTGATTCCAGATGTCGTGACTTAACACATGCAGTCAAGAAGAAAAAAGATTCGTAACATTTCTCCACGCTAAGCGATCTTCAGCCGTATGCATTATTTCATTTATCTGTACTTTTGTTAGTTGTTTGATGTAGTCAGTGAATCGTAATGGAAGTCTTCCTCGATTCCGACTTCCTAATACTTTTCCTTGAATAATTTGTTTCTCTAAGCCATTACGTCGAATGATATGGCGAAAAAATTTAAGGCACTGACGCTGTATTGTGATTACGAATGTCCGGTACGGTGCAATTAATGTTTCCATTAAATATTTTTAGTTTCTTTAGATATATTATGGTCTTTACATATTTTATTTAGTCTTGCTATTGAAAAATTTGCAATTCCGAATCTTCTTATTTCTTCTTCACGTCCACCCTATTTGTAAGTAGTACACGTAGGTATATTATTTTTTTCTTACGCTGTATGTCTGGTATCACATTAAAAACTGTTGGAAGTTTCTGAGCCTTATTATAATAAGCCAGCTTGTTTACTAATTAATTTGACTTTCGTCAATGGAAATTTTTTTTCTAATTTCTATTTATACAATAACTGGGAAACTTTAATTAATGATTAAAGTTCACCAGAAAAATGTAATAAAATCGTTTACTTTTTTCCCGGCTAAAATATCATTCGTAACAAAAATAATTTGGCAATATTTTGAAATTAATTATTAAAAAATAATATGTAAACTCTTATGTATCTATTAATTCTGATTGTTTAGCTTTGAAAATAGAAGAAATATTTCTTTTTTGATAATTTTTTGTTTCCTATTTAGGCGATAATTGGAAAAGTTTTATATACTCACAAATTTAATGAACTAATTTAAAAAATAATATACTCTATAATTTTTTTGGTGAAAATCATGTTCGTATTTTTTTCTTGTGACGCGCAGTTTTCATTATCAAACTGAGAGCGGCTATTGAAAATGTAGGTATATTTATTTGTGTTTAGACCAGCGCAATCTTGACTTAATGTTGTCTAAATTTTTCGATGAACAAGCGCCCTGCTGTGCGCACATCCATTTATCAGTGTTTGTAGTATCATGCCTGAGAACGGAGTTATTTACTCGATACACAGTTGTTTTTATACTAACTTGTTTTTTCCCATTGGGGCAATGACCGGCAACCACGTTGAATTAAGCTGGTGTCCAACTTCTTTATTGCAATTTGGTTGTTTAAAAATTTCAACTGGACCTATATTTATCCATTTTTGATAAAATTTCAAAATTGTCAAATTGTATTTCGTCATTCCCTGCACACTGATGCGAAACCACTGCAGACGAATCGTTCCTTCTATTCCTTACAATCTGCCTTGTGTTCTTTTAGTCTTTGATTAACGCTTCTACCAGTCTGTAACAATGTAGCTAAGCCCCGGACAATGGTGCGACTGCTTGTGCACATACTTATTCGTGTGTTGGCAAATTGGATAAAAATTGTAGTTTGTTACAGCAACAACTTGAAGATGTCATGGTTCCGGATGATTGGAAACGTGTAAATTACATTACCTCCACTCAAGCAAAATGAATCGATATTTGCAAAAAATAAAAACATATTGAAAAGTTCAATAAATTAAATGCCGCCCAGAATAAAACCACGATGATGCAAGAAAAAAATACAATCTAACAAGGTTTGAGGTTCCTGAAAGTATTGTTACGGTTCTAGAAAAAGGATTGAATTTTGGAATAGCGCCCAAGAAAATTCCGGTGGTAGAAATAATTAGCAACATTGAAGAAGGTATTGGCAGTGTTCAAAAAGAAACCGCTGAAATTATCGGGCAAGAGTGTGCGGTTATTTTACGTAACAGTAGGCCACCCAGAGCCAATCTGTCGCACAATGAACATTTGGCACTCGTGGACTTCAGAAGAAGTTCTGACGTTGTAATTTTAAAATCAGATAAAGGTGATGCTGCTGTTCTATTAAAAACAGAGGAATATAAAAAGAAAATGTCAGAGCTGATTGAACGCAGTCCATACTTAGAAATTAAATAGTATCAAAAGTAAAAAATTATCTCAAGACCAGTAACCTGGATGCAAAAATAAAACGGGCTCTTAAAGTTCACGAGCCAACCTTGCCGAGATTACATAGATTACCTAAGATTCACAAGAATGGCTGCCCAATGAGACCTACAGTATGTGCAATAAACATTCCATCTTACCTATTGGAAGACTGGATTTCTAGTAAACTTAAACCACTGGTAGGCGGTACTCCTACACACATCAAAAACTCATTTGAATTTTTGTAGAAAATTAATAACTACCAGGTAGGAAAATAAGATATTATGTTGGTTAGTTTTTATGTGGTATCTTTATTCATAATGTTCCATTTATGGATACGATAAAAATTATAAAAAGCCATATCGTAGATGTAAATGTACTGAACGACACAATCGTCAGCAACAATTATTTTACTTTTGATAATAAAATCTACAAAGAAATCGATGGCATGGCGATGGGATTTAGATTAGCACCAATTTTTGCAAATATATTCGTGGAGTATTTGAAGAATGATATAATAAAAAAATGGTCCCCTAAATGCTGGCTTCGGTACGTGGATGACACGTTCGTGATATGGCGGCATGGTAATGGAAAGCTGAATGAAATCTTGATGTACTTGAATATGTTTCATAGTAACATAAAGTTCACAAGGGAACAAGATCACTTCTTCTCTGCGTAGGTAGATCGGTCAGGCCCTGCTGAATTTTAGTAATTCTGAAAATCTAGTCTTGGCTTGTTTGATAGCGCAATTTTTTAATGGATTAAGTATGTCACTTGATGGCACCGGTAGAAACTGAACTAGTGTCATATATGAGGCATCTGTTTCCTTTCTCGTTTTAGCTAATATAGCTGTGTTCAGTTACTTTTCTTTCCTGAGATAATGAAATAATATTTTCAGCTATAGGATGAAACATTTTGATTTTTTGCTGCATATTTCATGAATGGAACATAGGGAGTCTGTAAATATAGCTAGTTTAGCACTGGTTTCGTGTGAAGCCATCAATACAGCTTGCATAATAGCAAAGAGTTCGCATGATAAAACTGAAAGTAGCAAGGTAGAGGATAATAAATCGTTATGTATGATGGCGCAGCAACAGCCATTGGTGTTAACATCCATGTAAAGAGCCCTGTATATCCTATGAAGTTTGAAAGAAGGTTTTGAAAAGCTTTTTTTAATAAATGTGTTTCGGAGTGGAGGTACGTAAGGAGTGAAGTATCAGTAAAAACGATTTGGATGTGTCAAGGAGAAGTTAAGAAAGGATTGATCGGATCTATTGGTGGAATAGGAGGGATCTGAAGATTGTTAACTGCACATTTTTTATTTCTGTTGAAAATTTGTTAAACGCATATTTTGTAATGATCATGATTGACGTTCGTTGTACTCATTGGTAATTGTGTTGAACCAAATAAATGTATATAGCATTTTAGAAGAATATAATGTCGATGAACGGTATGTATAGAATAAATTATAACACGGGCTGTTGGAGATAAAAAATATTCAAAAGTACAATAATCCTTATCTATACAATAATCGAAAAACTTAACTAACCACAAAAATAGACGAATAAAATAAAAACATAATATAAATAATTATATATATATATATATATATATATATATATATATATATATATATATATATCGGTCTACTGTTGGATGTAAGTTCTCCCCAAAATATACGATATTATACGAAAAAAACAGAAAGCTAGTCAGGATGCGAATAATGATGATAATGATGATGACGACGACGACTAAAGTATTAGAGTGTTATCGTCATTTAGTATATTGAATATAAGAAATGCGTGCACGTGAATTTCTAATGTAGGCATTAATTAAGTATATAATTGTTTAGATGTGCACCAAAACGTGATCGTTACATAAAGTATATTCATCTGTATGTGATTGAATGAATATGTGTACCAGTGGTAACATTTGGAGATGGCATGGTGTTAATTACATCTAACAAATGTGCTAATAAGACCGTTGCCGTCTTACAGGCAACCGGTACATCATACTTAAATGGACACAAAAGTGAAATTTCCAAATAAATCCTGAAAAATGTACACACGTCTCATTCTGCAATAGAAATGCTCATAATAAGCAGTTAACGTTAAACAATATACTGGTACCGAGAGGCAAAGGGACGATATACTTCGTAGTACATTTATCTGGCACTCTAAACTGGAAGGTTCATATACAGAAGAAGAGGAAGGAATTGGAAGCTGAGAAACCTATACTGGCTTATATCAATCGAAGCTGTCGCTACGAAATAAACTTTTAATATATAATACTATGCTCAAACAAATATGGAACCACTGTGGGGATGCGCTAAACAATCGAATCGGATGATCATCCAGCGGTTTTCGAACAAAGCCCTCAAATTGATATATCGTATTGGTACGTTACTAATGAACTAATCCATCGAGATTTGGGGATTCATACGACAAGGTCATCGACAGGCGAACTCAAAATCACATGATGCGTCTGCACGGACTTTCCAATGAGCTATCGGAAATTCCAAACAACAAACCGGTGACGAGACTCTGAAGACGATCAAGATTCAAGATAGTGTAAATAAATAGTGCAGAACACACTAATATGTAACGAGTCTCCTTTGAAAATTCGTTGATAGCCTACTAGGCTAGGTACAAATTGGTAAATAGAAAAAAAAAAAGAAAAAAAAATTATGGTCATATAATAGTGATGTGGAGAATCGGAAGAAAAAGAGGGGAAGATATAAATGAAAAGAATTACTATTATTATTTCGTTATTGTTATTATTATTTTCATCATCATCATTAAACTAATGATTATTATTATGATAATTATGATAATTATTATTATTATTTTACTGTATACGAGAGACTACAGGAAAGGGGGCAAGCAAAATTCGAAGGAATTATCTGATTTTTATATTAATTAGTATATTTATTTTATAAAGACATGTAACTGGAAAATATATCAGCATAACGAGATGATGAAAATTCGGTAGGCTTTCTATAGTGTAGATGAATTCACAATCATCGGGTATTCTTATTTCAAAGTGAATATTACATAGAATGAAATTTCCCAACATTATTATTATTATTAATCATTATTATTATTATTATTATTATTATTATTATTATTATTATTATTATTATTATTATTATTATTATTACTGTTATGATCATATACTTAGGAAGGGGAAGTCGGAAGAAAAAGAGGGGAGAGATATAATAAATGAAAAGAGAATTGCACATACGGAAAATAATATCTTGAACGGGCGATGAAGGAAATTGAAAATTTAATACCAACAAAAACAGGCGGCGTTTCTTTCTTCTTTTGGAAAATTGAGAGATGGAAACTAAACTTGTTCTTCTTTTGTCGTTGTTCGAAGAAAACAAGACCATGAACGTTTAAATATGGTACAAACGGAGGCTCTGACACGGTGGTACTTTGCCGAGCTTATAACCAGTGCTATCGCCCGTATGGCGTTATATATTGTATAAATAAAATGAAATTGTCGGAAACCTCACGTCCGTAATAAAAACCAATGGATGTCCGACGTGTGATAGCGAACGAAATTCTAAGAAGATGACGATCGAAGACCGGCCATATTTGAAAATATAGTAATATTGACGAATGAAAATCGGTCGCATATGGCGTGTAATTTTAAATGAACAATCTCGATGTCGAACATATACTCATTTCTCCCAATTTCCAGCCCTTAATCCCTGGTTCTATATTATATCCCGACGATAGTGGTTGTACTATTCCTAATAATAATAATAATAATAATAATAATAATAATAATACTACTATCAGCGGTGGTACTGGTAGTAGCAGTAGCAGTATTTTAATTGGATTGAAATATCGTTAATAAGGCAATACAGATTATTAAATAAATCGCAATAAACGATATAGATAGAGTCCGAGCTAAAATTCGATAAAAATATGTTGCGCAATGAAATATGTATATAGAGAAGAATAAAGTAATTGACGAGAAACAGCGCAGATTTTAAAGGAAGAAGTCGGTCAGTTGGTTGAAGTAAGAAGGAAAAGTTTGGAAAAAAAAGGAAATAAAGTTTTGACGATATAAATAGATTTTACCAAAACATTTGACGCCTTTGAGCTATTCGAGCTTATGGATAAATTAGAGGATACGGGAATAAAAAGTCAAAAAGAGGCTTGAAAGCTATTTAATAGATAAAAAAAAAAAAACAGAACAGTGATTAGTGTAAATAATCTTGCGAAGTGAACACGCGGGTATGAATGTAATATAGCGCTAATATTATTATACATCGCGAGAAAGATACAATAGCTCGATATAATGATGTTAATTTTACAATCAGTAGCATGGCCCTTGCGCAAGGATGACACGCAAAATCGTGAACCGTTTCAATTTTTTTTTTTTTAAAGCAATGACAAACCACCACACACACAACATCATATGCGGGATAGTAATAATATAGTACCCTACAAAAACCAATAGGGTTGCATTGTGTACTGACAACAAAGCGATTACAATCAGTTCTCCCGAGTGTGTGTGTGTGTGTGTGTGTGTGTGTATCTACGCTAATGCCACATTACGATTGTCTTGTATTCTACTTACACTGTACGACAAAATATGTATAGGTAAATAGTCGCCTACCTCCAATACGAAGGCGGTACTTAATGATGATGATATCAAGTTATCCGAATAGGTAGAACTTGACTTTTGTAAACTTAAAATTTAATTCATTCAAACGAATGTATTCTCGGATGAGATATCCTATCAACTCCGAAAAAATGCCATAAATGCGGACGCGCATTCCCGATTTCAAATAATTTATGAGCACTCAAGCATCATTCATATTCACCTACACTCTAACGCGAAACGAATAAATATTCGTTGTATATCACTAGGACACGGCAAATGTTAACTTATTGCGAGGACAGATTCCGCCAGTTTGTTCTTGTAATAATGAAGAATTAACAATACTGCTACAAGTACCAAACTTAATATACTGAATGCGGGCTATCGTCGTCACTAAAACAGTTGTTATAGTCAAGTTCGAGCTGATCCGTTTGCAAGGTTTCTTCGCGAAAACGCTAGACAAGTGTGTAGACACGATGTTTGTAACGTGTAAATATATTTATATTTTTTTTCAGGAAGTTCCACTTCTCGATCATTATCACCATCGTCGTCGTCGTCGTATTTTTCGTATTTGAACATTTGTAGTCCGTTATTTTTGGGAGTCAAAGTCAGCTTATGCAACGCAGTCGCGTATGATGCTATACGGAGTGAGGTGCAATTGCCTTGTATGATGATGGAAAACATTATATCCCCCAATATCTACCGAAGTCAAAAAAGAATATAGGGGCAGATCGGTGGAGAGTTGACATTGTGAGAAATGCACCAATTGGATTCGAGTTGAACAAAGCACGGATCACTGGGGGAACGTCCGGTAACACACTCAGCAGCCGGTTAATATAGACGTAATGGAATTTAAAGCACGAGAGCAGTCTAATTTTCTACCTAACTTCCTAATAGTCTAATTATGTTGTTGATGAAAGACAAATTTAAAAAAATACTTTTCGAATAAACGTAAAATTATTGCGCAATTTTTAAGATTATATAATGGAAGGAATCGAGCGACGCAATAATTTCTAAGTAATTCGGAAGTTGGATTATTACAAAGCGTTGGAATTAACGAAAACGATAACTCGGCTGTTAACCGTTGTAGCGACAATGCGCTCGCTGAAAAATAAGAATTTTGAAAGAAAAAAGAAATATAAATAAATTAAATGCAAGACAACCTCGTGGAAAAATGAACAAAAGGGTATGTATATACATATTACATATATATAATATAATATAATATATATATATATATATATATATATATATATATATATATATATATATATATATATATATATATATCTACACAGAGACAGTGGAAGAAGGAAATGGATAAGTTTCTGCGAAACAAAACGCAAATCTAAAATATCGGAAATGGTAAGAGGAAGAGAGAACCCCCAAAACTAATAATGAAAGTGTTAAAAAAAAAGTTAGCCCCCTAACCGAAAGTTATTTTTTAAGTTTATCCGGTCGCGCCCTGTTTGGTTTTCAACGAAAACGTTACTCTAAAATAAAAAGCCACCGACAATATACAGTCCAAGAGTTGTTTGAAATTAAAAATATAAAACCAACGACAAGAAAATAGCGCACGTAGTAGAAGATTTCATTCTCCTGTCTGGGACCGATGTTTATTTTTATTTTTTTTTGACTTCGT
Source organism: Coronaproctus castanopsis (assembly GCA_032883995.1). Taxonomy (NCBI): domain Eukaryota; kingdom Metazoa; phylum Arthropoda; class Insecta; order Hemiptera; family Monophlebidae; genus Coronaproctus; species Coronaproctus castanopsis. The sequence continues at coordinate 289,269,786 of CM065052.1, forward strand.
ACATTACTTCGACGCGGTTAATAATATTCAGCGTCCAGAACGCTTGTATAGACGATGTTAGATGACGATGACGTCGTTGACAGCATTTTCTTTTAGCGCTTTAGTTTTAATTTTTCCTTTTTTTTTTTTTGAGTTAAAAAGGGCTGTTTAGTTGTTAACGTTTTCTGTGGTCTACTACGAAGTCCTCCGAAACGGGAAGGAAAACTTTTCGACGGATCACACACATATATACACGCTCTCATGTATATATATATATATATATATATATATATATAGTGTATAAACAAGCGTAATGAAACTGGAATAAAGCGAAGCGATAATAATCGTAAAAGAATAGTGCAGTCGAACGAGTGAATCTGTATAACGAGTTAAAAAATTTATTCCCTCCAGCTGCAAACAACAACAAAAAATCCCGAAGTAAAAAAACCCAGGGGATTAAAAATTCCGGAGTTGGCCGAAGAATTTGTCTTGTTTTAAAAACGGACGCAAGAAAATGAAATTTTGTCTATTGTAAGATTCGAACATAGGCGTTCTTACGGTTTCCACTGTTATACGCAGACGATATTGCGCTGGTTGATATTACAAGGGATGCTCTCCCGGCTAGAGTCAAGACTTGGAGCAAGTAGTTGAAGACATTTTGACTTACAGTTAACGTCAAGAGATGCAGATATTAGTGAATCTATTAAAATTGGCGGCAAAACATTACTCCGGATCAATAATTTTCTAATATCTAGGATACCATATACAGGCATTTTAATGTAGTCCGCGGTTGTATAAGAGGAGCCGGGTAAAAGTAGAGGTCGATGGTAGGAGTGTTGTGCGTCAAGCGTTAAAAATAAAAACCATATCGTACTCTCATTATATAACGGAGAATGTTGACTTACTTGTAAGCTGGAAGAACAATCACCGCAAGTGATGGAAATGTGGATTCTAAGGGGTGCACGATTAACGGATCACATTAAGAACGAAATTATCCGGAAATGAATGGAAGTCGTGTCGGTTACCGACAAACTGCGTGAGAGCCGGCTGAAATGGTATCAAGTTAGGGCAGATCTATCCCTAGTATTTTATCGTTCTGGCTGGAAACGTACCATAAGTTAAGCAGACCCCAGCGGGAAATTGTTTATGGAAAAGAAGAGGAACGTTTCGTGATAATGATCGAATCAAATCAAAATCAAATCACGTTTATTTGATACGTCAACGCGCGATAAATACGCGAGTAAATTTCAATAAGAAACAAAAAGATACTTAGATAACCTTACTATACGGAGTAGACGTAATGAGCTTTCAATTCTAGCTTGTTAAAACTTAAAGTCAAACGCAAGGATAAGGTATTAATTTATGAACCAACGCCCAAATACTTTGGAATCTAAACAGACAGCTAACATACCGAAAGCGCTTGAAAAATATGTCTGCAAAAATCAGGATCAGAAATAATATTATACAAAAGCTAACTGGTACTAATTGCGATGCTTCAGCCACGGCATTGCGCTGTCCTTAATATACTCTGCAGCGGAACACAGAGTATCGGTTTGGCTAAACAATTGTCACGCCGGAAATAGTAAATATACAACTGAATATAATTACGCGGTCAATTTTAAGGACGGTTAAACCCAAAGAAATTTGACTGGCTGCTAGTACCCACCAATATTACATCATCTCACATATGTAGGAAAGTTGCAACTGCGCCGGAATAGGCAAAGTACAAAGCTCTACTGAAACTTCCAATAAATGAATATACACATTGCATCCCGTAACTTCTGGGACTGGTGCTGTCAAATGGAAACTAGTAGCGCGATCTTCACGAAAATGTATGAACTTGTTTCTACATATTTTTTCTACAGGTGGTTAAATTTTTAAACAGTTTCAGTTTGGTGTTATTTTATGCGACATGTAGTTGGTTACGTACGTCATGGCTGAAAATCGCGAACAACGTACTGCGATTAAATTTTGTTTTGAAGCTGAAAAAAATGCGACGCAAACGTGTTAAAATTAGCTTATGGTTAGTCTGTAGTAGGTCGTACTACAGCATTTCGCGATGGTTTAGTGCGTTTGCGTCGGGTACGTAATCGATTTAGGACGAGGAAAGGAGCGGACGGCCTTGCACCACGAAAACGTCTGAGAACATCGCTCGTGTCGCCGCTGTGTTTGAACGAACATCGAACAGCTGGCTGTAGGATGGTGACAGACCTCACTGGTATTCCGAAAACGATTGTTCAACGAATTATAACGAACGATTTAAAGAAGAGGAAGCTGTGCGCGAGGTTTGTTCCACATTTACTGACAGACGACCAAAAACAGCAGCAAGTTTGTCATGCGCAGGACGTTCTTAAAACGAAAGAGATCCAAATTTTCTTCAGAAAATAATCACGGGAGACGAGAGTTGATGTTTTGCATATGACACCGAAACAAAACGTCAAAGTGCGGAATGGTGTTTAAAGATTCGCCGCAACCCAAGAAACTTCGTTTTCAAAATTCGAAAGTCAAGGTGATATAGTTTTTTTTTTTTTATTTAAAAGGTATTATTCACAAATAATTTGTTCCTTACGGCACCACTGTAAATGCCGCATTCTATAATGATGTTTTGGATCGCCTGTGTTAAACAACCGGAATTGTGGAATGATCGTTCGTTTTTCTTGCTGCACGATAATGCCCCGGCGCATACAGCCGCCCTCAACGTCCAGTTTTTGACCAAAAAAATGGTTCTAGTGCTTCGCCACCCCAATACTCTCCAGACATGAGTCCTGCAGACTACTTTCTGTTCCCGAAGCTGAAAATTGACCTGAAAGGAAATAATTTTTCCTCGATTGCAGAGATTGAAGCAGCTGTGACGAGCCGACACTCAAGGCGATCGAAGCCGAGGTTTTTTTTTAAGGGCTTAAACAAATTGAAAGATCGCACTATTACTTGTATTAAATCTAAGGGAGACTACTTCGAATAAAACTTGTGTCGAAAAAATGCTTGATTTTTGTGGGTTTGGGAGCACCAGTCCTAGAATTTATGGGGCGCACCGTGTATGCCTCAGGTGCATAGATTGAAATCACGAAGATCGTCGTATGCGTTCGATGAAGATGTAATCAGAGAAAAATACGTAGGAACGCGAAGATGGAGTGAACGGTAGATTAAATTAAACCCGGATTACATATGTACATATATCGCAAAAGCTATAGACTTACGCTTACAAGGAAAAGTTGTAATTATCGACCTTTACAACCACGTATACACATATTACCATACAACATTCAACTATCAGACATGTACATATATACGTACACATATTTACACATGTACAATTTATGCAACCTATACACACATCATATTCGCATACATTGACGTACATATACCATCATCATTATCAGGGTGCCGTGTCCGCTTTCGAACGTTAGCTAACATGCTGGCAGTTCTACGTCTGTCTAAACCTGCTCGGAACAAACTTATTACTGGTAAATTGTACCAATCCGACAGATTCTGTAACCAGATTATCTTCTGTTTCCTGTAATATTTCCCTGCATTAACACGTGGAGCAGGCTGTATCGTTCTGGACGTCGTATTATCGAAGTATATTAATTTACGATCCTTAACTTCTTTCACTACTTGTTAAAGTCGGCAAAGGTGCTGACGAAAATAGAGTAGATGAATTTAGACTTGGTATCCGCAATGACAGAGGAAATTTGTTCGTTGATTTTTGCAAAGAATCGAAATTATGTATAATGAATACTTTTTTGAAATTACCGTGTAGACATTTGTATACGTTGAAGTCGCCAGAGGATAGACCGGATCATATAACAAGGAATCAAACTGATTACATTACAATAAATCAGCAATGCCGAAATGCAGTGAAGGTAGTTCGAATACTTCCAGGAGCAGATGTCCCTACTGACCATAATCTACTAGTAGGAATTATAATGTTACGGTTAAAACAACTGAAAACTAAGCAGCTGTCACGAATGATTGACGAAAATTACCTTCAAAATAACCAACAAAAGATTAGTGAAGCAACGGAAAGTAAATTTGAAGAAATAGAGCAAAATGATTCTGAAAATCAGTGGTACATAATTAAAATCATATTGCAAGAAACAACCAATAAAATACCAAAAAAAAAAATATGAACAAAAAACAAAAGTGGATGACGAATGAAATCTTAACACACTGATGGAACAACGGCGACAATACAAAAACAAAAATCAAGAGAAGTAAGTTGATATTAATGGCCGAAAAAGTATGGGAGGCAAAAAAAAATCTGGTACGAAGAACAGTGCTCCCAAATTGAGGCCTTAAAAGAGAAAAATAACACGTTTGGTATGTATAAAAAAATAAAAGACTTAGTTGGCCCATTTAACAACACGCCCAATAAACTGGTAGATAAAAAAAGGATAGAGTAATTATAAATAAAGATGTTATATTAAAAGAATAAAAACAATATATAAAAAACTTATTCCATGATGTAAGATTACAATCGAGAGATAAATTCAGGTCCTGCAATTATGACGGATGAAGTAGAACAATTTTTAGATTGTGGAATGTAGTGATTTTTTATTACTTTAATTACAAAAATCAGTTAAAATTACTAAAACATTATTTTCTTGAAATTCACAAAGCTTTTCGGCAATTACGCCACTATCGAGCGATATTTAAATTTAGATAAAAATAAAGATTTAAAAAATAAAAACACATATCTTACTCGTTCTAAAAAAAAGATAAGGAAGCGTGGCGGTAGTGCCGACAACCAAATATTAAGAGAAAAAATAATGATTACGACGAAGACGATTGTGATAACAAATTTGAAAACGATTGTGAAAATGATAATAACGATAAATTATTAAAAGCGATATTATACAAAATGAATGAGATGAAAAATGAAATGAAAAAAGAAAATGAACAAATGAGATTAGATATGCTCATCGAACAAAATAAAGAAAAAGATGCTATAATCGAAAAATTACATATAAGAATAAACGAACTATAGTCGGCGAGACTCGATTGAAATTTATGGTATAAAAGAAACCGAAGATGAAAAGATGGAAGAAATTGTTTATAAAATAGTTGATACATTAAATGTAAAATTAGGAGAAAATGACATACAATCAACTCATAGAATGTTTGGATCGGCAAAAAATAAAAAAATTAGACCGATAATAATGAAAATGCACAAAAAAAAGCAGAGGAATTATTAATAAATAAAATTAATAAATGATGACGTATATAAAAACGGAGACCGAAATAAAATATACATAAATGAAAGTACGACTCCCTATTATAAGCAATTACTCTGGATGTCGAAAAATAAAGCTAAAGAAACTGGATATAGGTATGTTTGGTTTAGAAGAGGGAAATTATTGATAAGAAGACAACGAGGAGATCAAGCCAAGCGTATATACAGTGAAGAAGATATAGATAAACATATTATATAAATAAGATATTAAATATATATTACTATATTTGTATATATGTGTATATATATATATATAAATGGATAAAGTAAAATTAAGTATTAATTTTAAGTTGATTATATCAAAGTCGATTGTTAACGGCGCGGTAAATAGTTTTTATAAGATGATCAATATGTGGCCTCCATGTTAAACGCGTATTCAACGTAATACCCAAATACCGTATTGATTTGCAAAAGGGAATAACTCCATTTTCTGTTGTGATAGAGAAGTTATTGACTGTGAGATGTCTGTATGTAAAAACCGCTGCCGCACTTTTCTGGGGACTTAGAGTTAACCCCAACTTATAAAGAACTCGTTCGATTAAATCAATATCCATATTAATATTACATACGGCGTCGGAAAATGATGTATTGGAACTAAACACCGCAATGTCATCGGCATAAAGGAGAGTTTTGGAATACAAAGGCACTTGAGCCAGTTCTGAAATATATAAATTAAAAAGCAACGGACTGAGGGAAGAACCCTGAGGAATGTTAACATTCTACGTAATTTATACAATACTCGTTGAGGGGGTGATCCTTTCATACTGTTGACTCTTTATAAGTTGCTAATTCGTTATAAAATGGAGTATGGTTGTGTTTTTTATGGATCTGCAGCTGAATCATTGTTAAATAAGCTTGATCGTGTGCAAAATGAGTGTGTGAGGCTCTGTATTGGTGCAGTTAGAAGTACTCCGATACCGGCATTGTTGGCAGAGTGTAAGATTCCTCCGTTACAGCTGAGACGGAGTTATTTAGCATTAAAGCTCTTGATCGGTAGAATGTACATAGATCGCTTTCCGCTATACAATTTATTCTACCACATTTATTCCAACTGGCGGTTTTCAAACAGCAAAATGCCTCTGCTGGCTTCGGTTTTACCTAGGTTGGATGAATTTCAAGTGCAGACTATGCGAATTCATATACCCATCCAATTTATGTTACTTTATTCATACAATTTTGCCAATAAAATAACATTTTTCTTTCCAGAGAACTACGTCCATTGGCCTCCCCCACTGACGCGGGCTACATTTAATAATATTATCGCTGAAAATTTTCCTACGCATATCCTTGTTTATACAGATGGATCGAAGTCAGCTCAGGGAACTGGTGCAGCAGTTTATATCCCATCTCTTAATATTAGCAGTGCATATAAATTATCTGATCTCTGTTCCTCATTTACAGCTGAGTGTGTGACAGTATTTCTTTCTTTGTCGTCCTTAATTGATGCGAATCTTCCAGGTAATTATCTCGTTGTTACCGACTCACAGAGTATTTTAAAGGCTATTGAATGCAAAGGGAAGGTGTCAGATTCGTTGATTTCAGCCATCATGTTGAAACTTAATCAGCTGATAAACCTCAGTATATTTGTGTCATTCTTGTGGGTACCGGGACATCGAGGAGTCCCCGACAATGAAATGGTAGATGCAATAGCTAAAAGGGGTTCTTCTAGTGGTGTTTTATTCTCTTCAGTTTACACAGTCTGATCATAAAAAGCTTTGGGAACAGACATATATGGAGTGCATACAGCGGTCGCCTCTTACCGCGTATTATCAGCTGCAGCCGTCTCTCCCTAGGTTCCCGTGGTTCTACGTTTTCAAAAACATCAAGCGGAGAGGAATTGTGCTTATCAACAGATTGCGGTTTGGGCATTGCTTGTTGCCGGACCGCCTGTTCGTTATGCAGCTTAGAGATAATCCGTATTGTCCTCTATATGCTGGTCGTGTAGTCTGCAGATCACGTGTTCTTCGAATATCCTTCATTAACAGCATTACGTTCTGAACTGTATCTCAAATTACTGTACGCATCTCGTGGTGGTCCTCCTTATAACGTAATGTCACTTCTGCATGTTGAGAATCTAGATTTGTTCCCGGACATAGCGACTTTTCTCGAGAAGTTGTCCTAGTTCATAAGAATATGAGTTAGTGAACGGCTCCACGTTGGGTAAGCTGTAAAGGCATCCCCATAAAAAAAAAAAAAAAAAAAAAAAAAAAGTAGATTGTATTATCTCTTACTGTATAGCCGGGAAGGAGAATTATCTGCAGCGGTGATATTATCGCTATTTATGATGGTTGCATACACTATATTGAGTTCGGTATCGTTTATTTGTATATCTAAGTTAATTTTAAGTTGATTATATTATTTGTATTATCGCTGGCGGTACTCTCCCATAGCTGGAAAGGAGGATCATTTGCGTGAGCGGTGATATTATCACTATTTAAGGTGACGTACATATGCAATTCCTTTAACGGCACATGTTGAAACCGCTATTACATAAAACGGACTTAAATTCAAAAACCCAATTTTAAGTTTTCACGGTTGATTCTCGTACATACATTAAAATATTATCATTTTTAGTGTAGTTGTAAGTATTTGAGATATCATTTCTATTAAACAATTTTTAAATATCGATATCGGAATAAAAAATTTTATATTTTTTCCCGGATTCAAACCTTTAAAATAATTTTATCTCAAACAACGGTATATATGACGTAATTTGGATTAAAATTTCCATTTATACATTCGTCAACTTCTGTATTTACTTCATCGAGATATCGTGCGGCTACTTTTAAATCTATAAATCGTTTGGCTCGATGAAAATTTTTCAGTGTCAAACAGTGGCAACATACCGCAGTTCACTACGGATCGGAAGAAGGCAATCTGATCGGAATGAAGTTGCTCTGTTCCGCATACGCTGTGGACACACATTTCTTATACACAAGTATTTCTTTCTAGGCAAGAGTGCATCGTTATGCTCGTATACCCCTTACTATTCCTCACACATTCTCCTATCATGTCCTTTGTACTCAGCTCACCGTCTTACTGTTGGACTTGCATTCTCTCTGACCGAAATCCTACAGTATTCACCATCTGCTGAATCTAAACTTACAACTTTTCTTGCTTTATCCAACCTTCTCCCCTTAATCTAACTACCCTTCCGTGCCTCTGGCCTTAGAAGCAGTATAAGGCACGTTAAATAAAAAAAAAAATATAAGAAAATTGACAGATCCCAATTTTTGAAATAATTTTTTCTTATAACAACTTTCCCCCGTATTTGCTCGTAGACAAAATTCTTCATTTCTCCCTGGACCAAATTTTTCGTCTGACGCGCGACATAATCTATCTTTGTAACTACATTACTAGCGGATTTTTTTTTATCGTGTTCCAACGTAATGGACACATCACTTTAATGGTCGTCGATCGAATTGTTTTTAGAGAATTTTATTATTAATTTATTTCGCTGAATCGGCGAATATCCTAGATGCGTAAAGTTGTAATATCGTTCCGCCGGAACAATTTATGACGGTCGGGTTTTTTTTTTTTTTTTCGTGCGAAGGCGGGAAATTCTAGATAGTCAGGGAGTTGTGTAGCTTTTGGCAAGTTATCGCGGTAATGTAATAAAAATGAAAACTAAATAAGAAAAAAAGGTATCGAAGTATTTTCAGGAGTATCGAAATGCGACACATTCGCGCCTTTTCTCTTTCTTCCTCTGGAAATGAAACACACGCATCCCTTTTAATATTGTCTATCGTATTTCGTATTATTTCGTATTCGAGAAGCTGATTAGTCAAGCGGATCTGCAGCAACGAACTGGGATGTATTATATGTGTGTGTGCGCGTAAAGTGTACGTTCGCATTAAACTCGTAAATATGTCGAATAAGACTGTTTTGTTGAATTGGAGCCGTGCGTAGTAATTTTTTTCTTTTTCTTTTTTTTTTGTAGTTCTATCGCACAGTATAAGACGAGGAGGGTATATGCCTGTCAAATAAAAATCATACATTATGTTCGAAGTTTGCCTTTAACTTTGAAAAGTTGTTACTAACTACCAGCAGCCAACAAAATGGCGATGCCGTACCGGCCGGCTAACATTTCTTTCTACGTCGCTGACGAAATAAACTACCAATTTATGTCTTTTTACCCTTCCTTCATACAACACCTAAGCGACGTATTTACGTCATTTTCCCCCAGGGATTTTTCTGCTCGACTATTATTACGTTACACAGAGAGAGAGAGTTTAGAAAATGAAAAGACGAAGAGGGAAAAATCGGACGAGAGAAAAGCTCTATTTAGTAATAAAAAGACGACGGATGGAAGTAATAGTACTATAGTGTGAGTAGTATTATTAGTGGAAGGGGGACTCTTTGCTTTCTTGCTTTATTCGAAACCCCGGAAACGGCTAACAGCGAAATTAGGATTCAGGTCGCGCTTTTTACGAGATAACAATCAACATTGAAACCTTATTTTCTAACGTGTACTACATACACCCTGCCCGTATTATATACGTTTCGTTACTTCTACTACCTTTTGTCTATTTCGAAACGCTATACCTAATAGTTCACAGTTCCCGGGGTACGGAGTGGGATCGGTTCGTGGGTTTTGTTTATTTTACTACTTAAAGTTATTTCGTTAGTACGTCCGTTTTAAATGGGGCTTTTTATTTACGCGTTTAATCGCTAAAACATTACCTAGCTGTTATACGAAAAATTCGCCAACCCTTTTGACATGTCCATTATCTTTTTCCTAATAGTTCAACTTGATTCGGGTATTGCTTAACCAACATTATGCAATCGTGTCTAGATGCATATCCTATTTGTCGGTATATTATATTTTAGACTAGTTTACACATCGGTTACTGACGCAATCTACACACTCGTCGAACTAACGTGTATACTATTATATCCATCGCGGTTATGTTAGTATGTTGTTATTCGTGTTGTTTGGTATTGAGTATTGAATCTTTATAATTCTTTGCTACGTATTGGGTATTAAATTTTTACTAAAACGGATTAAGATAACCTTATACCAGCTTCACACAGGTGACCCTCTTATTCTGTTGCTTTTGTACAAATATTTCATACGCAGTATCACGGATTATGGTAGTTTCCTATTTGATAATTATCCAGCTACGTACATTTCAACATTGGACAAAGTTCAAAATATACATCCACGCCTGTCCTTACTCAGCTCCATGGAAGTGAAGACTAAGCTTTCTCCTCTATAATATACGTCGGATATATTTAGCGGACAAATTTTTGATAAACTCTTTCTCATCTTGCACTTCTTCATTATCCCGCACTTTTCTCAATAAAAAATGGAGATTTACTCATTTGCCTCTCCGCGTGTCATTCGTCCGATTATATCAACCTAATAATTATCTCTTTCCAACGATTTCCTTTTTCCTATTACTAATAATGAGGTATTCTTACATGTGGACTTGTCTTATTTTAAAACATTTAAATCTTCCGTTCCTTCTTCTATTGCTAACGTGTTTTTTCGTTTCTCATATCAATAACCACTTATTTGAATTCACACCTATCTACACAGATGGCTTTAAATCAATCACACACGCTATACAGCTTTTGTTATCTCTGTTGTTGTTTACTATCCGCGAATTTCTTCTATCTTTACTACAGAGACCGTAGCTATCCCTCACCCCCCACTGTTTCATCCTTTTCTAACCAATTATCTAAAAAATTATAATATTTTCATCCTCCGGAAGTTGTCGGGAGGGAAATCAATAAGACGGATGATTTCCATCCTATAATACTGAAAAATCGCGATCATGTCGGTATTCTTCAGAAAAGTTTGTATGGATTCCCAGCGAATCAGCTGTAATTTTCTCGCCGACTACTATACTCATTATCCTTTCCTTCTTGGACTGTTTTCGACCCGCAAGGAATACTGGAAAGCCGCCTGGAATAATACTTATAATTTCTCACATTATAAATTGTTTCAAACTGGTGTGTTACATGTATTGATACTATTTTTAATAATGAGTTTTGTACTTTATAATGCATGAAAATGAACAGTAATATTAAAAATTGTTATATGTTAATGTGTATGAGAATTTTTTATGATGTCATGCTTAAAAAAAAATTAAAATTCTATATCACGAATATATAACTACATTAATAAAAATAGTATTTAGAATAGTTTTCGAGCCCTGACCAAACCATGCTTTAGTGATAAATTTTAAATATACTAAAATTTTCTATACCTATGTTGGAGCAATATTTTAACATCGTCACTATGTGTATTTACCAGATTCGTGGAGAGCATTTTAGCTGATACGGGTCAGATAATTAGAAATAATAGAATTAATATGAAAAAATAATTTATTAAATGTGTTAATAGCCTCAGACGATGAACTAATTTTAAAAAGATTGTATTACAAATGTACTTGATCTACGGTATTTATCGTGAAAAACGTTCTATATGCAGTACCTGTTGATAATCATCTCCGTCTTGTACTGGATGCGCCAAACGTTTGTTATTAGTCAAGTATATATTTTTCATATATATTATTTTTCTGATTGTTATAATATATATAATCTATTTATAATTATTTTATTGAAAATGACATAATTACCCTGGAAAGCTTCGTTATTAATTATTAACAATTTTAGTGATGTTTACTAATAACTTTCTCGTTTATTTTTTATAAAAAAATTACTACTCCATAAATGTATTATATATATATATATATATATAATCATCATCATCATCATTATCGTCGTATTGTTCGTTGCCGAACGTCATGACTAGCTATTGTACGTTTATTTTTACGTACAAAGTTAGCTAGCATTCAAGGCACTATTTATAGCTAGCTCATTTTGTAGGTCAAATAAGTGTACAATAGTCACAACGTTCAGTAACGAACAATACAATGATGATGATGATATAAATAAATAATGTTTTATTTTTTTGCCATTCGTTTTATATCGTTTAATTATTCAAATATATTTTAAATTTAAATTTTACAAATTTTTTAATAGCTTCGTAAAATCTATTATTGATACTTTGTTTCTATCTGGAATAAATATTTTCTTGTTTGTTCACTTACTGATCGTCTTGATACTCGTTCTTTTCATTTGACGAAATTAATTGTTCCGGTAAATATCGTGACATTTCTTTTTCATTACCCGAATTCTAAAATTCGTATTGATATAATTCATAATTATCTGTACGATCGATATTTCTCTTCCGACCCTAGTCTTAAGAAACATTATGTTTTCAATATTTTTGATAGAAAATAAATTTTTACATTTTTTCTCCTCCGTTCCCGTCTTATAATTGCTAATTATCTGTTCTACCGATAAGATCTCTTTTGACCATTCGCCTTTAGACTACTATGTTCTTATCTCAAATTCCAAGAATTATTTATCGCATACGAATATCCCGATGTACTCGAAATCACATATTTAATTTTTTTTTTTTTTTTGATACATATAAGACAAACATCTCCGGTGCTGAATAGTTTATTAAATACAAAATAAGTATGTAACGACTTATTTTAATTGTTTTTAGATTGTGGAATCTAGGTTTTTTTTTATTACTTTAATTACAAAAATTAGATAAAATCACTAAACGTTTATTTTCTCGAGAAAATCACAAAGCTTTTCGCCAATTAAGCCGTTATCGAGTGATATTTAAAATAAAGATTTGAAAAATAAAAACACAAAAATATAAATTTAAGATCACAAATTTACAAGTATAAAATGAAGAATAGATATTTCTATTTTAATTGAAATATCACTCGACAATGGCGTAATTGCCGAAAAGCTTTGTGATTTTTTTAAGAAAATAAACGTTTAGTGATTTTAACTGATTTTCGTAATTAAATTATTTTAATTGATGTTATAAATAACGAATTGATTTCGTATAGACCGTTCGAAATATGGAAAAATAATTTAATAAAAATATCCGTGCGTAGGCTATTTGTAATGATTATTTACTGCTTCGAACAGTCTACCGATACCATTTGATTCATTCCTCGATATTTTTTATTCGTCAATTTCTTCTTCTATATACCAGTTGGTGTTTTTTACTGTGAATTCTATTCTCGCAGTATTAGATGCAAAATTTCATACTCTTACAGTATGATCTATATATACAATTTTTTTTTTAATATACAACTTATTTTAATTGTCATTATTAATGACACGAATTGATTGACAATGAAGTTCGTTTATCATTATTTTTTTTTCTCTAAAAATAAAACTATGTTCGTTGTTTGTGGTGTGACTTAAATTTTAAATTTTCCATTTTCCTATTTAATAAAAACAAATATGACTATATACTAATTTAATCAATCGTAATAATTTAGCGAATTTTCTCTTGAACTTATCAAATACAGGTTCTGACATATATAGATATATCTATATTCAAAGGGTATTGGTGTCAGCGTCGTTTATATGTTCTTCGTTAAGAATTCGAATGAGCAGGTGTTGCTAAGTACACATTATACGAAGCCCTTTTAACCGTTAGCGACAGCTATACTACTACGGTATAATTATACGGTTGAATGCGCAATATGTTCAAATTACTAGAGATTCTATTTGCTGGAAGGTTTATTAGGGTGTGGTGTCCTTTTCTCACTAACTTAAGTCATTTACTCTACGATCCGCACATACGCTAGTTCATTTTCTTCGTTTAACTATCGGGAGTATCGTATTTCGTGCGAATGTTGAGAATGGCAGCAGCAGTGGAAATAGTAGTAATATTAATAACAAACAGAATAATAATATTAATTATAATTCTAGGGAATATAAGTTCCCTTTTTCTATTATTATTAATATTGTTATAAATACTCGTATACATATATATTCGTATCGTTCGAAATTAGTACAGTTGTAAAATTTGGTCCATCGCTACGTAATAGACTTTCTTCATGAAGTAAGTTGTTACAAACGTGTTCTTCAGCGAGCTTGTATTTCTCCGATTTTACCTTTAAGACTATTTCCAGAATATTCTTAAAGGTAGAAGTAAACGATCTGAGTTATTCGCATTTTTCTTATTCCAATTATTATTCTCCGTTCGATTTGCGGAAGTACTCGTTCATTTTGTGATTTTTCTGTCAAATTTGTCTTCGAACTACACGTATATCTTGAATATCCGTATGTGGCGATTCAACGTCGTCGATTTTTAGCTAAAATGTGTATACTAATACAGTTAGATAATTTGAATTACGGTACAGAAACATGTATTTCGGGGGAAATATGCCTAAGAATAAATCTTTATTCGGCCAAGATAATTATTCTTATTATGAAAATTTTACAAGTAGCATATTTTACATGATCTATCGGATAGGAATAAATTTGATTAGATTTCGATAATTATTATTATCATCGTTAAGAAAATTCTATAATAGTATACTTCGGGCTACGATTTTATAATGAAGTGAAACTTCTATTGGCGCGGTATATATGGGAATTTAACCCACAAAGCGAGCCGAGTTAACGGACAGATTATATGTATATATATATACATATAAGTATATATATGTATATACACACAACGAACACTACATACGCACACATATATATATTCATTTCTTCTCCATGCTCTGAGGCACAGATGTTTTTTTTAATGGGGATGCCCTTACAGCCTATAAAACGTGATACTGTACTTACTGACTCGTATTTCTAGAAACTCGGAGGACAACTTCTCTAGGAATATCGCTATGTTTGGAAACATATGTAAATTTTCAAGATGAAGAAGGCACAACTATAAAGAGAACCATTATGAGACGCGGGCAGTAATTTAAGGTACAGTTAAAAGCGCGATATTATTAAAGAAGGGCGTTGGAAGAGCACGTGATCAGGATTGCAAGTTGCACGTCTAGCATGTAGAGGGCAGTAAGGAGTTTCTCTAAGCTGCATAAGGAATAAGCGGCAACAAGTAATGCCCGAACCGCAATCTGATGATAATTCCTCTCCGCTTAATGTTTTTAGAAAAGTAAAATCATGGAAATCTAGAGACGGTTGCAATTGATCGTACCTAATAAGAGGCGACTGCTGTATTCACGTCACATGTGTCCGTTCCCGGAGTTTCTCACGTTCCGACTGTATAAAATTTATGATATTAAGTGTAGAAACTAAAAATAATACCACACCACTAGAAGACCCACCACCTTTAGCTAATGAAACAAAACAATTTCATTGTCGGGGATTCCTCGATGTCCCGGTGGTAACCGTAAGAAAGACACAAATATACTTAAGTTTTCCAGATGACGAAGTTACAGTATGATGAGGGCTACGTATTTGACTGAGGTTTTTTTTTTTTTGTATTATATACGTTCTAGAACTTCAGGATACCGTTTAATGTGAAACTAAATTTGTCGCGACAGCAGCACTATCGTGTAAAAATAAAATCCAGTCGAATAAATTTCAATGTATCACGATGATGATGATTATTCTCACCTGCGTTTGTTTGTCTCCTTCTGTTTTACATTCAGTGGTGTCCGATTAATTAATTATTCTATAAAGTTCCCGACCAACTTTTGTTTCACGACTAGATCGATAAGTTGAAGAATTAACAAAAAAAAAAAAAAAGGAAAAAATTAAAATATCAACTCGAATAGTTCGAATAAAAGAAAACATACATACACATATATTATACATATATACAAATAAAAGTATATATTAATATATGTATATATATATAGAACCAGGATTTGGTAAATGAAAAGAAATGGACTAATAGGCGAGAAATAAATTAAACAAAAATGAAAAATAATTATTATTATTATTAGGAAGAAGAAAAGTAAACGCCTGTGTGTGTGTTACGTGAGCATAATCTTTCTCTTTCCCTATTCGGACGTCCGTAATTGTAAACTTTCACATCAATAACTGACAGCTCTTCGCCTTTTGTCTGATTGTTTTCAACTTTTCCGAACGGTTCTCGGAAGAAACTTTTCGCAAATAAATTACAAATTTGGTGGAAGTTGCTATTTTCGTGTGTTTTGCCGGGTTTTTTTTTTCGTTCATTCTTTTAATAGTCATTTTCGCATTCATCCCTCGTTTAGTATTTCGTACCTCGATGGTCTGCGTTTGTTTCTTGTTCCACGACTCTGACTTTTATATCATCACGATTCGTCCTAAAGTTGATTACCGATTTTCGTCTTTCACGACTCGACGATATATGTGTATATGTTTTATTATTATCTGTGTTTGCGTGTGCGTTATCGACTGTATCTGCGCATGGCGTAAAGCCGTTCGAATAGAATTTTTTTTTTAAACTCCTCTCCCGATATGCCGCCGCGGATTCGACCTGGTCTTTGTTTTTACGCCTCAATTTTTTTTCTTCTTCTTATATTTCACCATTCTACTTAATTTCCCACTCCCTTGATATATTCCGTCACATTCAGAGAGGGAGATTTTCTCAACTTTCGCGGTTTTTAATTTTGTGCATATATAGGTGTATATGTATAATATATATATGTGTGTATAATTTTTTTATATATATGTTGGAAAACTTTTAAATTTTTTTCGAACTCATTACGATTACGTACACGCTTTCACCCGATTTATCTTCGATAATGGTCGATATTACTTTTTAATTAACATCGGTAAAAGAAAAAACGAAAGACAGTTTAAAAAAAATAATATTCTTTCCTTTTTCTGGATATGCCCGATGAGAGACGATAAATTGAAGTCTAAATTCTGGTTATATTCGTTCGAACGAGATGAGTAAACGAATGAACTTCAATGAATATATATATATATATATATATATATATATATATATATATATATAATATATACTTACGTGTGTATTAGATGGACTGTGACGTACGGAATTCGATGATTTTTTCAAAATGTTTGCTAATATTCTTTTACACATATATATCTTTAATTTCGCAATAATAATTAAAATCGATAATAATACTAATATCGATAGTAATAATAATACGAATAATTCAATTTCAATTTTAATTTATTTCAAAATATTTCACAATAATTACACGATATAGAATAATACACACAAAATTTCCGCGGATGCGCAATCCTGCGCGAGTCGCGGATTACATAATAAAATTAATATACTATACTCGTAGCACCGTTAACGGTTTACATTGTTACCAGGCACCAAAAAAAAAAAAAAAAACAAATCGCAATACTGAAATTTCATATATACATACACTCGATAATTATACACCATTATACACATTACATAGACATACTACATATTCAGACATACATATACACACATACACTCATTTAAACACAAGGGAAAAAGCGTACACTTCTAAAAACAGAAAAAGAGACATAACGCACATACAAACGTTCGTATATATCTAGCACCGGAATATAATTGAGCATACATTTACTAGGTATACACGTCATACAACAACAAAGCGTGCACATTTACACATGCAAAAAAGAAAAAATCTAAAATGCTTATTATCGAAGTTATATATGAACAATTATTAATAACACACTCCAACTCAAAGCACATATAAAGATGAACGCAATCAACTATTAGTTAATAAATATCTAACAATAGCATTACGCCTGCTCTTATCATTTTTTAAACTATTCCTTATGTTTAGATTGTGGAATGTAGTGATTTTATTTATACTTGATTACTAAAAATAGTTGAAATCACTAAATTTATTTAATTATGCGAAGCTTTTCGGCATTTACGCCATTGTCAAGCTATACACAATTAAAATTAATTATATAAAAACATAAAATATTAATTTAAAACTAAGTTTACAATTTTACCCAAAAAGAATTATAAATACTTAAACCTATCTGACAATGACAGTGGTAAACAACACCATCAATTCTTGACAATGGCGTAAATGCCGAAAAGCTTCGCATAATTAAATAAATTTAGTGATTTCAACTATTTTTAGTAATCAAGTATTCCTTATGTGTCTATAGGTACAGTATTCTAATATGCAGGGCCCGTATAAAGTGTCTGTATACGTGTATGATATTTGTAAAAGTTTGGTACTCTAGCAATCTTATGCATGGATGATCTCGTTAAGTCCGAATACTAAATCTTTCTTTATTTCTTAAAATACAAACTCGAGTAAGTGCAATTTATAAATGTCCTTCAGCCCTTACTAATCTACACAAACGATTCTGTAAAATTTCTAATATGGTACACAGCAGCTCCACCCCCAGTATATTATAGCATATGATAAAATAGGTTTATACAAAGCGAAATAAAGTCGAGGCAATTGTTTCTAATTAATGAACTGCTTAAGATAGTAAAATAAATAATTCAGCTTAGTTTACTACTAATATACTCTATACGGCTATTCCAAGATAACTTATTGTCTATTACAACGCCTAAATATTTTATTTCACATACACTGTTTATTATCGTATTTTTATTTAGGGTCAAGGATTAGTTAATAATCAATCGATCAATACATTTCAGAAAAATAAAGCTAAACAAGTATAACGTTTAGATATATAATACTCGTGAATGCGCATCGTGTGCGCACGAGTAGCTAAATTAGATATAAATTCAAATTAGTCGATAGCCGTATAACGCGAGAATAAACAGCGAATATTTGAAACGTAAATTATAAATATAACCTAACCTTACTAAAACTCGTACGAGAACATAAATAACGATGAGTTTAGATATAATATACACAGGTGTATAAATTAGTACATAATGCTAGAGTTTATAATTGAAGTTAATTTTCAAATAAAGCAACTGTAAGTTATAGTGAAAATAAAATTATTTCCTAAATCTCGTTATAACGAAAGAGAGCAGGGGCGTTTTGATATTTTGAGAAACATCGCTCGGAATGAATTTGATTGAACGTATTTTAAACAAAGGGAGACGATCATTATTCATCCTACGTACCAGCAGTTTCAGTGCTAAATAACTATAGGCATGGAATCAAGCTTTCTGCCATTAGTGTTAGTACCGGAATGTTTTGAGTACCACCGATAATGCATTCATTTTGAACACGATCCAACTTACTTAACAATACTGCGGATGCGGCTTCATTAAACTTGATATACCGTATTTTAGTTTGGTTCGGATTAGTGATTTGTAGAGTGGTAATAGAATAAAGGGGGTCATAGCGTGATTGATAGTTCCATGTTAACCGTGAATTCAGAATAATACCTAATTATCGGAATGACGAGCAAACAACGACCCTTTCAACTGTAATAAAAAGGTTATTATTTGTGTCATATCGGCGATATGAAAAAACTACTGCTGCTCACTTTTCAAAACTAAGCTTTTAAATCAGAAAGACGATGTTCGATTGCGGTAACATCAGCATTAATGTTGTACACAGCGTAAGAAAAAATTGATTCGGATATAAACACAGCGATATCATCCGTATAGAGTAAAATCGATAAATTCAAGATATATAGATTAAGAAGTATCGGTCTTTGAGAAGACCAAGGGTACAACTTTGTATTACATTGATAATTGACTGACCTTGTACTTAATGATATATAACGCTGCAGAAATAATTTACTAATAAAGTGGCAACAGTGCTCTGGAATATGGATAATAACTTATGCTGTAAGATAGGCAAATGAACGTTGTCGTATGTGCCCATTATATCCAGAAAAAAGGTAATGTTTAAATGTTTTTCAATAAGACTATTGTATATATTACCTAGCGAATCACCCACACAGTACAAAGTGAACGTGTTATTGTGGAAGCCATGTATATTAGAAAGACGGATCTGATTGTGTTCTAACCACTAATTAAGATGTAACGTTATCACTTGTTTCATAGATCTTCCTGAAACAAGAAACTAATGAAATAGGACGAAAGTTTCCATTTTTCTTCAGTCTGCGGACAACAACAAATACCGTCCAAGAATTCCGGATTAATTTGGACTGTCAAACTTTATTAAGAATGTCCACAAAAGGTTGCGAAAAAATTATCCGCTAGTTTTTTCAGTACTTCGAAAGAAACGCCATGGCCTAGGTGTAGTCGTTCCATTCTAAACCATAAGCTCTATTCAGTGGTAGTAGACTTATGTTTCTGCGTTCAATTTTTCTCTTATTTTTGTGTTTCTGTTCCGTTTTTGTATCAACATTTTTTATCTTTATTAATAGTTAATAATGGTATCGGTTATATTATAGGGTCCTTGGAAACCATTAGGGAAGAATCATTAAGGATCCAAAATAGTCCCTTTATGGAGGGAAACTGGACCTTAGTTGACAGAAAAAACCCCAGAGAGTAAAGATAGTGTCGAACAAAAAGAAAAGAGCAAACTAAACAAAAGGGGTCCTGATGTGATTGTAGCGCTTGAAGGGAAGAGTTATGCTAATGTTGTTGCTGGCATAAAGACCGCAATCTGTGAAAATAGAGAAGATGTCCACCGCATACGAATGGCTCCGAAAGGGAATCTGCTTATCAAACTGGATACTCCATTTAGTTGGAGAATGTAGGCAGTAAGGTTGTTAATTCTGGTTTACAGAGTAGATTTGCCTTACAAACTGAATGTCTACTAGTTCATGACAGGCGGAAAAGCTATTATAGCTAGTGCTGTAAAAGTAACAACAAATTGAGTATCCGCATGTATTCGTTATGATGGATCAAATATTCGTTACTCTCAGTACTTTCGTTACTCCTGCAATAAAGTGAGCGGATGTGGCAATGACTACTCAGATTTTGTTAAACTATCATACGGTGGTCCAGACAACTCGGATTTCAATAAACTCTCGCATGACGGTCGATGCTTTTTTGACAAATGGTGTGTGTGTCTGTGTGTCTATCTACGCTAAAACAGTATTATGATTGCCGTGTATATTACTTACGCTGTACAATAAAATATGTATAGGTACACGGAGACGGCGCTTTAAAGAAGTATATATATATATATATATGCAAAATTTAAGCCTCTAGAAAAAAACTAGTAAACAACAATGCGGGTGTGGAAATTTCGTTAAGAGAAAGAAGACGAAACTGGAAACAACACCATCTCTTAAAGACGGTCAGAGTTAATGAGTTATGCAAATCCGAAAATCAACATCTTTGACCGGTATAAGCAATATTTTAAAATGAAATTCTCCGACGAATAGTACAAACGATCGAGCACTCGCGCGCACAGGTATACTTTCAGAATATCCGGAAAAAAAAAATTAAAACGAATTTAAAAAAAAAAGGATTTTTACTAACAACGGCTCCGTAGTCGAAAGTTGTGTTTCCGTATTTTTTCTAATGGTAGCGAGTAATGAACTGCCGCGTCAAGTTGGTTATACTAACTGCTCTACACTACTACTACCACACCGAGACTTAGAAGAAAAATTCGAGATGTACTTTTTTCCTGTTTTTTTCTTTTTTCCTAGTATAAATGAAAAATTATTTTTCCAGTCCAGTCGTCGTGGAAAATATTTGACAGCGTCCTGTCGATGATGGTTACGCGCGTTGCGATGATATTGGCGTTGAAATTTCGCTTTCTTAATGTTCTTCAAGTCGTACATTAGCAGAAAGTTACGATTTAGTAGGGAAGCTTTAAGCATTATGTAAGCGACGGCTAGATTGTGCGGTTGTAGGAAAGTGACGGTCGACACTTTTGAAGAAGAAAACGCCTAATTAGGCGAGAAAGTATTGGTATTGCCTGGCAGCGGTATCTCCTGGTCGGAACTTTATACTTTTTTATTAATTACCTTTTTCTTGACATAACTGACTGATTTACTTACGAACAATATTTTTCCTTTTAGACGTTTTCTTTCTCTAGTCCTTCGTATTACCGACTTTTAAAAAATAATAATAATAATGATGATGATGATAATAATAATAATAATTATTATTATTTAAAAATATTTTTTTTGCTTTCCGTTTTTCGTTTATTTATTTTAAGCTCGATTACCATTTCGTCTGTAGCCGCCTCCGTCCGTCTTTAGAGAGACGCGGTTCGCCGATTTTTCATTTAAAGGGTAACTGGTATAGTTTAAGACCTTGTCAACTTTTCATTATATCCTATTAGTCCGGAGGAAATAATTTTATAATTTCACGATTTTATAATTTCGACGTAATATTTTCAAGAATTTTTAAACTAAACCCGGTTATTTATAAACGCTTCCTATTTAAATAACTATATTCGGAAAGTCGAGAAAAAAAGAAATATATTTTAAGCGATTCTTCATTTTATTCGAAATTATAATGAGTTAAAAATATATATATATAGTAAAATAATATTTTCCAAGTCGTATTTTCGCGCGATATCTACGTTAAGGAGTAGAACAATAAAAAATATTTTATTTCTTCCTTAAAAATAAAGAAACTATAAACAAATATGAGCAGGCAACCCGCTATAGCAGAAACGTACGCTGAAGTTGAACCTGAAGACGTTATTATGGAAGGTAGGTAATAATATATACATTTATACTATAATAGCTGTAGGCCTATATCGATCCACAGGCCTATATCAATCCATGCTGGATTAAGTCTGTTCAAATTCTTTTTATCATTTCCTATTCTACGCAGCCTTGAACCAGTTGACTCCAGCTGTTTTTACGATATAATCTAGTTTTCTTTTATTCATATATATATATATATATATATATATATATATATATATATATATATATATATATATATATATATATATATATATATCATTATTATCATCGTCCCATACTCGTAAAATGTGGGTCTTGGTGATTATCTGCTAATACGATTGTATCACCCGCATAACGGATATTGTTAATGATTTTACCATTAATCTTTATTCCGTACGATTGGTTCATTATGGTTTGTTTGATGACTTGTTCAGCATATAGGTTAAATAATAGCGGGGACAACACACAACCTTGTGATACACCACATTTAACTTCAAAGTTTATCTTCGGCTCATTTCTACTTAATACCAATGCTGCTTCTTGATTCCAATATAAGTTTCTTATTATATTTAAGTCATTGTTATCAATTCCTGTGTTTTGGAGGATTTCTATCAATTTGTTGCGCCGAACATTATCAAACGCCTTTTTATAATCAATAAAACATATGAAGGCATTTTTGTTTATTTCCCTACATTTTGTAAAATTATGCGTAATGCTGCCAATGATTCTGTAGTCCCATGTACAGCGCGAAAACCAAACTGTGTTGCCGATAGATCCTATTCGAATTTTCCTTTAATTCTTTGGTAAATGATTCTTAAAAAGATCTTTAGCAGGTGGCTCATTAAACTAGTACTTTTGTCATCACCGCATTACTTTGAATATTGTTTCTTAGGAATTAGAACAAAAGTGGATTTTAACCCATCTTGAAGATATCTCACCAGATGTATACATATTATTAAAAAGAACTGTTAAATCCTTTATATTTCCAATAATCGTATTAAATCTTCTGGTATCTGATCTGGACCTGTTGCTTTCCTCAATTGTATTAAATCAATTACATGTTTTACCGCTGTTTCTAAGATTGAAGGACCGTAATCTATGGAATATCGTCGAAACGAGGTATTAACTTTATCATCATGAAATAGGTTATGTAGGTAATGTTTAACTTGCCAAAATCATCGTCTTGCCCAAGCACGGAAAGGATCCTTCGCAGGTTTCCAACAGCCGCTCCATTAGTTTACTGAGCAACCTAAGCAAAGTTGCTGAAAAGGTGATTTATGTTAGATTATTATCCCATGTGGACAACAATAACATATTTCCAAACTTTCAATTCGGCTTTCGCTCTCATCACTCTACAACCCAACAAATATGCAGAATAACCGACTCCATTACCCATAACTTCAACTTAAATAAGCATACCGGCATGGTACTATTTCACGTTGCTAAAACATTCGATACAACTAGGCACGCGGGTATTCTTTATAAAATGATAAAATGCAACTTTCCAACATGCTTAATTCACTTAATCAATAGTTACTTAAGCAATAGAACTCTGTATGTATCTGTAGTTAACGCTGTCTCGTCTCACAAATCTTGCTCTGCGGGTGTCCCGCAAGGCAGTATTATCGGACCACTTTTGTTTTCCCTGTATCTTTGTCATTTTCCAAACCCACCAAACACGCAACTGGGACTATTTGCTGACGACTCTGCGATATTCTGCAGATCCTATTATAGACCTGGCACAATTCGTAATAGACTTCAGCATGGGATATCGTGGGTTCTTAAATACTACAATAAATGGCAAATTAGCATAAACCCGAACAAAACCGAAGCTATTTTCTTCTCCCGCAGGAGACCAGCTCTACCTGACAATCAGATGGTACAGGGAAACACTAGAGTGGTGTGATAAGGTTCGTTATCTTGGTGTAATCCTCGACAATAAACTTACTTTCACTAAACACATAAATAATATCACAATCAAGACATTAATGATGTATTTACTTACTTTCTTTTTCTTGCTTGAAAATACTGAAGAAAAAATTACTAACAAAAACACAAAACAGGAACAGTGAAAGCTGTAGTAATTTAGCCAGAAGAACCAGTAATCTACGCGCGGTTTTTTTACTGCAGTAGTAGAATTACTGTTCATGAAGCCATCTGTTATTATTGGTTCTATTTTTCACATTAAAACTACTATTTCAATAGATCACGATAAATTCCTCAAATTCCAAGCAACCGTGTCAGATTCCAGTTTGTAAATTTAGAATATGATCTTAAAAATAGATCCTCTTAGATTACACGAACGCAGGACTCATATGTCAATTATATTTTAAAATATCGGTTCACTGGACCTACACGCGACTAACGGAGGGTTAAATAAATTCGAGTGTAATAATGAGTATACATCACGTAAACGTTACAATAGATATTTATGTAACGAGTTAGTCAAAGAATTTCAGCAGCAATGAGACCTTTGTTGCTTCACTTGTATCAGTTAATTCAAAATCTCCATGAAAGATTTGACATTAAATTTTTTCAAACCCGACCTTTATTTAAGACAAATGTTAGCGTGTCACAGCAAATTTATGGACTATTTATATAGATTCGAGATTAAAAGTAATAATATTTGTCATCGTTGTGGCAGAAGTGACACTTTTACGTATATATTAATGGATTGTAACGTACTAAATGTCACAATCGACATGAATAGTTTATCTCTTATATTAACGATTATAATGAGATAAAGAAAATAGCTAGATCTGAAATTAAATATAGGTTTACTTATAACTGATCAGCATTAGCTAATTGATTCGATAGACTATTCTGTGTAATGATTTAAATTTAACTCTTATGTTAATTCTGCTTTATGGTAATGATAAGATGCTGCTTTTGCGAAGGATAAGTTTATTGCGTACAATGTGTCATGTGATGATATTGTTAAATTATTAATAATTTTTTGTTTCACCTTAGGTTATGAAATTATTATATTAAATATTAGTTATTCTTAAATTAATCAGTGCAAATTAATATATTGGCACATATATATATATATATATATATATATATATATATATATATATATATATATTTTTTGTAGCGTGGTATTAAGATAAATGTTTCTATGTTCAAAAAAAGAAAAGAAAAAAAAACAAAAGTTTATAAAAATTACAGAGTGCAACAAAAATTGTTTTTTCGCGCTAAGAAAGTTTGAACAAATTTTGAATATATTTTATGTGCTGAATTCAAAAATACCGAATTTTTTTTTATCAACTCTAGTTTTCAGATACAGATAAAAGAAGCAAATAGTAAAATAATGGTATCTTTATGGGCCTAAATGGAAATTTGATGGCACCTGAAGCTCTATTATTTTCAATAACCACACAACTTAGACTTGTTATACCTACCTAGCTCTCACTCTTTTATACTTATCAATAGCTAAGATTGAGTAAGTTGACGAGCCCAAAAAACCAAAAGAATTGAACTTAATGCTGTATCTACCTTTTACAACTTGTTAGCAGCGACTAATGAAAAATAAAACAGCATGACCTCTGATTCTGAAACGCGTAAATTTGTATCGCTTGATCATACGCTAGTAGAAAAAACGCAGCTTAACCAAACTCATATTTTTTCTCTCTTTTATGACTGGATACTTCCTGTTACAGATGTACTTACGTTCAGCTGTATCACTATGAAATTACAATCTGTGACTGCTGTATCTAGTTTGGTCGATATTTCGCGTAATAGCAGTTATATTTTCACTGTTGGTGTTTTCTTGTCTTAAACTATGTCTTCCACAAGCAGATGTAGCGGTGTACAACTTCCTCGCGTCTTTTTTTTTATGTATGTGGCGAATACACTTTGAAAGAAAGCGGAAAACCTATTTTTGCCTTTATGAAACGATGTTTTTGATTATTTTGACGTTCACATGGGGAGGATAAATTATGTGACGTGTAAAACTTGCCTTTAAATTTTGTATATCAAGTTGGGACTTATGAAATAATTTGTCAAGTTGTTAAACTGAAATGAACTTCGAGTATTTAATAGATAAATTTCCTGAGATTAGCATGGAAAAACTGATTGATGGCTCTCAGATAAGACAGTTTATAAAAGATCCACAAGTTACCGCATCGATGAATGAGATCAAATCTGATGCATGGTACTGATTTGTTGAAGTGGTACAAAATTTCTTTGGAAATCATGAAGCACAAAAATATGCAGAGTTAGTCGATTACTAACTTTAATATTCTGGGCTGTAATATGAGCAAAAAACTTCACTACCTTCGTAACAATTTAGATAGATTCCAAAAAAAAATTTAGTCGATTATAATGAAGAACAGAGAGAAAGATTCTTAATTTTTTCCATTTATCATTATTATTATTATTATTATCGTTATTTCTTCGATAAAATAAAAATCGTATATTTACGAAGTAATACTTCAGTAGACTTTCGAACGATGAATTTAATTAGGAGACGAAGTTGTAACTTTATGTTAACGGAATTTCTTATTACCTGTTACGCCTAAGAGACATCTATATAGAGGATAAGAACCAGAATGACTTTCTCGTCGAGATGACATAACCTAACCGAGTGACAGAGATAACGCTTCTTTATTACTTATTCGATATATTACCACCGAGTGAAAGGAAATTTTCGCGAAGATAATTTGTTGGCTTTACGCGCTTCTAATCCACGTGGACCTATGACAAGGAATCTGCCGTCGCGACATAAAGCGGAATATTATATTAGCATTCGTATTTTATCATATTTACACACACAAACACGTACAAATACACATATAAATCTGCTTCTATATGCAGAGAACAGGCTATCATGTTGTCCAAACTTAGCCGGATGTGACACGGCTGTCGAGACTGGTCGTATTTGGTCTCCGTAATACGGCTTTAAATCTTCCGTTTAATAATCCATCGTCTTTCACAAAGGATCTTTAGCCTTTATCACTATGCCGTTGTTGTTAAGAAAACATATGCATTATTAAACGAACTCCGATATTGTCGTCTTCTACGTTCGCATCTTACATAATTCGTTTTAAACATTCATCAGTAATAATCTGGTCGTACGGGTTAATTAATAATCCGGTTAATATTAAACGAAATTCAAAGTTGATTCGCCCGTTTCGCCAAAGTGTACATATATATATATATATATATAAAATATCGATAAAACTGTACAACGTATATTTAAGTTGTGCAACTTTTGTCACATTCGATGTGTACAATTTAGCGCGAAATAATCAAAAACCGGCGTAATAAATATTAATACAGTCTGTCCTACGGGGCGTAAGTTGTGTGGCAACTAGACTAGTAATCAGTCACTCGACTACTATAAGGTGTAAGTCCCTCCTTAGTGGAGAAACGAAAAAAATTACGGTGTGAATTGGTACGTCCACATAGTTCAGGGTGAAAATTTTCTATTCGACGAGCTTAAAGTTGATTAGAGATAGGCTAAATCTGAACTCACAACACATACTCACGATATAAGCTGCTCACAACATACACTACTCATAACGCAACAGACAGAAAGAAAATTTCATTTATTTAAATTATGAACACATAAAATACAACACGTTGTATACCAAGTACATAAAATTACCCTTTAGCTAATGATAATAATAATAATAACAAAGTACATCGTATAAAAGCTACGATGGTACAGGAAAATTTTGAGGAAAACCTGTCACAATAAACGGATAAATAAAAGAAAAAAAAATGTCGTGCAATTAAGCTGAAAAATTGATTACAGTTAATTTATTTAACTGTATAAATAAACAAATATACAAAATAAGAAAAGTTAAGTTAAAAATCGATGGTTAAGTATGTAGCGCGTGTACCGATTACGTAAATATTATAGTCCATTATGGCTTTAATAAATTCGTTTTCGTGTATTTTGCAATTTTCATAAAATTTTTTAGCAAGTTTATTGATGTCGAAAAATAAGAGTTCAAGATTTAGTCGAGAATGCATATCTCGAATCTTAGCGAAGCTGGCGGCATTAAGCGAGATTCTGCAACAGCGGTTTTGTAACAAACGGTGCATGCACATGTTAACCGCGGATGAATAATAGTTGTATATAGTAGCTTTTTTTTTATTTGTAACAGCGAGGTGTCATCTTCGATGAAATATAGACGAACGAATTCCAATAGTTTTGTAGGCATTTATCGATTTGAAGGACAAATGCGAGTTCAGAGTGATTGAAATATTTAATATTTTGACCGCTGATTACAATTTCTAGCAAAGGTAAGCACGCGTCGCTATATGAAAACGGTGGAAACTTGCTCAAAATGTTCTTGCCAATAAATACCGTTAACTTTTTAAATACATTCGCAATTAGAGCATACTATCAGCAACTCACTCTTGACAATATGCGCAAGTCGGATTGATAAATATTAATCTAAAGTGAACAGGTGGGTATCCGGCGCCTTAAATCCGGGTCCCTTCGGCTATGGGGGTACACCCTCACTGAAAATCATTACCGCCGTCGTTAATTATCATCAGAATTACTTCCGTGAATATTGGTAAAATAACTTTATACCGTTCGTATATTTTTTAAAATTTAAGTTGCTCAAAAAGACAAATAATATATTTTTTCTTTCTAGCGTGCGTTTTACTACGTTTTTAATTGTCATATCTTCGTTTATAATTGGTGAAAATTCTGTTCGAAACTATAAATATCATTCAGTTCCTTTTATCCGCTAGAAAGCGTGGTTATATGATACTGAAGACTTTACACTAATTCTCCTGGCTGTTCTATCTTGGATCGTTAGAAGCGCTTCATCATAGTTCATCCTGGTCACAAACTTTAATTGGTCAACCCAGGGCATACGTGTTTTGACGTCATTTGGCCAGTTCAAACCTTTATCTAGTTAGCGTATTTTAAATCTCAATGCCACTCCGCATGATAAATTTGTATAAGCTGATAAGAGCAGATACTGCACTTTGATCTTAGCCAACAGGCCGACAGTCGATTCGCGATAAGAATAGTGTATAATACGTAATCTCGCGTTCTTGTCTCTTTAAAGTAATCGACAGTTATATGAACAATCTTATCTTTCTGAATCCCCGCTATTCGAGTTACCTCCGGCATCGTATTTAATTACCGGCGTTATCAGTTACGATGGTCGGCGATGCCGATCAACTATCAAATTTCAATTACAACATACGCATCCACTTTACAACAGAAAGTAATAACACCTCTTCATAATTTTAACCATCCGACCGAAGAACATGATATCGTCTTTAACTACATACTCGATTATAAAATTATAGATTACCTGTCGTCTTTAAAAAACCTCGTACACGAGGCTAAAAATATTATAGCAGCTTCTCGCGTAAGTGGAAACCGCGTCATTATATTTCTTAAAACTGCGCATTTAGTACACTATTTATATCCGAATACGGCGGTCTCGAAATCAACAACTATTTCATCAAAGTGCGCAAGCTCACTAAAATAACGCTTTCTAACGTGTCACCAACAATAACAGACCATACCCTAGAATGTCACTTCGTATCAAATTTCAACATGAAACTGGCATCAAATATATCAATACTTAGAATTAAACCGCTAGACGACGAGTTTGACCATATAGTCAGCTGGCGTCTGCAAGTATTACGAACTTCGAAGAACTAAAATTACCGAGCTCTTTTACATTGGACTCTTCTATCAGCCGATGACTTAATCTGCTTCAAATCTAAGGCTTCCGGCCATAAAGCCGATAATTGCAATGCAAATGAGACAATAAAATCCAGAAACGATTCGCAGCCACCCTGCACAAAATCACCAGCTCTTATACAACAACCACAAGAAATAACATCAAATGAATTTCCATCTCTTCCAAATAGCAACTACAGACCACCATTGTCAAACAGTTAATCTGCAATCCTTCAGAAGCATTCCACAACAAACGAACTAAGAGAACAATTTTAATACAACACGTGCAGAAAACTTAAAAAGAGGACTATCTAATAAGTCTTCCGCAACGTAATCCGAATCATATAAGAAACAAAAGAAAAAACGAAAAAAGAATTCTGCAAACTTAAATCTTAGAAACCGAAATAAAAACACAACCTGACAACAAAGTAAATGAAATGGACTCAGAAACAGATGAAAACCTAACCACAGCAGCATCGGATCCGGAAAGCGATAATGATCTGGATGTCACGCGATCGATAAAATATATACTTAAACCTCTCGAAGCAAGCATGAAAATTAACGAAAAATCTTACATATTCAAATTTCTCTATATTTATCGATATCAGCAAACGTCATCCAAATATTCCTGAACTAGCAATGGAATTCACCTCAGAAACATCAAAACTAATTGATATGCTACAAGACAATTATGACTTAGTGAAGAAAAATCGATCAATGAAAATACGATTCACCAAAATTATTAAAAACTTAAAAATGGAAAACACCACACAGTAATAGCCACACACATATTTAATTTAAAAAGAAAATGGATTTAAGAATCTAAAATATTTCTATTATAAACTGGAATTGTAATGGTATCATTACTCATCTAGAAGATGATCTTAAAATCATTTTAGCAACATATAACCCAACAATACTATGCATTCAAGAAACGCATCTCCAACCCAAATCAAAAAATACACCTTCAAAATTACAATATCATATACAAAAGTTTAAACAACCGGCCAAGAGCACATGGTGGAATTCTTATAGCTATAAAAAATGACACTAGTTGTATAGAAATAAATCTCAACTATGATCATTTACAGACTTTATCGATACGCTTAAACAATAATCTAGCTATAACAATTTGCACAATATATATCACTCAATATGCTAGAATTGAAGAGAGCGGTTATACAAATTTATTATCGAACCTTCCAACACCATTTGTATTTACAGGAGATTTTAATTCGCATAGCGAACAAATAGGAGGAAATATAACGGATAGAAGGGGCAAACTATTAATGGAAATCATAGAAAAATTCAACCTAACAATATACAACCCGTACGAACAACACATTACAGTACCATTCATAGAACATAGAACCCGGATCGCGCATTTAATAGACACCCATCTACACACCGACATGGAAGGTAGTGACCATTATTGTATCAAAACTTATGCTTAGCCAACACTAAACTAGAAAGCAGCAGCGACACTGATACGCTCGTTGCATCCTACTGCAAGCGCATTCTAAAACACGCTCTATCCTAAAAACGAAACAATTACCTAAAAACAAAACTCCAGTACCTTGGGGGTCGGAAAAATGTTCAGTAGTCATTCCAAATAGAAGGAAAGCACTTAAAAAGTTAAAACGAATATACACAATTGAAAATCACATAGCTTGCCAGTACGTCCAATCCAAAGCTAGGTGAGTTCTTAAAGAAGAAAAAAAGAGAAACTGGAACGAATTCACATCTATTCTCACAGCTAGAACACCAATCCAACAACTTTGGAATAAAGTACTGGCATTAAACATACACCCCTCGTATACTAAATTCAATTTCAATATTTCAATTTGTGGCCAGTTGTACACAGAGGCGGAAGACATAGCAGAATAATATGCACTCTAAGCATTTCAAGCGATAATATGTTGCCCACATCTTCATTACAAATAAAACAAGATATCGAATCTAAGGAATTAAAATTCGATGCAGCAACGAATTCGACATATAATTTCCTCATTGGGAAAACCGAAATTATTAGCGCTGTTAATTCCATGAATGAATCGGCAACCGGTGCTGACAATATTCACATCCTATTCCTAAAGAAGGCTCCAGATTGTAAGTATGACAAGCTAGTTCAGCTGTCTAACCGCATATGGACAACTCGATCTTTCTCAAGGCAATGAAGAGAATCCATAATAATATCAATACAAAAAACCCGACACAATTAGATAACTTCGGACCAATATCATTAACTTCCGTTCTATGTAAAGTTTTCGAAAAAATCGTAAGCAAACGATTAATCGGGGAACTAGAAAACAGAAAACTGCTATCATCGAAACAATGTGGCTTCCGACCATCGCGATCAATAGCAGACCACCTTCTACACCTACAAACGTTCATTCAAAACAACTTTACAAAACGTAAACACACCCTAACAGTCTTCTTCGATATTATAAAAGCATTTGATCGCATTTGGAAGAAAAAAAACAATCTTAACTTTGCACAAATGGGGCTTTCGAGAACACATAATGTATTTTATACAAAACTTTCTATCGGAGCGCACCTTTCGAGTAAGAATCCGTCGAGCCGTATCCGCCTCAAAACAGCTGCAAAACGATGTCCCACAAGGTTCAGTGCTAAGTCCAACATTATTTATTATAGCAATAAACGCTTTAACAACATCTGTACCTGCGTCTATACCTTCTATTCTGTTTGCAGATGATTTCACAATCAGTATCGGTTGTAAAAATCTACAATCGGGTACTCGGAGATTACAAAATGCAATCAATAAAGCGTATGAGTGGACAACACAAAACGGTTTAGAATTCTCGGTATCAAAAACAAAATGCATCCACTTCTGCAAATTAACGAGCTGTGATAAAACATCCCTCAGACACAAAGAGTCAGATATCTCGGCCTAACATTCGACGACACGCTCTCCTACGAATTAAAACAATCGCCTTTAAAGAAATTGAATTTGATGAAAAAACTAACAGCTCTTTTGAAGGCGACAGACCCGTCTTACTCAAAATTTATCGAACAATAATACGTTCCTGTTTAGATTATGGTGCTCCAATTTATGGAACGGAAAAATCATCAATTCTGCGTACATCCGATTCATCATTCAGCTATTCGATTGGCTCTTGGAGCTCTTCGCACTAGACAATGACATTACACAACAAAAATAATGATGTCAAAACAAAGAGCCTATGACATACTAATGACATCATTTGATTCATATGAAAAATTCTATACCGATGCATCAAAGACAACCCAAGCTATAGGTTGTTTCGTCATACATCGAGATATCACCGTAAGATTCGTTTTATTCACCGAATTCTCAGTGCTCTCCGATGAACTAATGGCAACCAATGTAGCTATCGGTTTGGCTCTAGAGCCTTACGCTTACAAAAATAATTATTTTTAGCGACGCACTTTACGCCGTTCAAAGCATTAATCTCGATCTCTCAAAATCTAACCACCCGATAGCCCAAGATGTTCACCTGTCAGCTAACCAGCACATACAAGAAAACATCATATGCTGGATCCGTTCACACTCCAACATAAAGGAAAATGAAGAAGCTGACATCGCTGCGAAAGAAGCGGCGGAAATGATTCCAGTGCCAAATATTTCAAAGACGAAATACAGAATATCAAAAATCAATTTCATGAGTCATGGTAATTACGCTGGAAGCGTATTCTAACAACCAACAAACTCCGATACGTCAAGTTGAACACAGCTCCATGGAGAACAATCATCACATCGCGACGTGATGATGTTGTACTAACTCGGCTCATAATTGAACATACTGTATTACCCTATAATTACATAATAGAAAAAAAAAATTAACCAATATGCTGCTACTACGGACGGGAACCTCTAACAGTCGAACACATGTTAACAAAGTGTAGGCCACTTCAGAAACACCATCCTGATTGCAATATTTCAATTCACACGGCGCTCTCTGATAATCCGATGGAACTTGAAAAAATCATTCAGTTTTTTTAAAAAGTAACAAATATATATCCGTTTATTTAATTAAAATAGATTCGGTGCCTTAACCTAAGTTGTGGTACATGTCACCTAAAAAAAAATTTGTATAAACTGATTAGACGATGGGTCAGAAACAATTCGATACTCACAGATAATGTGTGGTACTTTTGTAAAATACTAGAGAACAGCTCATTTCTATGGTTTAGAAACTTCGGACAAACCCAAATATTTGATGTTCAATAGTCAATATGGTACGTGTCACATATTCCAGAGGGAGAGAGATTTATACAGTCGAAATAAAGTAAATATATAATCCTTCGAAACGCGCTGCTTTAATTGAAACCACGACTTTAATTGGAAACCGTGTGAATCAAAGCGAAGTATTTCCCCCCTTTATTCTGACTTTCGGCGATGTAATATTGTTGAAAATCTATTAGTAAAAATTGTATAATCTTTGATAATGCATCAGTCTGATTCTATTTAATGTTCTCATAAGGAACGTCTGCTAAGTTAAAACACGTCAATTCATCGGCCACATTGTTACCAGTAATATCACAATGAGAAGGAACCCCGCTTATTACTCTAGATCCGCGACTATAAAGTTGAATAACACGGTGTCTCACATCAAGTTCTAACTTTGACATTTTGAATTTGGGGAGCTTAGCTAATTGTAATAGGGCACTTGAGGAATCAGAAATTATTAGAATATTCTTTTCCCTCATATCTTTAACTAGGTGTAAAGCTTTGTAAACAGAAAGCAATTCTACTGCAAATGAGGAACCTGAAAAGGATAATCAGTATATTTTCGATGTGGCTTTTTTCGGGAAATATAAAACAGAAGTAATCCGTTGTCTGCTTTCTAGTCTTCTTCCGTTAATTTTCAATAATTAGAAAGGTAAATTATGTTTGATTTTTCCTAGGAATAAATTCTTTTGATGAGCATCACCGTTTCTGAACGTCATCTATTTTTTCATTAAAGAGCACCATCGTTTTGAAACGTTCTACTTCTATTGGATGCGTGATGCTGTCCAGTGGTCATTCTTGACAATTCTTGTTCTAGTTATGTTGTCGCCACATGATGCTTTATTCTCAGTAGTATTTTAATTTGTATAGTAAAATATTTGTTGTTTGTTCGTTTGTATTTGTATTTTTTGTTCGATGAATAGTTTTAAGCGGTACAACGTAAATAAAACTTCAATTGCTATATTTCTATAAATATTATTGTATAATGATAAAAAATATTTTCTTTATAATTAGTGGAAAATATTTTCGTATAGTTCTTGATTTTTCTTTAGATGCTATCTATTTGCAATAAATAATTATTCTTTGTAATTATTTTAAAATATTTTTGTAACAACATAAATTAACAACGAAATTAAAATTTATACGATCAAAAACCGGTTAAAACATCTTTTTTAAAGAGTTTAGAATAAAAAAAATTGCTCGCAGAGGTCCAAATTGTGAAATCAAATAGAGCTCATCAAAGGATTAAACCGTTACCATCAGGATAGAAGACATTTCATGGCTTAAACGTGACGTTACACAACGAAAGTGATCAAATTAGATTGTTATTAGAACATGCATATAACTCTACAAATCCATTAATAAACAGAAATAAAGATGTACGAAGTATATCAGTGCGTTCAATTATGTTCAATTATCGTTTAAAATTAAATAGTATCCTGTTAAACTACCTATATATATATATATATATATTTTTTTTTTTTTATTTATTTACAATTATTTTATATATATACATATATAAAGGTAAAAATTTAGATTAAGGAACAGAAAGTAATTTATTCCTAAATATATGTTATACATTATTATTATTAAATTAAATTAATGTGCCGTGTACAGCAGCTAAGACTAGAGGCACGGTGGAAAAATAGTATTAGATTGAGGAATAGAGACTGAATTAGTGAAGAAAGGTAATTAGATTCGACAATGAAACATGTTCATCTTCGAAGAGGAGATGAAGTGAAGGAAGATGATTAAGAGACGCTTTAAGCGAGGAGTATGAGGGACAATCAACTAGAATATGGGAAATGGAGAGGATAATGTTAAATTAAATTAATGTGCCGTGTACAGCAGCTAAGACTAGAGGCACGGTGGGAAAGTAGTATTAGATTGAGGAATAGATACTGAATTAGTGGAGAAAGGTAATTAGATTCGACAATGAAACATGTTCATCTTCGAAGAGGAGATGAAGCGAAGGAAGAAGATTAAGAGACGCTTTAAGCGAGGAGTATGAGGGACAATCAACTAGAATATGGGAAATGGAGAGGATAATGTTAGAGACGGAACACAGTCGAGCCGAAGTTTTATTAATAAGACATGCATAGTGAGACGCATATGGTCCAGGTGCAATCTGGTGATGACCACATCATCTCTGCGGCTTGGAAGCAAAGTTATCCGAGGATCGATTGAATGTTTGATTTGCCATAGTTTGTTGGACATCAGCTGCCACTTCTTCTCCCACGATGCAAGAAACCCATTTATGATGTATTTATGAAGGTCAGGCACTGGAACTGGAACATCCTGAACCGGCAAGAATGTAGCAGCTTACCTCGTCGACGCTTTATTAGCTAGTTTATTAACATGAGGTGTGATCCACAGTAATGCCAGTTTTGTGTTGGTCATTTTTTCGCCAGGTGCCCGGCGTTTTTGCAGATGAAACAAACCAAAGAATATTCTGTAATCTTTTTCTTTATAGTTTATTGTTAGAGAGTTTGGGATATACTGCTGATCATTTTCTTGTGCATATAGTACTGTGCGTCGAAAGCTGCATATGTGTTGAAATGGTGGTTGTGTGTGTCCAACTTTGACGAATGATAATGGTGAGGACTAGTCCGATTTGCTCCGTAAGTACGCTCTCGATTATTTGGTGGGGAATTACCGGGGAAACGCTAGAGATCAGCGGCTTCCTAACTGAACGGTCGAGCTTTTACAATGCTGCTGTTAATATTGATTTCATGTTGGTAATGAATCGGCAGTTTCAACTGAATCGAAATAAAAACACATCCTCGACATTCGGGATAAAAATGTTATCCTGTATACGGTGGAACTAGTTTGCTTAATAAGTATTCTTCATTAGTGTTCCATTATTGGGAAAATAATTGCTCGCTCTTCTGTCGGGAAGCTGGAGACTTTTTCAATTTTTTTTGGATTTGGCAACATTTGAGTAACTTGTTTCTTTTATATATTTGTTTCCGGTATCATTTGAAACTAATGAATTCGGTTTCAATACGACTGCTCCATTTAATTTGGTTGACGATGGTGTTGGAAATAGGTCTTTGGTCTTATTACTGGACTGAACAGAGGCGGTTTAACTTTTTTCATCGTAACATAATTATGTGCGTTGTGCCGCACTGATGGGAAAAAAGTGTGCGCAGTCGTTTAAGACGGTACGACTATACCAAGGAGTATATATATATATATATATATATATATATATATATATATCGATATCGACAAATGTTATTATTGTTAAGCGGGAAAATATAATAAGAAGGTTTCGTTA
Organism: Coronaproctus castanopsis; assembly: GCA_032883995.1. Classification (NCBI taxonomy): domain Eukaryota; kingdom Metazoa; phylum Arthropoda; class Insecta; order Hemiptera; family Monophlebidae; genus Coronaproctus; species Coronaproctus castanopsis. The sequence goes on from CM065052.1 coordinate 289,307,458, forward strand.
TTATTAAGCGATAAAATCGAAAGAAAACGATCTCCCCGTTATCTACTTATTATCAGTTGCGATGAAGATTCAAACATAAAAGATGATGAAGATTCAAACATAAAAGATTACTTGTAGCCATTTCGAACCCATATCATCGTCTTTTGGAAAAACGTGAACACAATTTTCGTCTACAACCCGGCACCGAACACTTATTAATAATAAATAATTATACAATAATACACGCGTAAAACTAGACGCAAACATTAATTAGTAAAACAAAAAACTTTTAAAAATCAATACGAATCGTCTAAACGGTAGTTGATATAACGAATTTTATTCGTAAAACTAGAAACATCAACTAAAAAAATTTTAAAAATAAATACAAACAGTGGCGTAGCCAGACTTGGTTGAAGAGGGCGGTTCAAACAAAACTAAATTATAACAGTGAATCCGACTTAAATTGAACTTTAACTCAAGTAGGTTAAAAAGTCCTAATCCAATTCACCGGAGTTATTTTTATACTTATTAGACGTCGAATATGTAATCCTATTGGAAGCAATAGACGGCAGAAATATTTAACGTCACCGGAACACACTAATAGTATGTTATCGAGGGAGATGGTTACAATAAATTCCGCGAAAAAATAAGCGATAAATAATGATTTTTTATATTTTCCGAAGTAATAATACATAATAGTGTAATACTTAACTAAATTTAAAATTTAAAATCTATTCTTCGCCTTTTTTCTACAAAATTCTTCTAGTACCTCTCCTATATTAAAACCATTTATTTACTTCAATGAAATTTAAATAAAATAAATGAAAATGAAAAAAAAAAACAAAACAGGTTTTGCAAAACTGCATTTAACGACGAGTATTTTTTTTTCTTATTATCGGATTATTTCCAAAGGGAGGGGGCGAACCACCTCCTGGCTACGCCACTGAATACAAATCGTCGAATTCAACGCAGTAACCGATTAACGAATAATTTTATTCTTATAAACACAAAAATCGATTGAAATAAAATAAAAACTTTAAAAAATGAGTATAAATCCGAACAATTTTCGTACAAATCAAACCAGAAGAAAATGTAAACAAACTAGTATCTTTCTTTACATGAATCTGAAATGGGTGACGTCAGAGCCATTATATACCTCGAAGCGCGCTAATACGTTTAGTAGTTCGAGTTTAATTTCAATTTTTCTCCATTTTTCCTTTTTCGGCTCGATTTTATTTCACCAGCCTATGCACAATTCAGCTGTCGTCTTCTCTCGAACGAACAAACTTCCGCTAAAAGATGATTTACATTTTAAGTTCTGCATCGAGTTAGTACCTCGATAATATTTATTACGAACTAGTTGTCACGCGAACAGCTCCTACGTTTATCCTTTCCTATGTGCGGTTTTTCCTTTAAAATCGGAATTCGCGCGCGAATGGGCTTCCTTTTTAAAGGATAGCAACTCGTTAGTTATTCCGAATGATAAGGAAACGATAATTCATTCTACCTCATTAAACTAATCATCCCGAATTGTGTGTATATATATTAGACGGTAGTTAAGAGGTTTACAAGTTTTATTTATCGTCAGACGCTATTACAACTAACAAGCTTTTTACGTATAATCATTATACATACTATATATATATATATATATATATATATATATATATATATATATATATATATATATATATATATATATATATATATATATATATATATATATACTCGCGATCTAGAAGATATTTGACATTAAGTTCCCTTCGGCGACGAATGTACGAATATGCAAACCCTTAAGTAGGCGCATTTCGCGTGAATGTAGGAAAATGACAAATGTCTCCAGCCAATTCGCGAAAGTCATTAAAATAAACTTCTCATACCAAAGGGTAATAATAATTCGAAGAACAACTAACTCTGTCGACCGTTTATTTCGGTAAATTATCGTTATTATATCATCTTCATTTCAGTTATTACTGGTAACGACTATTATAAACGTTACAAAACGTAAACCGTTCCATTCGCGTTATATTATATTTTCAATTTGCCACCGTAATTCTTATAATTCTCTCCGACTACTGGTCGTTCCGATATATTTATACCGCGCATTGTCTCTTACGTATATCTCGTAGAAAAGGATAAACGATTATTAATCTTAAAAGAGGAAGAAGAGATGGCGTGTACGCGAATAGCTAACAACAACTGCGATAACTTAAGAAAGTTATACCGCGAACTTAACAGAAAACTTTGATTCGAACTTAAGCTCTCTCTCTCTCTCACTCTCTCTTCGGTATGTCTCCGGTGTTATTGAGAATGTCTTTTCGCTACTTCTAAGAACAATCCTCAACGATTCGAGGTTGTCATTATTACTGTTATTATTATTATTGTTCGCGTAAACTCGGCTTGTGATATTAGTATCATCATCGTTGTCGCCGTCGCGGTGTAAAGTATTTCCTATTTAAAACTGTTTCAAACCCGCAGAATTATACCGACGAAAATCTTTATTTTCCCCTCGGCGTATCCTCGTTAAGACGCGTAACTTACGAGAAATATTTCGTTAGTCCTTTACGACTAACCTCGAGGACGAGAATCATTTTAAATAACTGGACTTTCCGACACCGTAACGTTTTCTTTATTCGTGGACCACCGCGTTTTTAACCCTCACCATTAGTCGCGCGTTATGCCAGCTATTTTTAAAACTAAATTCGTACCTTCGAAATTTCACTTTTTGATTTTTTTTTTTAATAATATGTATATATAGGATGACCCGGAGAAGACGTTTTTTTTTAATAGCGCAGTTGGTAACACTGCTACAACTCGAAACCGCGTGAGTTTAGTTGTACACACTTGAGAGATTCTTTTTTGTCCGGTTTCAGTTTTCACGGGTAATCCCTATAACGAGAAGGAGTTTTGAGTGGAACGTTATTTTCAACGTGAATCGCTCACGATAGTGGAAAGAGAGTTTCGAAAAGAATTCAAAGTTACGCGATTTGGATTTTTGAAGAAATTTCAAAAATTCAACGACCTGTGCTCGAAAAAGTGTTCGAAAATTTTCTAAGGACTGAATGTAATGTTGCAAATGAACGATATCGTGTTCCATAAATGATTGTAAGCTAATCACACTCGTTTTCATAAATAAAATTTCATTCGAGAATTTTGATCGAGTAGTTTTTAAATTATTTAACAAACAAAAAAAAACCCTGCTCCTTCTCTGGGTCATCTTGTAGTTATAAAAAAAAAATCATATTTATTAAACCGTGTTATGATTTTATTTGATTCATAATTTATAAAAAGTTGATTACATTGGAGAGTAGTGATTGATATTTATCAATTTTCATGAAGAATTTTTCAAAAATCTGTTTTATAAATGAAATTTATTGTAAATTAATCTAAAATTGAAATAACGTTTGGCCAGTGATGTATATCAAATTTTAAGTTGTCGTTAGATAAACATTTCTGGGTTTTCATATATATATAAAAAAAAGATGTAATAATTTTAGTTCGCGCTTGAAAATGACGTAACTGTCGAAAAGCTTCGCGATTAAAAACTTTTAGTGATTGTGTTTTATTTTGTTTGTTTATAATTAATTTACTCTTCGAAATATTCAACATTTTGTAGTTGGCTGTGTGTAAATTATTACGTAAAATTTTAAATTATTAAAATATTTCTTAAAAAAACAAAACCAAACAGCGTAGGTATAATCGTGATTCTAACAAAATTTTATAACTTTTATTTATATGTCGTTTTAATATTATCTTTAAATTAGTAGTCGACGTATTTCGTGTTTTCACATAACTAACACGGTATTACGAAGATTTACGATAAAATGAACTAGTTTTCTAAGCGATTCGAATGTGTTTTAAGTGATCCGAACGAACTAAATTTTTACAATGCACTAGTTCCCCGTGTGGTTTTTTTTATTCCGTTTACGACCGCAAGTTTAGCTTGTAATCCGTTCTTGAATTTCTGTCCAGTATGCTTGTTCATAAACTAATAATTTTATTTCTCTTAGAAGACTATATTTAACCGGCGCTGTGCTTTATTAGTAGACGATGTTTCGAAGAATTCAGCTCTGTACGCGTTTTCACCGCATGCAATTTTACGGTATTTATATACACCGTTAGCGTTCTTAGCTGATTCGATAAATTTTAAAACAGCACAATACGCCTGCATCGTGAAATTATTTCGACATAACTGATCTAATCAAGTAACTATAAACTATGGAGTCGGAGATAAATCCTAATCTAGCATTAATGGATCCGTTAGGTACAAACGCTATGGCAGCGATGATTCGTGCAGATGTTGCTGACCTGAACCTCGAAATGACCAGATTGCTCCACCTGCCACGGGAAAAGATCCGCTCGATCACCATATGCACTATGGAAATGGAATGAAAGATGGATTAGTACCGATGCAGTGAATAAACTGAGAACGGTCAAACATATATTCTCCAAGGACGACGACACAAGAAAGTCGCATATATGAAAAAGTGCTGGCTCGGCTCAGAATAGGACATACATCGCTAACGCAGTATGTCTTCGGAGATGACGAACCTCCAGAGTGCGAGCTCTGTGATGAAGCCGTGACTGTGCGAGTGAAATGCAAAAAATACGAAAATTGCCGAACGCTGAATGATATACCAAAAGAAGATTTGAAGGATGTTCTCTGGGACGATATAAATACGTAAACTGTACGCGTATCTTATTTTTACAAATTTAATGCGTTGTATTTAATTAATGTAAATTAAGTGGTCATAGCCGAAAGGCAATCAGCACGCGACACAGTTTCATTATTATTTAATTCTTAATTATCACGAAGAAGGCAGTGACACTCCACTACGTATAGCATCATATGCAGGCGCATTTGCGTCGCATATAAATAGTGCCTTGACTAGCTCATTTTGTAGGTAAAAATAAACGTACAATGGCTAGTCACGACGCTCGGCAACGAGAACAATACGACGACGACGATGATGATGTAATAAATCCGCTCCAATTCTAGTTGTAAACTGTTACAATTTCAGCTTTTTAGCACTACCAGTTGTTTCATCAATGGTATCATCGATGTGCATTGAGGATAGTAAAATAACCGCCTTATTTATTTATTTATTTTTTTGAGCAGTAAGATACCAAACAATGTTCAATTATCTTTATATATTAAAAGTAATAACTAACAAAAAAATTAAGCTATTTAATATAGATAAACGACTGTTACGACACATACGCGATAAAATGCGCAAATTTTTCGGCCATATAATGCTTTTACTTACACTAGGCAGAATGAATGGACACAGAAGAAACAAATATATGCCGACGTGTTAATTTGTCAATATCAGATCTGCTACACTCGGCGGATGATCGACAACTGTGGAGGAATTTGATTGCTACACATAATAGTCATGACGGTGGATTATCATCAGTATTAGACACTATAGAGATATATATGTATATAAGCTAACGCTTTTGATCGAACGAAGTCGAATTTGGTGATTGGAAAATTTCTAGAGAGATTTTTATTTGGCTTTCACTGTGCGTGGTTGTCTGTTCGTGCATTCAGGTACCGGGGCTGAGGTAAGTGTTTCTCTCCTTCCTCCTACAGTCTTGTACGTGCTAGCCGCGCATTTTTCGGGTGTGTACTTTTTTACAAATTGAATTTTAAACTTTTTTCAACTTTTTCACTTTTTACTATCATATTATTAAGATAGTGTTTGTGGTTATTTTACTTCTAACCTGGTGTAATTTGGATGTTTAGATAATAAGTTATTGATTTTTAAACTTTTTCTGATTTTTTAAGTAGTTATAAGTTGCGGGTTCCAGTTTTTTTTTTTTTTTTTTTTTTTTTACCATGGCCGACCTAGAAAAACTAGGTCGGCTATTTAAAAATGTTATTGATTTAACTGTTAATATTAAATGTCAGTTTAATGAAAAAAGTGTCACTAAGACACAGAAGAATGCTGTGATAACTGCTGCTGATGATATTGGCAGGAAAATAGCTGAAGCTTCCTTGGTCTTAAAAAATTAGAATCTATTGTTAAAGCAAAATCTACTGATGTTAAGTCGGCTGTTAGTGCTGTTTTGCACTCACAGAGACCTGTCCCTTCAGATGGACTTTCTTACAGAGCAGCAGTTACTGGGCAAAAATCAGTGCCAAAAAATAAAATCATAGTTAAAACTGAAGATGCAGATAAATTTTTCAGCCAACTAAAACAAAGCGTATCACTTCCTAAGGAAAAGGTGAGTGTTACCTTTTATAAAAAGATAAATAGCAAAACTGCTATTATTAATACTTCATCTCAGACTCTACTAAACTGAGTAATTTAATTAAAGAAAGGATTCAGGATTGCACTGTCCATGAAGAAAGGCGCATTAATCCCACAATACTTATCTTCCGAGCTAATAATATTAGTGAAGAAGATGTAAAGCAGCATTTTAAAGATCTTTCTGGATCTGATCCGATTACTGTCAATAAAATTACAAATACTCATGGATCACGGATATATGTTCAACTTTTGCCACAGCAGTTTAAACTTCTCTCATCTAATGGTAGGATTAGGATTCTGTGGGAATCATTACCGTTTGTTGAGGCGATTAACCCTCGGCTATGTAAGAAGTGTGGCAAATATGGCCACCCTGAGAAGTTTTGTCATGCGACCGAAGATTATATAGCATTCCACAAGTCCTGTACAGATAACAATATTTGTTCAGCTTGTGTTTTTGATAAAATCAAAAGCTCATGCCCATGGCATGAAGTTACTCATAAAATATCTGATAAGGAAGCACTTGCTTCAGCATTTGCTGCAGTTGACCATGCTGCTCCTTCTAAAGAATGTCTGAGTCTGCTGAGGGCACGGGAGGATCTCAGGGCCCGCATAGACTATGGGGACCCTTAGGTGTAAGTATTTAAATGTTGATAATTCATACTCATGCCAATCCCTATTCTTGAGAGATTTTTACACTTCTAATTACGATTTGTGTATTATAGCTGAGCCCTACCTTCGAGGTGGGATTCTATCTGTTCATAGTAATTTTTAGGCTTATATTAATAATCGTATTGCTGTTATTATCAATAAGACTATTGCTCATAGATTAGTATTTTCCAAATTCAATTTGATTGCAATTGAGATTGGTAAAATTATTATTTTAGCTACTTACATTTCCCCTAATAAGGATAAGTGTAGAGCATTGAGTGCAATCGATTCTGCATTAAAGAGTTTTCCTAATTTCAGTATTGTAATTGTGGGTGATTTTAATATTAGGTTATCTTCTATGGAACCTTCTGTGAGAGATTCAAGGGACTCCTTCCAGTTACTTGATATCGTTGGTAGTAATGATCTTATCATTGCGAATAATAGATTACCCACTTTTATTAATTATAATGGTAGTAGTATAATCGACTACTTACTAATATCTTCAGGTATTGCTAGTGAAGTATTATTGGTGATGAAACCTTTTGCTCTTGCATTTCACAAAACTTTTTACTTTTCTATTGCTACTAATGTAGCTCGTTACCCCCCTAAGCAGTGCCTGAGGATAGATACAGAGATATTTGTTTCTAAAATTAATTCTAATTTGGTAGATATATTCATTAATAATGTACTACAGTGTAGTTATGGTGTAGAATTAGATAAGTTGATCAATAAATTTAACAGATATCTTTCAGATCTAATTAAACAAAGTCAATTTCCTATATTAATTCCTCAAGTGGACTGGTGGAATAGGGAATTAGAATTTCTGCATAATAAAATTAATATTGTTCGTAAAAAGAAATGGAGGTGTAAAGACCCTTTCCGTTTATTTATTTTGCAAAATACATTAAAAGAACTTAATAGGCTTTATAAACTTGAAGTTGCTAGAGCTAGGTTACAACAGTGGAAAGATCTTGTATCTCAAAGCTCAGCATGGGGTAGACCATACAAGATGGTTTTTAAGAATCCGGTTAGTTTACCCATGCCCCATCTTTTGGTATCTCATTCATATTTAAAAACTAATCAGGATAAGGTTTATGCTCTATTAGATTATTTCTTCCCGCGGAAAGCTGATCTTCCCCTTACACCAGTTGCTACTAAGGGTGCTTCAGTTCCTGTTATTGATAATTTGCTTATTGTTAAATTAGTTAAGAATTTGACTAATAGGAAATCACCTGGGGAAGATAGAATTTCTAATAAGGTAATTAAGCGTCTTAATTTACTTTTTCCAAATCTACTGATCACTATGTTCAATAAGTGCTTATTGTTGAATGTGTTTCCAAAATGCTGGAAATCAGCTACCATAAAACTACTACAAAAACCTAATAAAGATTTGTCTGAATTATCAGCTTATCGTCCTATCTCCCTACTAAATGGCATTGGGAAGGTATTTGAAAAAGTTATTAATATACTTTTGATTGAGGAAATTGAAAAAAAAAATATCTTGCATAGTAATCAATATGGTTTTAGATCTGGTTGTTCTTCTGAGCATGCAGTTTTCCATTTGGTTACTTTGATTAAAGATGGACTTAAAGATAATTATCCCGTGGTAGTTGTCTCCTATGATATCAAGGGTGCTTTTGATAATTGTAGGTGGTCTGCCATTATAGAAGTATTAAAAAGTAGTAAAATTAATCCATACATTCTCAATACAGTTATTGATTATTTCTATCAGAGGACTGCTTCTCTTACCATTGGAGCTTCTACAGTCCACAAAAATCCTATGTGTGGTGTTCCCCAGGGCTCTGTGTTGGGTCCCACTCTTTGGAACGTATTGTACTCTGTAGTTCATCATAAAATTGATGCTTTTTCTGCCGCTTGCAGTATGGATTGTCATCTTATTTCTTATGCGGATGATCTTTGTCTTATTTTTAAATCTACAAAGATTCAGAGTTTCTTAAGTTTACCCTACGTATCCAAATACTTAGAATCTGTAATATCAGATCTAGGTTTAACTTTCTCTCCAACAAAGTGTAAATTCTCTGTCTTTGGTAATCCTTCTTTGGTTGTACAGGTGAAAACTCTTGAATTATTATCTTCTTCCACAATTGAGCATACTAAGGAATTAAAATATCTAGGTATTGTTATTGACGAAAAATTAACCTTCCTGCCGCATGTTAAAGATATTTCAGCTAAATGTACTATTATTTACAATAAACTACTTCGGATTCAAAATAACTGTTGGGGACTTGCTTTTAAGGAAAGGTTAATCCTATATAAAGGCATTGTGCAGTCTATCTATGGTTATGGGGCTGCAATTTATGTTAATAGGAAGGTGTTGAATTGTGTTAATAAACATCAGCGTAAATTCCTGCTCCGCATCTCTTCTTTGTATCGTACAACACCAACTTCAGCTGCCTGTGACATCTGTGGTGTCTTTCCCCTGGATCTTTATCTTATGGGGAGGGCCGCTGCTGGGGCCTTTAGGCTTCTCAAGGGTAATAATTCTCACATTCAACAATTCCTGTTCCTGGATTCTCTACTGTGCCCTCAGCAGCTGCTTTATAAGCAATATAAAAGACATATCTATATGATGCTTGTTAAGAAATGGCAGCAAAGGTGGGACGCTGAACTTACCGGCAGGAAAACTTATGAGTTCCTGCCAGATGTCTCATTGAGACTGAAAATAGAGAGTTTAAATATCAATTTTTATAATGTGCAATTATTAACCGGGCACGGTAAGCTTGGATCATACTTATATAGGTTTAAGCTTGCCAACGTTCCATCATGTTCTCTATGTTCATCAGTTGATGATGATATTAGACATACATTGTTTCAGTGTCCTGCCTTTGTTGCTATTCGTGCTAAGTTTGGGATCCAGGAATCAAAATGCTTTCCACTTTATAAGTTTCATAAAACTTTTTTAGAGTATTCAGAAGAAATTATGCGATTAAAATTTAAATTATGTCAAGTTTAAGAAATATCTTGTTCATTGTTTTCATTTCAACTTAATTCAAACGTTATCCCAATATCAATAATATTGAGTCTAGCATGGTCAGCTGCTTTACTTATTATTTCTTAAGTCTTTTACTAAGTAGTTTTTGTAGATAATGGATAACTCTTACTGGTTAATGATTACATGTATATTCATTTATTAAGATGATATTCTGTTTTATAAAAACTGTATTTATATAGTTATGTTGTGTAAGTCATTGTTAACAAGTTGTTTTTATTTTTTCTTTTCTTTTATGTTATCTTATATTATTTCCTTTTAATAACAGTTATTCCTCTATGTAAGCTTGTAAGTCACAAGCGTATACAGTAATTTATTATTTATACTATGATATAAGTTTATATCAAGATTTATTATAATTTAATTCAATATTTAATAAATCACAAACTCGTTATATGCTTTCTTGGTGGAATAAGGGACTATGTATTTTTCATCCCTTTTCCATCACATATTATGTTATTATAATGTGGAGGTCTTTGCATTTGTTCATGGACCTCTATATTTACGTGTATATTTTTCTCTTTTTTTCCACAGAGGGAGGGGTTTTTTTAGTGGGTAAAAATCCCACACGCTGATTACTTTGGAATTCAGCAGCACTTGCTGAGTGCATGTGCTGCTCTCAAAAATATATATGGAACTTATAAATATATCAGTGTCTTTTGAAGATTTCCCCCCCTCCCGCTTCAAAAAAAAAAAAAAAAAAAAGCTACCGAAACTGTCCGCTATAGGTTTGTCCTTGTATTCGTAATTATTCGGTCAGTTTATCGTTTCAATTTAGTAGGCAAGAATAGGAGAGGTTAAATATGAGCATTGAGCATCTTTTTCTTCTTCGAGAAAGATGCAAGTGTCGGGGTAGAATACGAAATTTCATAAAAGTCGAAATTTCGTCGTTTCGTCGAAATTGCATTTAATCGAATATCCAGTTTATTTGTCGATAATTGAAGATATATTAAACTTCTGAAATATAGAAAAATTAAATCCAATACTTTTATATAACAACTCTGTAGATTACACCAGCAATGTGTACTTTACTAACAATGAACTAGGCTAATAAGAATATATATATATATATATATATATATATATATATATATATATATATGTTATTATTTACATTGATCGACGATTACATAAAAAAAACAAAACAATTTTATACTTTAACACGAATTCCGAAATATACATTGTTTCATTTTCCTAATAAACGAATTATATTTACGAATTTAACCCTTCTAGCTTAGAATTTTGTAACATATATATCTATACATAAAACTGTAGATGTGATTTGCGAATATTTTAATTATAATCACCGCGCTGGGCTATTTTTATCACACATAAACAGGAAATCTGCTGTTTACAATTTTTGTCTGTCTGTCTGTTCCGATTTAACTCGAAAACTATTAAAGTAATAACGATGAAATTCGCACAACTTATAGACTATATTATTATTATTATCGGATTCGTTCTAAACTTTGTTTCACATTGATATCACAAATAGGACAGAAATTACAACAATTTAAAGTTTTAAATACGCATATATATATATATATATATATATATATATATATATATTAATATAGTTTACAAGAATTTAAATACTTTGGCAGTATTATAACAAACACTCGGAAACAGAAATCAGATGCAGAATCATACATGCAAAGATAGCTTTTCAAAGACTAAGGACTTTATTAACTAAACGAGCAATTAATATAAGAATCAAGCAAATAAGCTTTATTACATTCGTTAAAAGTGATAATTAAATTTGTCGAAAAATCACTTATCTCACGTTAATGAAAAATTGTGAAATATATATTTTCATCGAAAATGTTCATCGTATAATATCGGAAGAAGATTATTAAGAAGGTAGAGAGTTAACTCTTTCAGTTACGATGTCTACTATATGGTACAGGAAATTTTAACGTTAACGACATTTGTGTTATTTTCTGGTTTTGACGTAAAATGTGCCAATTTTAAAATATAAATATATTAAATATATCTACAATTTACCTAAGATGCAATATTGCGTAATAAACATAATAATAAATTTTATAATTTTACGTCAGACTTTTATAATGAATGACTGAAACCTTCGGTTGTTATTTTAGCGTACGAAAATTCTTCAAACGTAGCCGTTCGATTCGGAACCAACCAGCTCGATGCTTCGTTATACCAGCGAAATAGCTTGGAATAGAGATATCGACGGTATCGTATTCTTTCTTTCGATATAATAGGATTTATCAAATTCGAAATAAACTCGTTAGACCGGAAAAGAGTTCCGTAAGAAGGAATTGAAATGCCGCTTACGCGTACGGTAAAAAGATTGTTAGCGAAGCCCGTAATCCGTTCGGGGTTTTTCGGTAAGTAGGTGCTTTAGATTGAAAGTTCGTTTTGGTTTTCTCATTGCACAAGTAGCATCCAACTGTCTCCGACGCCTAAAATCGTAACAGATTTCCATTTTGGGTACGATTTTTCTTGCCGGAAAAAAAATAAAGATTTTTCTCGGAAATAATGAAAAAATTTAAAAACGCCATCGAAAAGAGTCATTTCGATGAACGAAGTAAAAACGAAAAACATAAACGAGAAGACTTAGAACGACGACGATGATATTTTTGAGGACGACGATAATAATGACGATCATGTTAACGATGAAAATGATAATGATAACGATACCAATACTGATACCAACGTTACTACCAAAACGAAATACCAATACTAATACGAACAACAACAATGATAATAATAATAAATTTTTAAATTAATACTTTATTATTATAATTAATGTATTACAGTTTGTTTCATTGTTCAGTTAAGACTTAATCACTCTATTACTCTCCTTTGTAATAATATTTTACAGGGTTCGTAGCTACGTGAGTTAAGCAGCAGCTGCAAGTATTTGCGCGTAATTATTACCAAAAACGCTTTTTTTCATTGCGCGAACAGCAACAGTATATATTTTAAATATGACGTCAATTTGATGAGTTTGGTTTTATATTATAATCTACGACGAAGACTATTCTTCGATTAGAATGCGGTCCTTTTTTGTTTTGATTTCACTTGCGTAGCCTGTAACATAGGCAAGTTTACTTACGTACTGGCTTTTGTAACGCCTGCAAAAAACTATAAATGTAATGGAGTATGTACAGAAGGGCATTTTTGCCATATCCCTGAAAAAATTGTGAGATTTTGATGAAATTGTTTTTGCTTTACTCGTCTAGAACCGCAAATATTAAACCCCCTTGAGTAGAATTTTATATGCGTACTATCGTTTGTAACACCTTTATATAACCGATGTATATGTAGAAAAAAAAATATACATCTTAAATTCAGTACAAAATTTCATTTTAAATGTTTAGTACTTCCAAATTGCATCATCATCATCAGTATTTAAGAGCATGTATCGTTGTAGCTAGCCAATCATTTACTTCCATTCCTTCCTGTTGTCTGCTATGTTCTTCATCTCTTTATACGTTATTTGTATTCTTTCTTTTACTTGATCGATCCACGTCATTCTAGGTCTTCCCTTCTTCTTCTTCCTTCCAATCTTCCTTCGATTATGACCTTCATGAATATGCCGCAGTATGTACCCTAGAAGTCTTTCGCGTCTTCGCTGTATTGTTTCTGTTAGTTTACTTTTTTCATTTACCATTCCCAAAACCTCTGAATTCCTTTTCTTCTGTGTCCATGAGATCTTCATCATGCGGCTTCTCAACCCCACATTTCGAAGGCTTCCAAGCGTTTTTTTAAATTTTGTGCTAACACCCACGTTTCTGAACCATACAGTCCATATGTATGTTTCCAAAAGTTTTTTCCGTATTTCTATTTTCATGTTTTTATTAAATAAATCTCTCTTTTTCACAAACACTCGTTTGGCTAATTCTTGTTTTTACTTCTTTATCACTTCTTCCTGTACTCGCTATTATACTACCCAAATATTTAAACTGTTCTACTTGCTCTAAGATCTTATTTTCTCACATTATGCGTATTTTCTTTTTCATATTTTGCTGTTACTAGAACTTTTGTTTTCTTTTTGTTTATGTTTAAATTTATTTGCTTTAAGCATTTCTGCAATATTGTTATTTGTTGTTGCAGTTGTTGTTCATTGTCGGCCAATAATGCAATCCAAATATTGCATACTTCATCATAAATAAGTAAAAGTAGAGTAGAACCTTTATCACAGTACACACCTCTAAGGAGCATTCCAATTGCAGAGAGCATAAAGCGGAACTCTTTCATGGGTAGCAGGAAAACCATATATGCGATGGAGTGCGTACAAATTGTTTTACTCGTCTCGAATGCCAAATATTAAACTCTTTGAATAGAACTTTACATACATGCTATCGTTTGTAACACCTTTATAAAACTAATATATATATATATATATATATATATATATATATATATATATATATATATATATATGTAAAATGTAGTAAAAAATATATATAATAAATTCAATAATTCATTTTAAATATTTAGTACTTCCTAATTTCACATTTCATAAGAAATAAGTAAAAGTAGGGCAAAACCTTATTGATAATTAGACCCCTTAGGAGCTTCCCACTTGCCGAGACGATAAAGCAAAATTCCCTCATGAGTAGCAGACTTAGGTAGATCCCTCCAGTTTTTATAAATATAACATCCACTTGTACGCTCACATTTTCGTGGACTGTGCTGCGCTAGTTTCACTGCCAGTTATCGGATGTGTACATAGATGCACTTACAACTCTTATATGAGATAATATTAATACCGTAATTTAGGTGTGCTAAATGCATTAATGTGAGAATTATCTATATATCATACATATATACACATATTATATGTAATAATAATAATAATAATAAAAATGAATTAAACCGGAATGTCTGTATGCGTCGGAGTGTTTAGCAATGAATGCGAATAAAGAACGGGAACAGATCAAAAAGAAGAAAAGGAAAATAGTACCCAAAATTCTGGGACCGAGTGACCTGATCGAGAAAGTTGGAAAAAAATAAGTAGTAAAGAAATATACGAGTATACTGAAGATATTATCAATACAATGAAAAAGAGAAGATTAAGATATTACGGTCATTTGAAGAGAATGGAAACAAACAGCCTAACAAAAAGAATTTTCACTACTTCGATAGGAATCCTAGATCGCAAATCGCGTGGTTCTGAGAAGTTAAGGACGACCTTAAGAAAATTAACGTTACGGAAGATGACGTTATGAATAGAAATAGGTTCAGAAGTGCAATTAGCACGTTCCGAAGTTTCGAAGAAAAATTGAAGAAGAAAACTGTTATTAAATGGACAGATGAAAGAAAGAAAAAACATTGAAGAAATACTGGAATGAAAGGAAGAGGAAGAAATAAATGAAAAAAATTTAGTACGTGGTCCATAGGTTCCATTGTCCTCCAAGTCCACATCTCGAACGCCTGTAATTTAATGCCCATGTTTCAGCGCCATGGGCTATGGATACGTTTTTACTATTGGTTTTCTTAAATTTAGTCGCATGGATTTTTGTCTTATTATTCCTTGTTTTCTTCGGAACTTCGCTACTACAATTCGATATTCTATATCATTATCATAATATTGATTCTGCGATGCTATCTGTCCGACATATTTAAACCGTTATACTTGCTTGATCTTTTTTCCATCAATTTCTATGTGAAATGCTCGAGGCTTCCGGCTAATTATCATCGCCTTCGTTTTATTCGTGTTGATTTCCATAGTACCTTTCCAATCTTATTTAAACGTTGTACCATTATCTGCACTATTTTAGAAGACCCCGCAATTATTGCTTGGTCTTCTGCGAATTTTCAATCTTTCTCCTCCTATATCAACTCCGTAATTTGTATTTTCAAACGCTTTATTAACTATTAACTCCAACCGGGCTAATTTCTAATTTTTACTTCGTATTTATAAATATTTCTAATCACCGTGTGGTTAACTTAATATTTTTTTTATTTCTTTTAGAAACGGAATAAAACCTAAAAAAAAGCGTCAGTTGTCTAGCATATTCTATCACGCACATGTTTATATTTGAAAGTATAAAGTTTTCACCTGAAACTTTCATTATTCGGTGATTATATTAATCATTCAAGGGGCTCAAAATTATTTTACATTAATTAGAAACTAAAAAATCTGATGTAAATCAGTCATAATGTAACTATTTTTTTTTTTTTTTTTTTTAAATCAGAAACAAAACATCCTTGTTATTAGTTTCGAAACAAAAACTTAAACTTTTAATCGAAATAGTTACAAAGTTAAAAGTGTCAGTCAGAAATGACTGACATTTAATCTTTTATCACAAGCATACTCGTCGGTCATAATTAACTGACGT
Source organism: Coronaproctus castanopsis (assembly GCA_032883995.1). Taxonomy (NCBI): domain Eukaryota; kingdom Metazoa; phylum Arthropoda; class Insecta; order Hemiptera; family Monophlebidae; genus Coronaproctus; species Coronaproctus castanopsis. The sequence goes on from CM065052.1 coordinate 289,323,669, forward strand.
GTGTTTGTTATCACCAAAAGGTTCAAAATATGGCTGGGGGATAAAAGTGTTAATATGTTTTTTTTTTATAAGCATTATCTCTAAAAGCACGTACTTACAATGCACAATCGTACATATTATGCGTTCATACATGTTTTTTTTTTTGGTCTAAAATTTATCTTTCGTGTACGCATAAAATATATTGTTTATCCTAATAGCTTAAGTATTTATGCGTTTGAATATTGATAGTTTTACAATTTTTCCTATATATATATATATATATATATATATATATATATTTTATGTTAGCTAAAAATGAGCGAATATTTTTAATTTATTAAAGAACTGCGTTTAGAACGAGTTATATTATTAATTTCATTACTTTGTAACATCTATATATTTGTTTTCTAAATACACTTTTTATCTGTTATTATAAACGTATAAACTCACGTCCGTTATCTATTTTATCTCGTGACACATTAATGTCGAAAAGAACATTGATGACTATTTGGAGCTTTTCAGTTTCTTCAGAAGAATAGCTTAAATTTTAGAACAGAGGTAAACGTGTGACCAAGCGGTTTTTCCATCTGCTGATGAAAAATAACGAGGTCGTGCGGTATTAGGCTTATGCTTCCGTTGGCGTCGAACGTCTAATGTGATTGTCTACACATGTATATATATATATATATATATATCGAATATATTGTGTTGTTTGGTGTTATTATTATGTGAGACGTGGTCTTCGAGCAATTTTGATGGAAAATAGTAAGTGACTAGCTTAGGAATGGCGGTCATTTCGAGTATTGTGGAAGAACTGAAATAAAGTTCGTATAATCAGGAATATCGGATGATCGTATGTCCGTCACGTATTAACACAAATAAGGATGCGTTCTGTCCTGCGACGAAGAGATGATGTTGTTCCGTTTTGGTAATTTTTGAAGCCTCGCTGCATAGCCGTCATTATTTTGCTATGACAATTACCAACGCACAAACTGCACATAAATACTGTCAACCATGATGACGATGACTACTACTTTCATTATTATTATTATTATTGCGATAAAATATTTTCGCCGATATTAGAGGGGAATTACCTAACACCTGCATTTTATTCGAACGTTCTTAATTCTTCGTTCTTTCCGTTCAACCGATTCTATTATTATTATTTTTTTTTTTTAAATTGGCTTCTGGCTTTTTCAATCCTTTAATATTTTAGTTTTTTAAAAAAAAACAACTAATTGAATCATTTTATATTTTTAAAATCGTTTTATAATAAAATTAAAACACCGGGCGAAATTTAATTATAAGAACGTAAATTAAGAAACGACTTATGTTAATATTTTCGTATAATTCGTTCGCAGATAGAGCCTCACCATTAATTCCGTCGTCTTGTATACGCAGGGTCGTAGTATACGTGCCGTATAATATTGATAAAGTTAATAAGAAATTCTTTATACTCCTCGAAATTCGACCTAATATTGGCGGAATTAAATGTGAAGGATTTAGTCATCGAAGAGCGACTGAAGCTTTAATTATTGTTCAAGTATTTAATTAAATTCAATTGCGTTTAATAAAATTTTAGCTACGCGAAGGAAGCTTCGAATCGCAGATATAAATCATCGGAAAAGCTCGATCATGCTAGACGAAGATTTCTTACTATTAGTCGAAAATAATTTTCTGTTCTAGAAAATTATATAGCTGGTTTGGTTTTTGTGTCACCCCCTATTCATCGGTGCAACTTTGACCGTTCAGCGTAGAAAGCGATTTAGTCAGCTTACTACATCATATGCTGCTCACATCTGACACGAAAAGTAAGAAGATAAATTGACGACTAGTTCCTTATTAAATACGTACGGTCTCGATTTACTCGAGTACATGCGCGCATTTGTGAGCGTAGGGTTTTATGTTCTTCCCGATTTCTGTTGCTTTTTTTTAAAAAAAAATAGTGTATTTCTTAAACTAATATTTAAACAATAGATATATGTGACTAATTAATAAAGATCGACCGAAAGTTCGGTTTCAGTTTCGGCTGGTTGTGGTCGAAAAATCGAATTTCGGCACTCAGTATCGTTAATCGTGTTAACTTCCGGTGGCTTCTAGTATTTAGTTATCAACCGACTTCACCGGCTAGCGTCATCGCGTTGAGTTTATGCGTTTTGTGTGTTTTTGTTCCCCTTTTTTCACTTACCCGTAAATATTTTTGTTTCTTCGTCAGATATTTATCGCTTATTTTATTTTATACGAGTTAATTGCCTGTATACGCGCATAAAATACACTAGATTTCGAAATATGTAATAGTAACTTTAATATGTTTAAATAGGTTTACCGAGGCTGAAGATTCGGTTTCGGTTTTGGCTGAAAATCTTGTTTCAGTCACTACTAATTAGTAATGAAACACGTACGGAATATTAGTACATTAACTAATTTCTATTATTTACGTACGCGAGTATTATTGATAAATCGTCGTGGCTTTAATTAAGACGTTTAACGTCTGCTAGTGAATCAGTTGCCTCAATATTGAGGTGTTTATATAGTCCGTTTTTCGTGCTTGCTGGTGAAGTCACAAATGATCTCGTGTTTATTCACTTCGAATACGATGTACCTGTAATTGCTCTTTATTTCGACTGAATAACCGTTAGGCTTCGAGCATTTCTACAGTTTTTGATGATCGGTCCATGGAAGTAGTCGTTACATTTAACGGACTTTTAAAGTGGGATTTGTTCCACTTCCCGCTTTACGCGATGCATTCACCGTACAGACATCGATATTCCGAGATATTTAGCCGAATTCTGGGATTTGCTGGTTATCGACGTAAATACTATACCGCCGGTTGAAGTTGTATTTATCGAGTTTCCATCTCTTGAAATTTGGCCTAAAGTGTTTTTGTAGATTATCGTTTTTCTTCTACTCGTAAAAACCATTGCTGCGGTGGTGTCATCCATTAATGAGGAAGGCGAAGAAAAAATTACGTTTGTTTAAATTAATAAACGGCGGGAAATCGAAAACAAGACTACGTAGGTGAATACCTCTACACTGTCATATGTACACACACATACAAAACGTACTTATAAACACGTATATCGCTGTTTTCCTATATATTCGAGTATTTGGTAAGGCATTATCCGGAAAGATTTATGTTAGGCAACGCGTGTATACGTATAGTATCGTAAATTGTACCGAATGTTGGACCATGTTCGACTTTATTAGCGACATTAACGACAAGTGCAGTTTTGAACACACATACACATATATACATATATTTATGTTTGTGTGTGTTACGGCAGCTTTAACGTTGTTGGCAGTTAAAGGAGAACTTTCTACAGCGAAACTTCGATGAAATGATTTCATTTCAAAGGATATTCCCAACAACAGTTGAATTACCAAAGGATGATGAGGTAGCCATAAAAGTAGTACTGCCGAGGCTATTACTATTACGTTTGTATGCACGTCATTGTACGCCGATGTGCCCAAGTATATATACTTATCGCATTAAACGCACGCTTACTTTATATATATATATATATATATATATATATATGTATGTATGTATATGTATATATATAAAGACGATGTTGTTATTTGGCAAGTGTCAGTTAGTATAGGAAGAAATGGCCGGAAAGACGTTTTGTTAGACAGATAGATGGATGTATATATGAGCCGAAAACATACCGAGAGAACTGTACGTGATGATACTGTATATAAATGCGTATATTTATACAAAAAGAAAAAAGTTGCACTTTGTTATATTTTACCAGTGATAAAAGAGTCCGTATGCGCGCTATAGCGCTATAGTGCTAGATCGACGTAAGAGCGCGCGAACCTGATTACGAGGTCGACGGCGTATAAACAACGACAGTAAAGAGATACGAAAGTTTACACAGAAGAAGAAGAAGAAGGAGAGAAAAAAAGGCTTCGCTCTCCGAGAGAAAATCGAGACGGACGAAAGACTCCAAACTTTCCAACGTGTTAGTCGTGTCTTCTTTATGTTCTTCATGCCGCTGCAAAACGATATATTTGCCTTTTTCGAATATAGGGGCCGGCCGGGGCTGCGGATTACGCTTGTGTTTTACGGGATAAACGGGAAGACGATAATAGGGGTAGTATAGTAGTAGAAAACGGGAGATGCCGAAGGGTAGGATACGAAAAAAAAAAGGAAAAAGCGCAGTTGGGGAGCGCGGGAAAATTACGAGCGAGTTTTAGTAGTGCGTCGAATTTTCTTGCCAGTTTTCCCGTGCCAGGTTGAAGGATCGGCGTGTAGAGGGGTCTTGATTGATGGCTGACAAAGCTGACAGAGTTTCGGCAATTATTAAAAATTATGAGGCTACTTTTCCGCCCTTTTTACAGCCGGGCGGGTATAAGGCGGCAGCTTCGGATGGAAAACGCCGCTATGCCGCTATGATTCTAGTTTATGTGGCGTCAAGACGCTTTAACTAGTTTCCATCCTCGTCTTTACTACGGTCGTCTTCTTAGGCTGGTTTGGTTTTCGTTTCACTACTAGTCTTCAACGACGTCGTTATTACCATCCTTCTTTCTTCTACCAGAAATACCGTCCGACGAACGAGGATAGTGTTCTTCATCCGTAAACCGATAAAGCTTTTATTTTCTTCGCGTATTTTTCTCTCTCTTTTTTTCTAGTTCATATTTATGACTACTGCTTCGTTATAGTGTTTGTGTACGTGCGACTTTAGAGGAGATTGTATATAAATAAGCGAGATTTCTAATGGTCTCGTCGTTGTTTTATCCTATACCAGCTCGATTCTTATATTTACAAGTCTAACTATACCACTACGTATACTGTCGATTTCCAACGTCTATTTCTGAATTATTATTACTACGACTCCTCGTAGAATAGCGTCAAAGATTTGTTTATCGATTAGTAAAATTTTACGGATATACTCGAACGTTGTACTAGGCTAGTAATCCGTTAGATTTAGCGGATTGAAATTCGTCGATCGAAATCTATCGATCTAAATCGGAATATTCCAACGGTCGTTTTTTCATTCGCTTTCTTGCGCAGAAATAGCGTGCTGTCTTACAAACGTCTTATTTATACTGCGATTTTGGGGTCTGTCTGGACATACGGGGTGCAGCTGCGGGGTTGCGCAATGTCGACAAACATAAGAACTATACAAACTGCCTAGAATAAAATCCTTCGACTGCTAACAAATGCGCCTTGGTATGTAGCAAACCAGATCATTCACCATGATTTGAGCATTCCTTATGTGTGCGAGATGATTAAGCAATACGCACAGAGCTATGCTGTGAGACTGGAAAATCATCCAAATACCCTTGCATTAGGACTGTTGGATATAGTCGGCGATATCAGACGCTTAAGACGTAGAAAACCCTTGGACCTAATCCGAGGTCGTGGTTGCCGGGGGTGTAGCAGTGGGTATTATACCCTTCCTGTTATGCTCTTCTCCAAAATACTGTTAAATGATCTTGTTGGTCAGCTTGCAGTAATAAATAAGAGAGAAAATTCTATTTCTACATAGCTAAGAAATGAAATCAATCGATGGTTCCCGCTAATAATAAATAAATATATAAATAAATAAATAAATATATATATATATATATATATATATATATATATATTGTAAATATTACAGGATACCATAAGTAACAGATTACAAAAAGCTGCTAGAGCTCTATTTTTACGTTTTATAGACGGTGGGGTTAAAAATAAACAGCGGTAAAACTATTTACAAGGCGGTGACAATTACCTTCAGTGAAAATTAACATCGATGGTGAAAGTATTCACTGGCGAAACCAAGTTTGATACTTAGGTATCATCCTGGATTCCAGTTTATCCTTTTGATAATCATATTTACATAATTGATAACAGAGCAATCCGTGCTTACAATCTGTAATCGACGATCGTGTTTATCTGTGGTTAATAAGAAATTATTATATACGCATCATATTATTCGGTCAAGATTAACCTACGCGTGTGTTGTTTTGGCTATCAGTTTCAAAAACAGTACATTTAAAAAGTTACGACTGATTCGAAATCACTGTTGCAGAATTATACACAATCGTCACACAGGTATACAAAAATTACTCAGAATTAAACATCTTATACCTTATTTTCTTATATGAGTAAATTATCGAAAAAGTTTTTTACTATAGGGGTGTAGAATACATCGAAATAGATTAATTTCATAGGTGATTACGATAAAGCCTTACCATATGTCATACTAGGTACAAATATCGTAGAATTAAGCATAGATTACTCATTTAATTCCATGCCTATGTGAATTATTTATCTTGTGTAGTTAATATGTTATGTATGCATGTGTGTGTGTGTGCATATGTATATGTTATGTATATATATGTACGTATGTACTCGTATATTTTTGTTTACCATATTTATTTATTTCCTTGCAGGTTTTTCTTGTTTTTTTTTCCTGTAGCCTAACATTTGTTTCATTCATTTTCTAGATTTAGTAATACTATATAAGTTAACTGTGTTAAGGTATAAGGTACTTAACTTTATGAACCCCTTGTTACGCGTCTCTCATTATTCTAGCTCACTTGGTCGCGAGTATGAGTGTCACTATCCAAATGATCTCGATATCGCTCTTAATGTTTGTGCCGCATATGCGAGTTCAAACCAATTCGAAAATATGTTTTAAAATCGCGTAGCGTACTGAATGACTTGATGTTTGGGGTCTTCTTACATTCTGATAGAGCTGTTGATTCACAATGTCGTCTGTAAATAATCTCCATTCATTTCTGTTTTTAGCCATTATTTCCCACGTCGCGACCTTTCTCGGATTTATTTCAGCTTTCTTAATTGTTGCACCGACCTCATCCTTGTTAACTTTGAACGACTGTAATGTCTTTTGCCGTTACTTAGTACGCCGTAAAACATACGTTTTTCGTCATGTATTCTTATTACGTGATCAACCCGCCTTAGCTTATGTTTCGCTAAATGTGCTGCTCAATCGAATAAGAATTAGCCATTTTTTAGCACCTTTTCGTTGTGTATTATATGATCTTCCAGTTTATACGAAGAATTTGCCTCAGTAATCTCAGATGGCAGGCTTTTTAATTTTTGAGTTGTTTCATGTTTATCGGGTAGGTCTCTCCGCTGTATTTTTTTTTTTTATATAAAAGAACAATCCTTTTAGTCATGCATTATAAAACTTTTTATACAGGTGTTTATTACTAGGTGAATTCTAGATAATTTTCAGTGTATTTATATAAATATTTTAAAAATTGGGATATTCTACGTCGACCATAATATGAAAAATTTTTATTAACATTCGAATTTCAAGTACCGTATAGCGGATATCGTGACTGAAACGGATAATACCAGCGTTAATTCGAGAGAAAAGTAATTTAATGAATAAATAACAAATACGTCATATGTAAATGAGAATAAAACTCGTATAAATTCGTTACTGGTTTTTCGTTTTATTTCTAAAATATTTTGCGAATTAATTTAAAAAGTGTGGAATGTGGTTATTTTTATATATTTTACATTAAAAAAAAAAAAAAAAATTGTACATATATATTTATATATTTTCATATTTTATTTTTATGTTCACTTGATAATAATTGAAAGATTTTTTTGAAGTTTTCATCATTATGTAACTCTTACTTATCACAGAGAACGCAGTGGCACCCCACTCGGTATAACGTCACACGCACGCGCATAAAAATAAACGTACAATGGATAGTAATGACGTTTGGTAACGAACAATACGATGATGATGGTTCTTCTTCTTCATCGTAAGCTCGATGCGAGCATCGTGAGATTATGAAACCTTAATTCTACACATCTGCGTTCGCCATATGTTTCGGTCCTTTGCATATCGGACCGCTTGTTGGAACGATGTAGTGTTTACTAATTCTTTGATTCCATCCGTGTATCGTGTCATACCCTCCAAAAGTAGTTTTCCCAGACTGTTCTGACGTATGATGTGACCGAAGTAAGTGACTATTCGATGCCTTACTACCCCTCGCAGTATTATTTTTTGCACAGATTTCATTTAACACCGATAGGTCTTTTCGGTCTAGGGAATCCTTCATTTCAACTGCAGAAAACAGAGAAGACTACGGCCATGAGGCGAATTTTTATATGCTCTTTCATATTTTTGTTAATTGAGCCAATGCATTCTTTGCAGTTCCTATTCTTCTTTTAACTTGATCGGTCGAGCTTCCATCTTTGGTAATTACGCTGTAATCGTTTGCGAGGTCCTAAAGTATCCGCAAATAGGATTGAATTGGTTGAGATCGAAACTAAAGTAGTTTTACCAATTTCGTTAAACGATTCTATTTCTTCTTGTTTTTACGCCATCTCTGACCAAAAATCAGCGATCGACCTAGTTGTTCGGGTTTTTTTGGACATCTCTGCCAACTGTGTAGATGTCTTGTATCAGCTGTCGGTGACATCTCGTTCCCGACTTCCAATGTCCAGTAGGACCTTTTGCGGATGTAAAATAAAAACTACTCAAGAAAACAGATTTTAAATTGTTTCATTCAAATCTTCCGACGCGTTTTTATAATTCGGTAATATTTTCGGGATATCTTTTTCTATATCACAGTATCGAAATAAACTGTTTCTTCAACGTTTAGCGGGTATTATTAAAGTAGTTTCTACTACAAAGCTAATGAGATTTGCGGTGCTTATCTACTAATACCACCGCTATACCGTAATAAATTTAAACGGCACGGGGAGGCTGCGAAAGATTCGTCTGTAATTTTATTCGACGTTCAAGACGACGAGCTGTCAGTTTTAAAGTTTACCGACGATGCTCCGCCTTTACTAAACTCGTCATTTGAGAACTTTTAATATTTCAATTGTCAAAAACTAAACTAACCGGAAGTAATTTCTTCTGCACTTGAAAGCCCGTCAAAATCAACTCGCGCACTCTATTAAACTTGTTAATTTGTTCGATTTCAATTGGAACGTGTCAATATGTAATAACCGACGGTTTTCATTTTCCACGTACCATCGAACCCAGTCTAACAATTGCAACTTATTCTCCAAACACGGTGAACACCTGTAAAACATATATACATCGCGTACATGTATATATATATATATATATATATATATATATATATATATATAATACATACGTTTGACATATCGGTTGTTTATAAAATCCGATCTCAGAAAGTTTTGAAAATGTTTTAATCGTGTTTACGCATGTTAAAAATAATTATTTAATTAAACTTTACCATAACTCTAAATTATTAACCTAATGTTATTTTACTAGAACTTACGTGAACGGTCGTGATAATTAAAATTTATAATCGAATTAAAATAAAAAATTAAATCGATTTTCGTAAATTTCTACAAATGACTTAAAAATATACATTTATTTATTTTCCTATTTGCTACTTTAAACCGAATTAAAATTTATTCAGTTAAATCTTCATTCGTGTTTGGATGTACATTTTCAAAGAGGATATCTTTGTTTTTTTGACAAAGATCACGATGAACCGTCACGTACAGATGTTAGCGTAGTATGACGGAATTCAGCACATGTAAAACAGGATATGTCAAGTCGACATCGATCGATAAAGTAGGCGGCATAGCACTATTAGACGTACGACGGCTAGTAATGGCTATGGTAAAAAAAACTAAGCAGGAAACATTTTTTTGAAACGGTAAACGCTTTGACGAAAACACCTGAAATTACTCGTTTACAATTATAGAAGGGAAGGCCGATTTTAATTTATAGGAACAACCGAACGAATACTTACTTCTCGCTAATAAATGTTCGTGGTCAATATGGAAAATCCAAAATTAGTCTTCAACAAGAAGAATGACAAAGAGAACATAAACTATGGAAAATTAAAGATGAGTACACAGCCTACTTGCTTGCTCATTTTTGCCATTGCGACAGTCCTTAGTCCGGTATCTCGTATTTTTTTCTCAGATTTTTGTGAAACATCGATTAGCCGACAGGAGAGCCATAATTCAGTTTAAAAGAAATAAGAGAGTTGAAAATAATGTAGAACTTTTCGGTTTAATAAAATTATTGATAAAATTATTGCTCATAATATTTTGAGAACAACATTGAGTAATGATGTACAGGCTAGGCTCGATCATTTTAATATAATTTTTTATTAGGCTACTTTCGAGTCAAAATGTAATCGGAGAAATTTGTAATCTTTCGATTACTTTGTGACGACTCGATTATTTCCGATTAAGTTTAAATTTATCGGGTATTTCTAACAAAATCAGTTGTTTCTTGTAATGTATTTCAACGGTTTTACTTCGTAATCGTAAATTATCCAAATATTGTGTAAATAAAAATTCTTAGTCTAAATTCGCTATTTGTAAATTATTTCCGAAAGTAAATGGTTGAAGCGCGGGCAAAATATTGTTTATCAAAATGCGGAAGCAATGTAAAATGCTGTTTTGTAGTACACGATTTTTAATAACGAAATCTGGCCATCAACTAACTACCGGTCCAGTTCGACGTTTTTAATAACGAGAATTAGACATATACAGGCATGTATGCGAATAATATGTAATTGTAAGAATTAATAAACACGGCTATTAACGATAGCAATGTTAGAAACAATTAAGCGAGAAAAAGTTGAAATAAACCTTTTCGACAGTTTGTGATTAAACATCTACCCCATCCTTAATCTCAAGTCCTTCCTCAACATTAACAACAAGATAATCCTCTACAAAGCACTAATCCGCCTAATACTTTGCTACGCTTTTCCATCCTGGAGCTCCATATCAAAAACCTCCTCCAATAAATTACAAGTCATTCAAAATAGATGCCTCGGATGTGTATTCTCAATGCGTCTCGCTATGCCAGAATCGACAGCATGCACGAAGATACTGACCCGCCCTATATTAGAGATTTTGTTCTAAAGCTATCGACTGACTTTTTTTTATTAAATGCTCATATCAAAACAATGTACTCGTATCCTCGATTGCCAATTACTAAGCAACTTCGTTTCACGTATTCCAAATATAAACACAGGCGACTTAAACGTAACATTATGTGGTAATTAATTTTAATTTAGTTAATTAACCTCTTTATTTAGTTAAGCACCTTCGACACGTCATCCACTCTTTTTTTTTCCATACATAGTATTTATTTAACAATTCACAACCTAAACAATATATTTTTGTAGCTTAGACTTAAGTTTCTATACTATCATGTATTACTTTTAATTAGAAAACGTGTTTATTTTCTAGTCTTTTATTTGCTTTTTTCCTGCAGCATTTAACGTTTTCTTTTATTCTTTATATCCTTACTGTGTTATTGTGGTAATCCCCGGTACACAATGTAAATCGTGTTATATTTTCTTTTATGTTTATAACTTATGCAAATATATTTTTGTTGTTATTTAGATAAAATAATAAATAATGAAAAAAAAACCGATAGAAATAAAATTCAAGAACATTATATATGATCGAAACGACTTTGCGCTTTTCATCGTATAATTATTATTAATATTAAAAAAAAAACTTCCGGTTGATGCCACGTAATTTTATTTTGAAAAAAACACAACTTTTTCGGACATGCAGACTGATTGAATACACCTTTGAGCAATGGTACTGCTTCTCAGGCGATATAACTACTATTACTACCTACTACTACCAATATCACAGATTTGATTGTTTGATAGAAGAACACCTGCAGTTGCTGAATGGTATATATTTTTCACATTTTTCTTTCCGAATTTAACCTAGGATAGGTTTTAAAATACCACTCAAACGAAAGCCATCATCCTTTCTACTGAAATTATCTTAATATTTACTAATTTCAACAGCTTCTCGACATAACCTTGTTCGATACTTATCCGCTCTAGCCAAAATAGAGACATAATTTAAATTGATGACATGACACGAATTACACATACGTTCCACAGCAGCAGATTTCTTAGTTCTAAGGTGTTTTACATCCGCTATATGCTCCTTAAACTGGCCTTCCAGTTTGACCGATATAACACATCCTACATGAATATACGGAATATGATACACACCTAGAACTTGCTCTTATGGTGAGTCATCTTCTAATTATATTTTCAATTTCGGTCTAATATTTTTTCTGCGTAACGCTCTTCCAATTTCATCCGTAATGCGTTTTATATAAGGCAGAACTACATTAGCGTCGAATATGTCATTCCCGTTAATGATTTCTATCTTATTTTTCAATGTATTAAATTTGTCGATGAAAAATTCAGTCTCTCCGACATTGTATCCATTATTTACCGTGGAAAGCTTTAAATTATTTAGCCCTTCCGATTTCGTAGAAATAATTACGTGGTATCTACCGAATTATGAAACTAGCTGAAAAAAAAAAGGAGCTAGTTGATTGAGATAAAGTATCCGAGTATTGAATTTTTACTTACAATTTATAAAATTGTTCAACACTTTTAAAGACGTTTACATTAGAATTAATAGTTTATACGTGAAACAGCATAAATTACATAATTATTTTATCGGAATATTTACGAAGTGTATATAATTATATAGATACGTTCGATTAATTATGGAATGTTTAATGTTTACAAAAACTTTTTAAGGCGCAATTTAAATGTTTACTAACTTTTAAAATCCTTCAGTATTAACTATCAGAGATTTTTAATAACGATTTTTGTACTATAATTTTGTTAAATGTTCAAAATACGTTCGTTCTAAAATTCGGAGATTTATTTTAATGGAATATTTTAGGAAGTACATTTATAAATACATTCAATTAATTATGGACGTTTAAAGTCTATGAAAACTTTTTAAAGTGCAATTTAAATGTTTTCGAACCTCGATAAAGTCGTGTATTTTCTGGTATTAAAAGGTTAATACTTATTATTATTATTTTTTTTGTACTGTTCTTATGACCAGGAACATTCGAAAGTGGAATTATTAGCTGTTATACCATATTTCGGAGGTTGAAGTACTGCCTGTACTGCAATTAGGTCATGAGACAAGACCTAAGTTAAATTTGGATGCGTCGATGTAGATATTTGTGCATTCTTTATATTTGTTTATAATTTGTCCGATGTGATTATTTATTTGAACTACACGGATGTATTATCGGTGTTTGAGACATTAACTGGACTGAGTTCCAAGAAAGTATAGTTCTTATTGAAATAGAAAACTTATCCGGACGTTGAGGGTTAGATGTATATAAAATTTTTTAACGAGGTATTTTCTTCTTAGACCATTGTTCTTCGGCTCCCCAATAAAGACTGTCGATTGGGCTGGTACGAAAAACACCAATAGCTATTCAAATTGCTGTATTGCATATGGTATCAATTTTTTTCAAAGTATTTTTTTTTTTTTTTTTTTTAAATAAATGGGCACAGGACTTTTCACCCAGATTGGTATAAAATTATTAAAATGAATACGTTAAACACTAATATTAGTTGATGCAATATAATTATAAATAGCTAAATATACATGAATGCGATTAATAGTAAGTAAGTAAGACATATTTATTGGCAATGGTACTTTGAGAGATATAATTTGATTATATAATAAAGATTGTTGAGAACTGTAGTAAGAACATTCAAAAAATACATGATCTGCATCTGCTATTTTGTTGTCATCGGAAGGATGAGGGCAAAAAGGAGAATTTATAAGATTGCATTGGTATAGGGACGATGGAAGACGATTTTTTCCAAATCGTAATCTACATAAAGTAGTAATGAAACATCGAAGTATGTTATTTGGTACTTTTATATCACTAAACCATGATTTTATGGGTATTAGAGGTTGAATCGATCTGTAATATGGAGCTAGATAAGGATTGGACCAAATATTATTCCAATATTCTTTATGAGTAAATTTAATGAGACACAAAAGATCTGTTAAAGGTGTATAAGGAATAAGCACACCGCTATTCGAAGCGGACTTGGCTTCCGCATCAGCAACAGTATTGCCAAATATACCAGAATGTCCAGGAATCCAGGAGAACCTAACAGAAATACCAGATTCTAACAGCGAGGAAACCAAAATTCGGATTTTATATAAATAAGGCGATGCACGGGGATTAAATGAGAGAGATTTTAGAGCGGTTAAACAGGTTTTCGAATCGGTAAGAATAAGAACTGATGAAGCTGGACGTTGTTGATAAACGTATCTTAACGCTTGGTATATTGCCATAGCCTCAGCTGTAAAAATCGAAGAAAAACGTAATAGAACGAATTTCTTAATAATGTTTAAAGAAGGAACTACGAATGCTGCACCAACTTTATTATTAAACTTGGAACCATCTGTATAAATCGGAAGGAAGCCCGTCCAGTGATTTGCCAGTAAATATTAAAAATAGAAGTATTAAAACCAGAAGGAGGATATATAGATTTATGAAAGGTTTCTAAATTTATTTCTAATTTTATATTATTAATAGAGAAAGGATCAGAAAAATAAGGAGAGGGTGACAAAGGAATAATTAAGTTGCGATAATTGGAGAATCGTTTAGATTATTTACAGAGAATAGGAAGTTTATATAGTGAGAACCTCCATTTGTTATAAATAAATAAGAAATTATTATATGCTGACTGATATGTAGTTGTGAAACTTTTTACAACAAACTGGTCTGCTAAGAGGCTTCTGCGGATGTGAAGAGGAGGGGTACTAGATTCCACCTCTAAAGCAGCAATTGGAGTAGTGAGAAGTGCTCCCAAACAGTAACGAAGGCAAGAATTTTGCAATTTATTTAGAGGATCCAAAGAATTTGACGAAGCATTACCATGAAAGAAACTACCATACTCAAACACCGAACGAATAAAGGATTTATAAAGTAAAATTAACATTAATGGATCTCCTCCCCAAGTAGTATGACTAAGCGACTTAATAAGACCTATGCGTTTAAAAGCTTTTGCGTAAGTATATTGTATATGTAAATTCCAATTAAGCGTTCTATCCAAAATTATACCTAAATACCGATGCGAAGTACAGAAAGGAATAGAATGGCTAGCGTGAGATAATCCTGTAATAGCGGGGCTTGGTTGTTTATAAGAAAAAACTACAGAGGAGCATTTATTAAGCGCGAGAGAAAGTCCCAAATCAGCTAGAGCCATAGAAAAACAATATAAGAAATTGTTCAGTAAAGTGACACCCTCGGCATGGCAGTGGTGATCACAATATATAACGAAGTCATCAGCGTACGATAAGATGTGAAGATTGGATGCTCGTTGAAGTTTGAATAACGGAAGAATGTATATATTAAAAAGAATTGGACTGAGTATAGAACCTTGAGGAAGTCCAACATATGCATGTCGAACTATAGGTTCAGAGGAAGGATGCACGAAAAGTAGTGTACGATTTGTAAACAACCTGCAGCAAACATTGGCGAAACCTAAAGGAATTCCCAAATCTGTTAATCTATTATGTAAGATGGGAATAGAAATGGAATCAAAGGCCTTATTAATATCTAAGAAACACGAGATTAAATATTTTTTTGATAAAAAGGATTTATAAATGTCTGATAATAAATGAGCTATACAGTTTAATGAACTTAAGTTGTTTCGGAAGCCAAATATTCCTAATGGAAATAGATTGCGGTTTTCAAGCCACCATACTAATCTATTTTTTTTTTCTTTTTTCAAAGTAGTTTTCTTAGCAGTTGTACTGATATTCAACTTTGATCAAATACGAGACAATAGATGTAATACAGATTTTTTGTTCGCTTCAAATGAGTGTTAGAAGAGCAGGTAACTAATAACTTGTTTACGTGTTCTTTCCAATTTAACTCGTTATCCCAGTATAAACCTAGATATCTGAAGACTAACTTCATTTTTATAGGTTGCTCTTAATTGTCATCAGCAGTTTCTAAACACATATATAAATTTGTTTTTATTAACTACATAGTTATATATATATATATATATATATATATATATATATATATATATATATATATATATATATATATATAATATTTTATTATAGTTATTACACTAATTAACAAAACAAAGTTAATCACTATAAAAGTTATTTTATTAATGCAAAGCTTTTCGACAAAAACGTCATTTTCAAGCTTATACAAGAAAAGGTTACAAATAAATCAACAATATTTACTCAGCAATACATTAACATTAATGGAACCTGAACCAAGTCTGGAAATTTATAATATTTTGGTAAATAAATGTGGTGTTACAAGTAGTAATAAAATATTTAAATATTTAAAAACATGCGTTAACATTTAAAAAATAAAACTAGAACGAAGATTTGGTTTAACCACAAATGTTTAAGTTACACTGTTATACCAAAGTTATTATTAATTAAAAATAAGAATAAAATTCCACAATTAGGTTAATTTATTTGTAACTTTTGTTTTTGTATATGCTTGAAAATGACGTTATTGTCGAAAAGCTTTGCATTAATAAAATTAATTTTATAGTGATTAACTTTGTTTTCATTTTGTTAATTAATCAAAATCACTACTCTCCAATACGTAATAATACGCTAATTCTTCGTTCTTAAAAATCGGGTTAAATTTATATTTTTTTCGATTTGCATTTTAAATAACCTTTTTTTTTGTTTTTTTAAATTTGTTTTTTCAAATTTAAATTAAATCTGTTTATTCAGCTGAAAATTGTTCGTAAATTTTAATCACCAGACGTTCGTTGTAACGTAAAATCGAGAAATGTGAATCTCGGTTTTCTTCCAAAAGAAACCTAAAACGTAAAACACAAAAGGTTTCGCAATCACAATCTTATTGTCATCTCCGATTTCATTCTTATTAATGTGTTTTCATTGCGAAAGTTGACGATTTTAACTTCCTTCTGGAAGTTTTCGAACAAAGAACTTTCTGCGTGTAAGACCGCGCACACAAAACATCTATATATATATATATATATTTGTATGGCGGGACGTACATCTTTTTATCGACAGGGTTGCCATCATCCCTGCTCAGTCCTACATTCTTCCGATTAGCATATTTATAATTGCCCAGCGAATTTTCTTTCATTCGTTTCGCCATAGCCGGTAACGTGAATTCTGAAGAATACTCCTCCTCCTCCTCGTGTCGACTAATTTCCCCCCGGTTATATTCTCAGCTTGCCGTATTTTCTTCAAAAATGGAAAATGAACTCGTTCGAAAATTAAGGGATTTAAACACACGCAATAGTGAATTAGTAGAAGTAAATAGTGCCGCTATAACAATGCGCACCGAGAAAGAAACTTCTGGAGTTTATGTACGTCTCGTAAAGTTGAATATGTTAATGACAGTAGTAGCCGTAACGAAAGAAATTTAAATTAATCTTATAGTAGTGTATAGGCGTTCGTTCGCTCGGTAAAAATTTGAACATCGTAATTAGAACTAACATTTTTATTATATACCTTAGAAACATTCAAAAACACAGTTTTCATTATCAAAGTATGAAAGCGCAGTTATATTATGCTTAGAAGAGCGCAGTCTCGACTTCATGTTATCCAGATTTTTTTTTTTTTGATAAACAGGCGCCTTGCTATGTGCACATCTGATCATAGACGTATGGACCATGAAAGTTTAAAAGTGTA
This sequence comes from Coronaproctus castanopsis, assembly GCA_032883995.1. Taxonomy (NCBI): domain Eukaryota; kingdom Metazoa; phylum Arthropoda; class Insecta; order Hemiptera; family Monophlebidae; genus Coronaproctus; species Coronaproctus castanopsis. The sequence goes on from CM065052.1 coordinate 289,341,100, forward strand.
TTTATTCAAAAAGTTCTTTAATTCCGTCTACGTTAACTGAAGATGAGCTGTCAGGATAGTTCAAAATTGAAAATGAAGTCGAACGACGTCGCGAATTGGACAACGAAAACATTTATGATAGATTAGATACAGTCAAAATTGGCCGAAGATAATTTTCGAACTTTTGCTATGGGCTGCAAATCACGCGAGACGCTTATAATTGTGAATTGCGGTATGTTTAGAAAACGTGCGGCCAAACTGGACCGTTATAATGACGATAAAATTGATCGAAATATTTTTTGAATATAACATACATAAAAGAAGTTACCTTTAATAAGGTGCAAAAAATGATGGGGCCGTTACGCGATTAATTAAATAGGTTCGAACGTCTAGCGATCTATGAGACTGATTTGATCTTCTTCTGTTCAACTTATTTCAAATTTTCAAAACGTCCGGATATTCGGAGATGTACTAAATTTTGTCTAAATCCGTCAAAATTTAATAGAGCTTGTTTCATTAACATGCAAGCGTATTAGAGGATAGCGAAGAAAAAGTGTTTATATTAAAAATATTACGAGTATAATTGATTACGTTCGATTAACGTATTTATAAAATCAAATTCATAGTGAGATTGAAAGTTTTGTGAACTAGAAATCTTTTTAAACTCTACTTTCTCATAAGACTTTTATCGGACTCCATGAAACGTTACGCCCTTTGCTGGCTTGTTAAACTCCTTCAGCGCAATCATAATCGAACTCATAAAGGAAATCACGAGTATAATAAACGCTGAAGACCGGTATTAACAACACAGAAATATATGATAAGTTTGAAAGGATATCACGAAAAAAAGTAAGGATATTACGGACACGTAAAAAAAAGAATGGAGTCACACAGAGATAAATTAAGATAATTATTTATTATTTATTTATTTTCCCATTAATGTGCCATGTAAACCCCTCTTTTTCATCATGGGCGACTTCAACGCTCACTGTCCAACCTGAAATAGTAAATTATACAACAAAAAAGGGCACATTATTGAAGATTTAATTTCTCATTTTAACCTAATTCTTCACAATACTGAACCAATTCATTATAGCTTTGCTAATAAGACATGGTCAACATTAGATTTAATTCTATCCTCTCCTTCTTTAGCTTCTGTTTTAAATGTATTTAATCACGCTGATCTAGCTGGAAGTGACCATGTTCCACTTATTATGCATTTTTCATCACATATTGCTTCTGTAAGTTCGATTAATAGATGGAATTATCACAAAACAGACTGGACCCGGTATTATGAAATAAATTATGATCATATTCGAATAGTTTGAAGAAAGTCCAAAGAATAAACTTACATATTTTTTTTATAGAAACCGAAAAAGATTTTTCGCGAGATAAAAAGATAAATGATAGATTTCGCAAAAAAAAGTTAACGCATTTAAAGGTTTCCTCGGAGAATGTGAGGAAGAAGAAGAACACACCGGCGGGGGGGGTAACATGTGGACGGGGGAAAGAAAAATACAGCGCAGCTCGAAGAAGAAAGAATATTGAAGTTGGAAAAGGAAAATTCCGTGATTACTTATTGTTTTAACGTGGTCCATAGTTGGCCACAATTTAAATAGTAAAAATAACAGAATACAACATCGAGACCAGATCGTGCTTTTCCATATTGTTCCAAAATTTTATCACATATATCCGGTTCAACTTATTGAGATAAGCCATAAAATTTGAAAGTAATACAAACTTCTAAAAATAAAAGATAAATAAATAAAACTCTTCGGTTCATAACCGAGATTCCCTAGTGTATAACTAATCTCTAATGTTACATCAAGATTCGCGTATATATTATGTAGTCGACGTTATAAAAATCTAAGAACACGCAAGAGGACTACGACGTCTGAAACTGCAAGATTTTGTCTGAAATCATGTTAATCTAGGAGATACCACCGGATGCTCCTCCTTGTATCTCCATTCACTTTTTAAATGGTACGTCCCTCCTAGTAGAGACATCGTGAGATTCTGTCGTAATTCAGAATTCAGTATTAACACAATCAGTGAAACTATTCCCGGTAAATTTTGGAATTGTCTGAATTTTATGGTACGGTTCCTCTATTTCTTTTTGTTTATCATATTTTTCTTGCATTTGTTCATATTTCATATTTATTTCCAATTTTGCTGCGTTATCAACTATTTCATTCCCACATATCGGTATCCCCATCAACGTAATTTTTGATTTATTATACTTTGCCGGTAAGGTTTTCTGATCATTAATTGTTTTGTTTGTTTAGTATATGTTTTCTATTTCCTTTAATTTTTAACATATTTGTAATATATATATTGTTGTTGTATTATAATACTTGGTTCAGCACATTCTGCTCTAATGTTGTTAACTGGACTCGAGTTCATTGTTCCAATGCAAAGGCGTGATGCTTTATTATATGCTGTCTGGATTTTTTTTTATGTTGCTGGAATTTAAATTTAGGAATATGGGTATGAAAATGAGACAGTATTTTTATATAGTATAAGGTTTGTTTTAGGGTGACTTCCCCACTGTGTTCCTAATATTGCACGTATTAGATTGGTACCATTGCTGCATTTGCTTAATAATTCCAATTTAATTTCTCATCTAACATTATGCCCAAGTATTTTATTTCTTTAACAAATTGAATTGGGGTATTATATTGAGAGGTATTATTTACTTTAATAAGTGATTAATTCTGTGTCGGGTGAACAAATTTGTCTTATCATTGTTTATTTTCAGTCGTAGTTTTTTATTATTTCTGTCATTTTTTTTAAGTTTCCAGATGGAAAATGATTTTTCTATGCCATCGTCTATGTAGGAATTATTTGTATTATTATTGCAAAAAATATTGCCCCAAAGTTATTAATAGGAGTATTAAATTGATTAATAAAACTTGGAATCAAATTCATTTTTGTCTTATTGCATTATTACGATTATTAGCGTTACTTCTTTCGGATATTATTTTAATTCGGTTTCGTAGTTTTTTACTATTTTATCTAGGATTTAATTTTTCACAAAATTCGTGCCATTCTATACGTTTTATATTTTTAAAGCATAATTTGGTTTTTGCATGTTGTTGTTTAAAATTATTATAATTCTCCATAGTTGGGTATTTGTTAAAAGTATGAAGTGATAATATTGTTTGAGTTATTATTTTGTTACATTCCTCATTCCACCAGTAATACGTTTTCGAGTTTCGCTGTTGATCAATTTTGATTACGGGTTCTTACTGGTCAATGGTAGATTTTAGTGTATCCGAAAGAACTGTATACTTTTCTTCTATAGGTTTATTAATGAATTCTGTTTTAGTAATTAGTTCGATTTTTTTCTTTGGTTATTGTTTTGAATTTGTCCCAGTTAATTTTCCTCCAGTTTTTGCGTGTTACTTTATTATACTGTTGTTTATTATCTTTCTTGTATACTGTATGTAATTGTGGTACATATAAGTAAGCAATTAAAGGTAAATGGTCACTTCCTATGGCATCTTTCAGAACTTCATAATTAATATTAGTTGATAAATCTAGTGTGCATAATATTAAGTCAATATTGATCCTCCGTTGTTTTATTGAAGGAATACGAGTATAGGAAGTAGTATTTACAACATATATATTATTCTCCTCGATAAAGTCAAGTATTTAATTTGTATTTTGACAGTTCCATACTGTATTTCTTGCATTTAAGTCGCCAGTAATAATATATGATTTCCCTAGGTAAGGTTTTATTTTATTCCAGTATACCTTTGTCATTTCGTGGCCTGGCGCTGCATATATTCCTAGTATTGTTCTACTTTTGTTACTGCGAGTAATTTCAGTTAATGATATTTGTATCTTGCTCTGATCTATATTTTTCAGATGTATAAAATTTGGTTTAAATGCGTGATTTATTTTTTTATGTATTAGTGAGACCACTCCGCTTCCTTTACTACTTATTTTATAGTCTCTGTCAATGTTATATTCTTTTATTGTTAAGTTATTTCCTGGTTTTAACCAGATTTCAGTTATTATTGCTATACCTATATTTTTATCTACTAATAGTTTTTTTTTTTCTAGTTCAATTAGGTTACATGCTTCGAGCATTCCATAGTAGAAGATGAACTAGTGCCAATTATAGTTCTATTATCTTTATTTTTTTGATTTCATTTTTATTTTCATTCATTTTAAGTTTATTTTCCTATTTTGGCTTATAGGGTATTTAAAGATCTTATTTTTATTTTCTGCATCGGTATTGTCAAATTGGAGATCTCTGGCCCTTTCCTGTTTCACTATCTATGTTAGATTTGCTTCTATCAAAGTTTATTCTTTTTGGTTTTCTCTTCTGGTGAGCTAGGTATTTCTTCACCGCGTTTCCTCTTAGTAGTTGTTTGTGTTTCTCTTTTATTTTATTATAGGATGATTTTTTAATCGGTGGTGTACGGTATTGTGGCACGCTTGCAATGGTGTTATAAATTCGTTCACTACAAAATTTTCAAACACTTTTTCTATCATATTTTTAACATTTCTTCAGAAATCCGAGTTTTCAGCTCTTCTAGACTTCGAAAATGTGTTTCGTAAACTCAGCTCTTAAGGTATCACCACAACAAAATCTGGAGCGGTCAAATCTGGCGACCGCGACGGTCAAGCGAAATCCGTTGACAATATGCGGTTACTAAATGCTTCTTTCAGTACTGCGAGCGTTTCTGCCGAACAGTGACACGTCGTATCATCTTGTTGAAATCATGTACGGCCCAGACGACGACCACCACCACGAAGTGAAGAAAGCACGAACTAGTTTCTCATTTCGATATAGCTCGTTTCGTTAAAACAATACCAGTAAAAAATGAGTCCTATTCGCCACTTCGGACTGGATGGTTACTTGCTCGCTGTGTGACGGCTTCTGTTGGATCGAATTCGGATTAAATTCGAACCAGTAGCGGCAGTTCTGTTTAGATGAAAATAAGTTTCATCACTTATTAAAAGATTGTTTAAATCGATCTGTTTGTCTTCAATTTTTTTCAGCGTCGTTTCAGTAAAAAGTTTTCATTGTGCATGGTCGGTATTTCTTAATTACTAAGTTATTACCGGTTTATAAGGGTGAAATTTCAAGTCTTCCAGCAATAAACGGCGAACAGATTCTCTCGACAGGTTTAAAGAAGCAGCATAGCGACGAGCACAGCGTCCGGGACTCCGAATGATCATTCCTCGAACTCGATCGATGTTTGTGGGGGCACGAACGTTTTTTTTTTGTCCAGGACGTTTTTTATCCGTTGCAGAAGCTGTCTCAAAAAAGCTTTATAATCATCTTAAAATTGAATTACGAGATGGCAATGTTTACACCGTGTAACTTTGAATTCTTTTTGAAACCCTCTTCGCACTGCCGTGATCGATTCACGCCGAAAATAACGTTCCACGCAAACGCGCTCCTTCTCATTATAGGATGTCATAAGTGTACACTAAATGTGGAGCACGCGGTTTGCCTTGCAGCAGTATTACCAACTGCGCTATTCAAAAAAGAAAACCGTACGTTTTCTCCGGGTCAGCCTATATTTAATATATTTCAGCTTTACCCGTCTGTAATCGTAGTTTCCAATTACATTTATTAAAGTATTTGGATGATATTTATAGTTGTTAACAAAAATCACAGCTGTCTTAAGTAATGTTAAATTCTATTCGAATGTTTATGTTAAATATTTATGATTAGAACTGGTGTGGAATGTAGCGATTTTTTAAATAATAAACGGAAAAAAGAAAGAATAGTTAATATCACTTTAATTTCGTATTTACACATGAAATTTATTATAAATCTTATACAGCCTGTTTATTATATAACTATGATTTTTAGATTACTCTAGATGATTTTCAATGTTTTCACATAAATATATTTAGAATTGGTACATTTCATGGTCAACTGAAAAACATATAATTCGTATTAAAATTTCATGTACCACGTAGTGGATGTGGCGACTGAACGGATTAAAACAAAACTATTCGTCTATTAAGCCATTTCCTAGTGTACTTAAATAAAAAATAAATAAGATTCAAATCTCTGTTATTTCATTTCTAACGTTTTGTATCTATATATTTTCTTACTTTTTTATTTTTTTTTCTGTTCAGCATTATTATTTTATTTTTATTTATATACATTTGAAAATAGTTTTGATAATAGGCCGAAATGCTTTTTGTCTTTTAAACCTTTTAGTCACTATGTCCACTACATGATACGCGAAATTTTAATACTCACAAAATTTTTTATTTTCTGACGATGATGATCAATGTACGTGCCGTATAGCCACGAAAACGGAAGCTATAATTTTTGAAACAGGCCGGTTGCATATAGGAACGATACTGTTGGACCGGCTGCATTTGGCTGAAAAAATCGTCGTAATGCTGATGGAAGATCATATCGGATACGTTCAGCCTTGTACTTTTGGCGTTGTAAGAAGGTGTTCTGTCGTTAATTTAACGCTGCTGCAGGAACAAATCGGTGATGATTCTTTTCCGATCAAGTGACTATGAGTAGTAGTCGTATGTGTCCTAATAGTATATACGACGAATGACTATTTCTTCATGGCTTGTCAACGAAGGAGGAGATCGCTATAAATTAGTATCAGGTTTGTATGAGCTTAAGTTGTTTGTAGTTGGTACGAATAATCACAACATATTCCATTTCGCGCGCGGATTTGTTCGTCTATTATGCTGCGGATATCTTTTGGATCAGTTGGAAGATCAGGAGCAGGCCGCTTATAAGTCGCCTCTTTAACTGCTGTGTCTGCTAGTTCGTTTCCAGTAATTCCAGCGGAACCCGTATAAATAATGTTTGAGGGGAAAGACCGGTGGATAGGATGTCGATTATTTCCTCGGCCACCGGATGGTGATTTTTGCGCTTATAATTACCGATGTTGGCGATTGCTAAATGAGAGTCGGTGCCAATGGCGGACTGCTTAGAATCTGTGCCAACAGAATCTTGTATATAAATTACAGCTGGTTTTATAGCATAAAGTTCAGCCGAGTGGATTGAAAAATGTGGTGTATTTGAAATCTGATTAAATTTTGCTGGAGGATGCTACTTATTTTCTGGTTGACACGAAATGTGTTAATTTTTAAAATATTCGTAAAAATGCAATGAAAATTATCTCTAGTTCAACTAGGAAGCAGTATTGTATAATAGAGATGCTCGTGTAAAATTATTAATAATTTTATGTAAATGACTGAAACGGTTAAAACAAATGTAGTGATTTTAAATACTTTTTTCTTTTTATAGTTTATTTTTAAAATGTTTACGTATCCAAGTTTAAAAGTATATTCGAATCGTAGGACAAGGTTCATCGATGCTCGTTCGTTATCTCGGAATTTAAAAAAAAGTATGAGAATTCTCCGCGTCGGATCTAACGGAAAATTAGATGGATATCAAAATGCTTTCCTATAATCGATCTCATCTGTTTCATTATTATAACAGCTATGGATTCATTTTATTTTCTTGCGCGCGATTTTTCGACGTATCATCGTAGAAAATATATATAAAAATTTTCTAGTTCTAAACAGAAAATAATAAATAAAAATTCTCGACTTCTAAATACGGGTAACACCGGTTTCGGCGATATTCGGTCATTAAAAATGTATATATAATTTAACAACGTCTTTTATGCGTAAAATGACTTACACCCACATAGACGTTAGTTCCTTCGAGATATTTCCATTAAACCTTTAACGTAACAAGGTAACTCTCTAAATGTAGCACCGAGTTAAAAGCTGCTGGGGAAAAGTTGTCTAGTATACGCGCAAACATATATATATATATATATATATATATATATATATATATATATATATATGTATACATTCAATTAGAAAAGCTTTTATTGGGCAAAAAACACGCGGTATATATCATCGTTGCCTCTTAAACGTTGTTGCCTGTAAAAATAAGTTACCTACTCGTAATAAGTTAAGCTCGATTATAGAATTTTTTGGAAAATCCATTAAGCTGTTAGTTCAATTTTACATATAGCGGCTAATAAAAATTATAGATACACGCTCATCTTTAAGTTTATGAATATGTATAAAGCGTGTATTATATATGTATATTTATATACACATATACATATTTCTTTATTTGAACACACAATTTAATATATATGAATACATGAAAATATATTTGAAAAAAAATCAAAATATAGCCTATATATATAAATTATATCATGAAGTAATAGAAGAATCAATTATACTAATATTAGAATATAATAAACTAGAGTAGCCTGCGAAATTAGCTTAGTGTTATACTAGTAGCGATTATTTATATACATGTTTAATTTTAAATAATTCAGAAATGAAAACAGGAAACTGCTGTAATAATATAATTTCATTTAATTCAAGTGGACAATTCTCAAAATATTATAGTGTGATTATATTTTCTGCACATGTATATTATATATTGAACGCCCGTTCGAAGTTTGGCGATAATTTCAGCTATAGTTGGCTCCTGTAAATCTTCTTTTGAGTATCCATACCATTTCCGCAAGTCAGCTAGCCACGATGTTCTTCTTCTGCCTTCTATTTGGCCATTTAGAATAAACTGTAGAAGGTGGTATTTTTCCGGGTGTCTGTATATGTGACCGAAGTATTGGAGTTGTCTAAAGTGTATCGTGTGCAACAGCTCCGTTTTCTTGGATATTTGACGCAGGACTTCAGTGTTTGTGACATGATCTCGGTGCGATATCTTCAACAGGCGACGGTACACATACATTTCAAGTGCATCTATTTTCTTTTCAAAAGCTTGCGTAAGCACCCAGCTTTCCATGCAATACAACAACACACCGACCAGACATAACAACGTACAAGGCGCAGTCGTAACTGAAGATCAAGGTCCTTCCTTTTCATTATGTATTTCATATCTAGGAAAACTTTCCTCGTTCTTTTTATCCTAGTCCGTACTTCAGGTGACTGATCAGCATATACATTAAACCAGGTACCAAGATACTTGAATTTAGAGACCTTTTCTAGCGGACAGCCATTTGCAAGTAATTTCTTCTGATTAAAAGTTCATCTTTCTGATTTCCTGTGAACTATCAACCATTTCGTTTTATCGGTGTTTATCTGAAGGCCATAGGAGCTACTAACTTTTATTACTCTGTCTAACATACTTTGAAGTTGATCGATGTTGTCAGAGATTAAAACACAGTATCATCGGCATACCGAATGTTGCATACAAATCGCTTCTGAGTATATGTTAAATAACAGAGGTGACTGTCGCACACTCCTTTTAATTTGTATTTCTCTAGACATGGCACCTTCATTACGAGATTAAAATTTTTGATCCCTTGTAGATGTTATTGCTTAAACCAATATTTTTTAGGATTTGCATTTTAGTATCGTTAATAATTTTTATAGTAACCGATAAAACCATGACCTCTAAGTATCTGAGTCACGTGGTTGTTTACGGTAATGTTTTTATTTCTTAAAAAATTATTTATGAACGCTTTTTTAAAGTATCGTATCTTATTTAAACTCATTGTTAATCTGTAAATTAATTTAATTTGAGAATACCTTTACTGATATTACAATTGTTTACTTTTTAACATTAAAGATTAAAGATCTTTCTTAATATGAAGATCAATAGGTAAGTTCCGAGCTATGGTCTGGATCGCAATATATATATATATATATATATATATATATATATATATATATATAACACCAGATTTATACATAACATTTATAGACTACGAGAAGGCGTTCGAATAGTGGAGATTTGAGCAGTATCGAACACATTAAACCTAATTGGTATCAGTGATAAGTACATACAAATTATAAAGAATATTTATGGATCTGCCGCAATGAAGATAAATTTATGGAATAAAACGAAAAAATCCCAATAAAAAAGAGGTGTTAAACAAGGAGATACTATTTCACCGTAATTATTTATCCGCGGTTTGGACACCGTGTTTAAAAACTTGAATTGGGCTACAACAGGTATTCGAATAGATGGTGGATATTTGAATCACCTCAGATTCGCGGACGATATAGTTCTAGTGGGCTGAAATGCAGAAGAGCTACAGATGATGATAACAGATTTAAATGTACACTCGAACAAAATAGGACAAATAAATTCGTATAAATAACGAATACGGGAAAAAGTGTACAAATAGCAGTAAAATCGTAACAGATAGAGCAAGTAGATAGTTGCATATACTTATGTCAAATAATCACAACAAATAAAGACACGATAATGAAAGCAGAAGTGGCATATAGAGTCTCACTACCGTGGGTTGCATTTGGAAAATTACGCATAGTATTCGCAATAAACAAATACCGATTAATCTGAAACGTAAACTATATAACCAACGTGTACTTCCGATTCTTATACATGGTGCGGAAACATAGATATATGTGTAAAAACAAATTTAAAAATAATAAGAAAAGCTCACACGGCACATGAGAGAATGATGCTGGATATAAGATTATCAGATCATAAAAAGAATGCATGGATACGTGAACAAACACGGTTGGATGATGCAGTGTAGCGGATGACTATAACAAAATGGAATTGGGCTGGCCACACGGCTCGAAGAGAAGATAATAGATGTTCAAAGCGGATCTTACAGTGATGGTCAATGGACAGAAAAAGGAAAGAGGGAAGGCCAATGACGCGGTGCACAATGATATAACGAAGATGACAGGGAAAAATTGGTTGAGGGAAGTATAGGACAGAAGTGGGTGGAAGACGTTGAGGAAAGCCTTCATCCAGGATTGGATAGACAAAAGCTTATCGTGATCGCGATATGTGTATATATATATATATATAAACAGTATAAATATTTATAAACAAAATTGGTGCGATAACAAAGTAGTAATTTACAGAATAACAATGGCCAGACGACCGGCGTTTGGAAAATCTAGAAAAAATTCTGAAAAAAATGGACTAATAAACGAGAAATACTATGTTGCTACGCTTCGGTCCGTGTTGTTTTATTTAGGGGGAGATCCGTACAATAATTGCTGACTGCAAATGAAGAATTAACGCCGTTGAAATGTGGGCACGAGTGCTGTGAATTCCGTGGACATGACCTCGAGAAGTGCAAAGTCAATAGCTAGCAATTAATTGCCTATATATATTTGAAGCAGAAGAATTAAATATATCGTTCGTAAAATTCGAGAAGAAGGGTTTTGATGTCTAACAGCATAATATAAAATTCCAAGAAATCCACTTAGAAAAAGAAGAAAACGAATGGAATTGGCTACATTTAGTTGAATTATTTGAATCAACCAGATGCCGATGTATACAGTATTCGTCTACTTTTATGATGATGATGATGTATATATCTATATATGCATTATAATATGTTTAGAGTAGAGGGGTATAGTAGAAATTTAAAATAAATTAATTAAACTATAAAAAATTAAATTAAAATAATAATAATAGTAATGAATAAAATGCATTCGATGTGTAGGCACTATTCGTCATGTTTTCAACAACAGTTGATCGACGATATTGATAAGAGCCGGAATTACGATATTTCGAAACATAATGATAATAGAATTTGTGTACATGTAACATTATGCAAAACTCAATGTCAGAATAAAGAACACATCTTGTATCCATTATTGACTACTGGAAGAATATATAAACAGAGAGCTTATTTGGTAGCCAAGCTATAAGCCCGTACATTATATACAAAACTCAGTGTCAGAATAAAGAACACACATTGTATCTGTTATTGACTACTGGGGGAATATAATAAACAGAGAGCTAGTACGTATCTGGTAGCCAAGCTATACACATCTTGTATCCACTATTGACTACTGGGTGAGTATAATAAACATAGAGCTAGTATCTGGTAGTCAAGCTATTCCTACATTATTATAAGATTATCGATATTTCGAAGCATAATAATAATAATAATAATACGTGTATATATATAACATTATACAAAACTCAGTGTCAGAATAAGAACACATCTTGTATTTGTTATTGACCACTGGGTGAATATATAAACAAGGAACTAGTACTTATCTGGTATCCGAGCTATACGTCTGTACATTATTATAAGATTGTTCTCTCGGTTTTTGTCGTATAGTCGGTTCACAATTACGTGACGAAAAAAACGATTAGACGAACGCGGGTGAAATTATTAAAGTAATATAAATAATGTTGTAATTATACAAATATTTCAAATAATTAAAAAAAAAAAAAGGAACTGTATATTATAATCTAGACGATGTCTAATTAAATCGCACACGATGAGATCTTAGTTTTCATAATATATAACCCGTGGAAGCTGTGACCGATCATATTGCCTACCTACTGGTCATCGGATTATGTGGCGATCCACCCTCAGGTTTCGGTATCTTTTTTTATTTCACACTACGGTTTATATTATTTTTTTGCATGTTGTTTATCATAAGTACACATCAAAATTTCTGTGTATCTATTTAAGTGGTTTTAGTTTTAAATAATAATAATAGTTTAAAATTTATAATTTAAAATTTTTATTTTCTTAAAATAAATAGAATAAGATTATATATAGATCTGCTACCGAAAAGAATAAATAATTTATAATCTATATCAATATCGTTAAAAGACGACCGCGTTTGTTTCATATTATATATATATATATATATATTAGTCATCAGTCCTAAGACTGGTTTGCTAATTTCTTCCACAATTGACGGTTTTCGGTTTTCCTCTTCATATCTGTATATCCTGTGCTACCAGTGTCTTCTATTACTTGCTGTGTATATTGATTTCTTGGTCTTTCCTTTCCGCGTTTCCCATTCATCCATATCGTTAAAAGACGACCGCGTTTGTTTCATATTATATATATATATATATATATTAGTCATCAGTCCTAAGACTGGTTTGCTAATTTCTTCCACAATTGACGGTTTTCGGTTTTCCTCTTCATATCTGTATATCCTGTGCTACCAGTGTCTTCTATTACTTGCTGTGTATATTGATTTCTTGGTCTTTCCTTTCCGCGTTTCCCATTCATCCGTCTTCTATAATTATCTTTAATAAGCTTTCATGTCTTAAAATGTGACCGATCATATTAGTTCTTCGTTTTATTATTTTTTTTCCGTAATGTTCTTCCTTCGCCAATTTTTTCTAACACCTCTTCATTTGTTAATTTATCGGTCCATCTTATTTTCAGCATTCTCTGGTAGCACCATATTTTGAAAGTTTCCATGTTTTTTTTCTCTGCCTTACCAATCATCCATGTTTCACAACCCTACAACGCTGCATTCCAAACAAATAGGGTTGAAAATTTTTTTCTTAAATTTGTCTTATAGCCTTGTTGGTGAAAATATTTTTCCGATCGTAAAAAACTTGCTTTGCTTGATTGATCCGTTTTTTAATGTCCTTGCTACACGTGCCATCTCTGATGATTTTACTACCCTAGTAATGAAATTCGTTCATTTCTTGTATTTTAACATCGTCAATATGTGCACTTATTTTCTTTCGATTGCTATTTTTATCGCATATCGTAATTTTTATTTTATTTTTATTTATTTGCATTCCATATTTCTTAAATACATCTTCCATTACTTTTAATGTTTTCTTCAATTGATTTCGATTTTCTGCTAGAACAGCTATATCATCGGCAAATTGTAATGTGCATATTATTTCACGTTGTATTTTTACACAATTTTTCTTTGTTTTTTTCTTTAATTTCTTTCATTATTTCTTCTATATACAGGTTGAATAATATCGGTCATAAAGCACAGCCCTGTCTAACACCTTTCAATATTTTAACTTCTTTGTTCACATTGCCAATCAGTATCATTGCTTACTGATTTTCGTATAATTTATATGTTAATTTTATATATATATATTTGAATTAAAAAAAATAATAATAATAATTCTTTATAAACTCGGCCGCACGGCGAAATAAATAATTTATCGTATTTAAAATAAAGTTTAAATTCTATAAATTAATAAAATAAATAATACTCGTATAAATTAATTGAAATTCTCGTCGATTTGCATACTTAGAGCGGACGAATGATTTTACTAGTAATAATATTACGCGTCCAATTCGAGATTTTGATTTCACGAATTTGCCAAAAAAAAGTAAAATAACAAAAATGAATTATTTCGTTGGATATTTATTCAGTTTTTTTTTTTAAATGTCACTTGTTGCGTCTTTTATTTTTATACTTTATTATCGGGTCTATGTACAAGTCCTTCTTCATCGTTTTGATCCAATTTTTTTGGAGTCAAAACTTTATGCTATGATCTTATTGAATTTTCGTTCAACGTACTGCAATTTTACAACACTTGCAACTTAATATTTATACATTCATTCGTTATTAATTATTTTCAGTAACATTATCGGGTAGATCTGAGTTAAAAGATAAATTTTTTCGCGTCATAGCTTGTTTTATTTTATGTTCTTATTGAATTTTCTTCGGTGTATTGTAATTTTATAACACTTGCAATTTAATATTTATATGTTCATTCGTTATGAATTATTTGAAAATGAACTAAACCAATAATTCTTCGTATAATCGTAACACCGGTAGCGTACACATCGAGATGCTACTCAATAAATATTCGTTCTATCTTTAGCTAATTTTGAAAGAACACAGAAAAACTGCAAAGATTGTTTTTTTTACAATTCTCTCTCTAATAGATTTTGAATGTTTTATTATTTTCTCGATCGACGTCATGCATCGTGAATAAAATCATTTCGTCTTATATTTTAACATTATGACGTACATAGTAGTATTCCTGTTATTATTTCCAGAGTTTAATAATCAGTCTCGACGATATTACCGAACTTTTCATAGCCGATGAATACCCGGGTATACGTTGAAATTAGCCGATAATCGAACCATTTAGGGTTTTAGGCGGTCGAAGTTTGGCGATAAAATTAAAATCCGTTTGCAAATTCGCTGACACGTTGTACGTGAAATAACGTTATAAACGAAACGGACATCATGTAAAGAAGTTGTACACACACATATATATATATATATATAGCTTATGTAAAGAGCAGCTTTTGCAAAAATCTTTCCTATACGTATTTATAATATGGTATTTTTTGTTATCTTTATCTTTCTCTAGTGTAGAAAGGTAAGCGTCCTTCTTCTTAAAATTACAACAAATTCGCCATCATCAGCAGATGTATGTTTCCATTATGTATGTTGTATATATGTTTATATTCTATATATACACATATGGATATGCGTGTATGGAAATATACCATTTAATTTTATTTCTGTTAGTTTGGCTTAATTAAACCGAAAATATATATAACGACTACTAATTAAAGCCCAGCTCAATTAAAACTACCATCTCTTCCGTGTTATTTCTTATCTGTTTGGGCTGTCCTATATTTAAGGTGTAGGTAGTTAGCTGAATTTTCATATGTGCACCGTTTTCAAACCTATTAGAGAGTTCTTTATAATAACGACATCTTTTAGTATAGTTTCAGTAAACATCGTCATCATTATAATTATTATTATTTTCACTACTGATAATATTTATATTGTTATTATTATTATCAACATTATTATTGCCATTCGTATGGCATATTTTTCGCTTTACCATCTACGGTATGTGCAGCTTATTACACCTTAATTTTATCTGTCTTAAACATCAGTTGCAAACTCGTAAACATCAACTACAACGCGATGTTTTGTGAATAATTTTTGCAGTTTACGATATTATTCGGAATATAACGTACATCGAAATTATAATCTTCTCGTTTTCATGATAGCGCCAAATAAAAACGCGTACGATTCTATCAACCTCTAATAAGCCAAAAATAATCGTGTATCTACGTTATATTTATTATTATTGTTATTATTATTAATCTAAATTAACGTGCCGTAACAACTAAGGCTAGAGGCATGAGGGAGAGGAAGTAAAATCAAGGAGTAGAAACGAGATATGCGTCAGAACAGAATTAGGTTAGTTAGGGAGGAGTATTCATTTTCGAAGAGAAGAGGAAGTGAGAAAGAACTAGTCAACCATCTCGAAGTAGCAAAAACTATGGTGCTAAGGTTTTTCATGTCATGCAGGATGAATTAGTTCCTAACACTAGTTCATCAAACAATCAGTACATTCCAGTCCATTCAAAAGCATATACTCCGCAGCTATTGTCAAAAACGATCACTTTATCTCTAACTGTAGAGATTTTCACAAACTCTCTCCAGAAGAACGATACAAGCATGTAGTCAAGAAGAGGCTTTGTTTCAATTGTCTCGGTGCACACCAGATCAGAAAATGTCGAATTAAAACCACATACAAATTATGTACACAGTATCACCACTTCCTGAGTCATGGATTATTATTTACCTCTGGTGAACCAAATTCAACAAAATTTGATACTATCACTACTCAGAGCTCAGCAGATTCTTCTACTAGCTGACTAGTACCCAAACATCATGTTGCAATTCAAACAGATCTTGAAGAGTTCAAGAATATTTCTAATCACATGCCTCCAGTAACCTTTCCTTCGACATCACTCAATAATTTATCAAACTGTTCTATAAACCATAAACACAATATTGTGTTATTGGGTACATGCCAAGCTCAATTTAATTCACCAAATGATTCTACAACTCAAGTACGTATTCTGCTGGATCCAGGATCCGAATTAAGTTTCATTTCTGAACAAGCCATCACCGGAGCTAAACTGCAGCGTCAACATTTCACAATTCCAATTTCTGAAATTGGCAGTACGTTATCAGGGAGCACGCGGGAAGTTGCCAGATTCAAGCTACAATCCTCTTATACATCAGAATGCATTAATATTAAAGCACATGTTCTCAAGAAGATTTCAGCTGCTATTCCAGCATTCACTGTGCCTGACCAAAATTGGCCACATTTCAGTGGATTAAATTTGGCTGATCCAGATTACCTACAGCCAGGTTGTATAGATATCTTCATAGGAGCTGATTCATTTGCAACATTATTCGTGATGGTATAATAAAAAGTAATACAGATGAGCCTACAGCTATTAACACATTATTCAGCTGGGTTTTTTTGGTCCAACATCAGTACCTGTTAAGCAATCATCCACCACATCATTTCATATTGTAAGTAACGAGTGTCTTCAAGAGCTTCTCTCAAAATTCTGGGTGCAAGAAGAAATTCCCAACAATTCAAAAATGGCCTTTAGCCAAGAAGAGTTAGACTATTAAGAACATTTTCAACGTACCATACAAGGGACGTTTCAGGACGATATATTGTCAGATTGCCAACAAAACCCTCATTATGCCAGCTTGGAGACTCCAAGGGAGCTGCTCGGAAATGTTTGCAACGTTTAATTGAGCGCATAAACAACAATATGAAGGCTTTCTCAATGAATATGAGCAGCTTAGGCATATGATACAGTCCTTGAAAATTTACCAGAACCACACTGTTCATATTATTTACCTCACCATGGTGTCCTGCGTGAAGGCAGCGAAACAACAAAACTGCGCATTGTTTTCAATGGTCCTTTGGAAACTAGTTCTGGAACATCATTAAATGATCATATGTATACAGGCCCTAAAATTCAACAGGACATTTTTGATGTACTTCTTTGGGTAAGAAAACACAAATACATTTTTACTACTGACATTACAAAAATGTTCAGACAAATTCAGGCCTGAAGATTGGGACTTACAAAGAATTTTGTGGACTGAAAACATTTAAATTGACAACTGTTACTTATGGCACCCGTTCAGCGCCACATCTTGCTGGATGTGTTATCAAACAACTGGTCATAGATGAAGGGCATAGATTTCCTCTTGCAATTGAGCCATTCACAAAAGGTAGCTATGTTGATGATATTTGTGGTGGTGCTGAATCCAGAGAAACTTAATGATATTGTAAATCAGGTTGAAGAACTATGTCTTGCAGGTGGCTTTCCTCTTGCAAAATGGAAAAGCAATTCTGACAAATTTTTAGGACTTTCATCACCTGACAAACAATCTTCAGAAAATCACACATTCACTGACTTAGCAAAAATCCCGGGACTTTCATGGCAGTGTTCTTCCGATCAACTAACATTCACTGGTCAAGTTTCTACTAGTAAATTCATATTAAAGAAAACAATTATCTCAAAGGTTGTACAACTGTTTGACCCTCTGGGCCTAATATCACCACTCGTCATTAGAGCCAAAATTCTTATGCAAAAATTATGGCTTGAAAAGTTAGGCTGGGATGAATCACTTGGGCCAGACAGAACTACAAAATGGCTTAAATTCAGAAATGAGCTAAACGAACTATCTCAACTATAAATTCCACGTTGGATCAATTATCATTCAGATGCTGTTCAGATGGAAATTCATGGTTTCTCTGATGCATCTCAACTTGCTATGGCAGCAGCTGTATATTTAAGACAACTCTTCATGGTAAACCATCTGTCATTATTCTGGTCTGTTCAAAAACAAAGGTAGCGCCTCTAAAGCAACTCACAATTCCACGTCTAGAACTTACAGTAGCTTTACTCTTGACTAAACTGGTCAAACATGTGCAGCAGACCTTAGATATTTCTAATGTGCCAGTCTTTATGTGGACTGACTCATCAGTAACATTGACTTGGATTACACAACACCCAAGCCACTGGAAAGAATTCGTTTGCAACAGATTTTCTGCTATTCAAGAACTCCTTCCTGATGCACAGTGGCGTTTTATTTCTGGCAAGCAAAATCCTGCTGCATCCCGTAGACTTAGTGCTTCTCAACTAATTAATCATGAATTATGGTGGACTGGTCCTTAATGGTTGCATCAATCATCGGAACATTGGCCTAGTCGAGATTTTCAGTATTCACCTCAAGCAGAAGTAGATGCTAGGTCTAGTATTGTAAATATTGCAATAAATAAAGAAGACAATGTCTGGGATCTAGTTAACATGTTCAGTTCATTAACCAAGTCGCTAAGAATAACGAGCATCTGTCAACGTGCCCTTTTGGTATTCAAGAAAGTACCTAATGCTACGCTCAATTATCAGTGCTGCTGATATAGAAAATGTTAAGCTTTTTTGGATTAAAGCGACACAGGCAGCATACTTCTCAACAGAAATTCAGAGCATTTCAAAAGGACAACAACCAAAGAAAACAAACGTATTTTCAAGACTCACATCTTTTTTGGATCGTTCCGGGGGTTCTCAGAGTTGGAGGATATATCCGAAATGCACAACTTGATTATTCCAACAAGCATCCGGCTATTCTTCCAAGAAGCAGTATCTTTACCACATTAATCATTAGAAATTCACATTCACGTACAATGCATGGAGGTACGCAGTTGACTCTTGCACAAATTCGACACTCCTTCTGGATTATTGGAGGACGAGTCCCAGTTAAGAAATTCATACTGAATTGCATGACATGCGCCAGAATTCGAGGAGTAAGGGCTCAACAGAAAATGGAACAGTTGCTTCTCAGATGCATTACACTATCATTAGTTTTTGAACATACTGGAATTGATTATGCTGGTCCAATCACCCTCAAGTTTTATCAAGGACGTGGTGCAAAATTTTATAAAAGATGAATAGCAGTATTTGTTTGTTTTTCAACATCAGCCGTTCATATAGAAGCTGTTACTGATTATTTAATAGAAGGATTTTTGAAAGCTTTTCGACGTTTCACCAGCAGACGCGGTATTCCAAAGTCTATTACCAGTGATTGTGGAACCAACTTCAGAGGAGCAGAAACCACACTCAAACAACTGTTTAATGAATGCTCAAAGCAGCTTAACTAATGATCGTATTCAATGGCATTTCAACCCTCCTTCTGCACCCCATATGGGAGGCAAATGAGAAGCAACCGTGAAATCAATAAAATTCCACCTTCAGCGTACCATTGGGGAAACCATACTAACTTTTAAAGATTTTTCAACCTTGCTTGCCCAAATTGAAGCGGTTCTCAATTCACGACCAATTGGTGCTCTTTCAGACGATCCAGAAGATCTGTTATCTTTAACATCAGGATATTTCATTCGTGGAGTAGCTCTTACACAACAATTCCTGAACCGTCTCTAACGTCCATCCCAGAAAACCGACTAACACATTTTCAAAAAATTCAAGAACGATTTCAACATTTTTGGGAACGATGGTCACGAGAATGTCTTCAAAAGCATCTCACAAGTTACAAGTTGCAGTTTCCAAACAATTCTTTCTAGATTGGCTCACTGGTGCTGTTATCAGATGAGCGTTTTTTCATTCGAAATGGCCACTCGGTCGAACTGTACTGGTTCAGATGGTCTTTCTAAAGTTACCGATGTCAAAACAGCAACTACTGTCTTAACAAGACCCATTTCAAAATTGGTGCTACTTCCAATAAATCAGCATGAAGATGCTGATGCTTCTCCAACTCGTTGTAGAAGGCAGGGAGAATGTTTGAAATTATTTAAAGTTCAATTGCATCAGCGTCTGGCTCGATGCCACCTGAGTATGGTTCGATGGAACAACCAATCACATTTATTTTACTTGTCAGACGTTCGATCATACTGCGGCTTAGTCATTCTAGTGTTGGTATAAATAGGTCTTCCTTAAGGATACACAATTCATTCTGTTCGAAGTATTCATGAAGTTGATACGTGTTTTCAATAATTGTCATTTCATTTTTGTATATATATATATTTGTGTTATACGTATATATAAGTTTTCGAATTTTGTTTTATCTCAATTTTGTACATTTAAGTATCGTGTTAATTTATTAAAAATAAACGGTTCTTTCTTATCCGGTTGTTAATCTCTGTTAAAATTAAAATCAGCTGAGTTCTGTATACCGGCATATTTGAGTTTTGAAGATTTTTTAAATATCTAACACCTACTATTGATTTAGACGAGTTAAAAAATGAAATAGAAAATGTGGGCCATAATGTGATAAACATTGTGAACATATTTAAAACAATAAAAGATTGTGACAACGATAATAAAATTATTGAAATATACAAGAAAGCGTATCCTTTATTTTATGTGGATCTTGAGTCGAAAGAGAAGAATAAACATGTGTATGAAATTACACACCCAGTTTACACTAAAACGATCGTCGTATGTTTACCTCGTGATAATATAATCGATATAATGAAAAATATATAATAATTTATTTATTTATTTAATCAAAATAAATGAGTCAACCAGATACGTAGGAATGCATTTGGATAAGCGCCTTACTTGGAAAATGCACATCTGAATGAAAATTAAACAAATCAAGGCAAAAACGCGTGAATTATACTGGTTCATCGGTAGAAACTCTACATTAGATCTATCGTGTAATCGGCTATTATACCAACAGGTTATAAAGCCAATTTGGACGTATGGTCTTCAACTATGGGGATGTGCACAAATCGCAACAAGATTTAGGCTCGGCAGGATGTCATCCTACGTGCTATTGTCGACGCTTACCGGTTTTCACATAATGATAACATTCACCACGATCTTCGGATAATGTTCGTCGACGATGTCATCAAAGATTTTACCAAGCAGCACGAGATTCAACATATGAAAACCGTTAAAGTTCTAGATACTAAATTACATATTAGACGCCTTAAGTGTAATAAAGCACAAGATTTAGTTTTATAATCAATAATTAGATTTAAGGAAGTAGTTTTAACCCTTAGGTTAATTCCACACTTGTTTGTATCATCTCACAAGATACTTACTGTGTTAGTTGATAAGCATTTTATTAACAGAGTTACTTATTTAATATTAAGTTAAGATTGAAACGGGATAATTACTGCGTTATTTCCAGAAAAGGGTTCAACTTAATTATGTTTAGGTTTTTTTTTTCTTTACTTAGTCACCAATTTACTTTTTAATTATGTATTTATTATTTTCTTTAAAGAAAGGAGTTAACCATGTTTTACTATTTATATATATATATATTTTTAATTATTATTTTACAATTAATTGATTTTATGATGTTCCGGCGCCATTTGCTACGATCCTCTGATTGACGTAACCTATCCTGTAGTTCGCAACACAATATCTATCTTATAGGTATTTTCAATTAATTTCATCCATTACCATTTTCCATTCCCTCCTGCTTTCTTACTATGTGTCCGACGAACTTCACGATCCTTTTTGTGACAAACGTTGAAAACCTCTTTGTATGACATCGATTTCCTGTAACACCGGCTCGTTTGTGTGATTCGCTATTCACGAAATTCGTAAAAGTCGTCTCCAGCACATGTTTCAAAACTATCGATTCCTTTTCTGTTCACATTTTTTAATGTCCATATCTCGAATGAATTCGGACAAGCTCAGTTTTGAAATTTTCCCTAATAGATTGCCCTTCCAGATCTTGTTCATTTCGTGACGTTTCTAGCAATTTCGGTTCTCCGTCTTATTTCACGTTAGCAGCCACTTTTATTCTCTACCAGTGATTCTAAATATACAACATTTTCCAATTAATTGTTCATTTTTCTTTTTTAAAGTCAGACTCTCGCTCAATCGTCCGAAAATAATGATCGAGCCTCCTGCGTCGTCTAATTTATTCGTACAACGAAGATTTGCCAAATCATAAACTTGCTCTATCGAAAAATCTTCGACAGTTTTTCTATCCTGTATTTCGACAGTTTTCCCTTTTTATAAATTTGATTTATGACGATGAAAATGAAAATTACGTACGAACTTAACGATTGGAAAAGAAAATTCGTAAATTACGTAAATAGAAAAACTTTCTAGAAAAAAATAAGCGAAAACTGAAAAAAAAAATTACATAAAAAATCTGGAAAATTAATTTTCTTCTTGGTATTATTATTATCATTATTAATTTATTACGATTATTATTATAACGAGGGGTCTTGTATTTTTTTATTTATGTTTTTTTTTTTTGAAACTAAAACAATGAATATCGACGCGTGAAAATGAAAACGGGAAAATTTAACCAGATAGCGAAAAGATAGATGAAATACGGGACGACGATGTCGACAATCGAGGGAGAGAGGTATAAGAAAAGCCGGAGTAAAGAAGATAGACAAATTTGGCAGCTCTCTTGAAGGCGAAAGGCCATCCATCATACCTGTTAACCGTCTTCAGACTTGTTGGCTGGTCGACCGTTATACATGTTTACACGCGTGTACTCCTGTCTATGTATGTGTGTGTACACACGCTTTCCCAGCTATACATAATAAATTGATCTTCGCCTTGTCAAAAATCTTAAACTGTTATCCGTTACTTTTAGAAGTAACAATTATTTATATGTGTATATACATACATACATACATACATACATACATATATATATATATATATATATATATGTATATATATATATAATTTTTCTTTATACACATATCCAAGCGCACGTACATATACACTGAAAGGAATTTCCTTTTTAACTGGTATAAAGTTGAACTTTCCTCTTCAGTCTAAACTGTCTAAACAGTTACGTAATAAGACTGCTGTCGAATACTCTTGCTACCCGTCGATAACAAGAAATAGATGAAGTGTAAGCGAACGAAAATTGACTCGTACAATGACTGAAGTTAAGCGGATAATTCGTCATCGATATCCGTCGTCTCGCTGGAAAGGAAAAAGAACAAGTCGAATCAGCGGACAAATTAATCCGCCGTCGGCTTCGAAATTTCGACCGGCGTAATAAGCTATAGCGATTATAAACGATGATCGACCCGTTTAAACGATTTTCGATTTTTTTTGTTTATAATTCTTCGAGAATATTTAAATTCACAGCTCGTTGTGGAATGTTTGCCGTCTATGTTATGTCTAATGGTGGATTGCTATGAAACGTTTTTAACGATCGACGAAATATGTAGAATTATATGATTTGGATTTAATATAATTATTAATTCGATTAAAATGACGATATTAAATCGGTGACAAATTAAGAACAACAAAATCTCAGATAACAGATGAAAATGATCGAGATGATTATATAAGATGATTGATTTTCCTCCAATTTTTATAGTAAATTGCACGTTTTCATGGTGGTTATTTAATTTTTTTGGGTAAGTACTATTTAACCTTTCATTATATTCTTAAAGTTTTAGATTGCGGAATGTAGTGATTTTATACCTTAGCTCGCTCAAGTAATTGGAAGTGCATCTGGGAAACCACTTCTTCCTTTTCAGTCGTCTGGCTGGTAAATCGATAGTGAACATTTAGTGTACCAGTGGATTTTCAGCTGAAGGTTCTCGCAGAACCTTCGATATTGTTCCATATAGACATCCTTTACATTATGGAACGTTCAAGTCCGCGTCGTTCGATACATAATAAGACGCAGATATCATTGTACATAGAATTATGGACTGCTGTTGTTTTCTACGGAGGTTACTTCGGCTCGTTGTTCCATATAATTCTAACCCATATCCCCGTACTGGAGCGATAATCGCGGCCAGGTTTAGAAATTATTTTCGTCGTCACAACGACCATATCTGTCTAGGCCTAGCTATTATAGATCTTCTCGGTATTTTCCACATGATCGTGCCGCGTTAAACGTTTACACATAAGCATTCCGAAATAGCGAACGGAATCTACTTGTAGAATTTGCGGCTTAATCAAATGTCAGGTTTGGACTTGGACACTTTACCCGTCTATTGGCGAATAAAATGTGTCGATGTTTAACCAGGTTGAACGATATGCGCTAAATGCCTGTCCATTTTTCTACTCGATTAAGATGGTTTTGAACAGCAGCGTTTGCATATGTAACATTCATATTAAACGCGAGTATCGCGATATCATCGACAAATGTGGCTAGCGACGCTAGATTAGAGATTGATATTCCGCGGTATAAATGGAATACAATAACGGACCCTATAAACTGTTTCGCGGTACCGACGA
This sequence comes from Coronaproctus castanopsis, assembly GCA_032883995.1. Taxonomy (NCBI): domain Eukaryota; kingdom Metazoa; phylum Arthropoda; class Insecta; order Hemiptera; family Monophlebidae; genus Coronaproctus; species Coronaproctus castanopsis. The sequence continues at coordinate 289,365,807 of CM065052.1, forward strand.
TCGCATTGGATATTCTTCAGAAAACGAATCATTTATTCTAACAACAAACGACCGTTCTGACAAGTAAGATTTCACAAAGAGATAAATATCTTCGTTGAGAATTTGTCGCTATTTAAATAGCAGCCTTAACACACGGTTGTCAGATTTTGACAGTTTTGAAAAGTTCATTAAGACAAGTCGGGAAACGATCTGTGGTAGAACCTAAAATCTAAAATTTGAAAAATGTGGAATGTAGTGATTTTAAAATAAACAACAAAAAACAAGTTAAAATGACTAATTTTTTTTTCTTTATGGAAAATCACAAAGATTTTCGGCTGTTAGTCCATTATCGAGTGAATATTTAAAAAGATAAAAAATATAAAATGAAAAAATATTAAGATTAGAATTCACAAAAATCAGCGAAATGAATAACAATATTAATAAAATAATATGGCAGTGAAAAAATAAAATTAATGTGAAACTGGAAAATAAACTTTAATAATTACAACTACACGTGGGCAATAAGAAGGAAAAAAATGGGATCGGGCAGGTTATATTGTAAATAAAATCAGAGAATGATATCGTTAAAATGCTAAAACATTAGCAATATCACCGGGTGAGCTTGTGACAAATTCTAGTGTGTTTAGTTGAGGGAGGTATTTAGAGTTTAATTTATTTAATATACATATATAATATATATATAATATATATTTTTTATGCGGTGAATAATTTTTAATAATAATAATAATCCACAACGTATTATATATAATTTATACGTTTAAACAAAATTTGTTAAAAGTTGATTAACGAATTCCGATAAAATTAATAAATTTCTACTATAAATTAATGATCGTGTTTTGGCGATGCCGAATCGTAATATTGCATTATACGACGGAAGGATGTTTAAACAGATCGAAAATAAACGAATAGATATCAACGAAATTGTTGCAATAATAATCGTAATCGCAATAATAATCATAAACATAATAATCATTAAAATAGTAAGAATAGTGATAATGGTAATGATGATAATTTAATATTGCGCGAATCAGTTCTACGCGTGGCGAGTGTGCCGTAATAATAATTCAGAATATCCACCGACTGCGCGAGGATGTAAAAGTTCAGACGTTTCATTTTATATTTAATTGCTTTTCAGAGGGCGGTGTGTAAATCATACATTATACATACCTAAACCTTAATGAAACTGCTCAAAGTTATTCGATTAAACCTTTCAATTCTACGAAGGAGGATGTAAAATATTATTAGTACCAATAGTGGTAGTAGCTAGCAGTATTCTCAATATATATATATATGTGTATGTATATATGGTAAGGTAACAGATATATAATCTGAGTAAAAGGAAACGGTATTATCGCCTTAGGGGAAGATAGGTGGAGGCGTTCGTCTTTAAAAGCCGAAGGAAGATAACTTGACTAAGATGAGGTTAAGTTTACACCTTATAGTTTTTGGGGATAAAGAGCGATTGTAAATCATCCGAAAATGTTCTCTCGGAGAACGACTTTTAAATAGATAACGTCTATTACCATATATATATATATATATTCTCGTAAGCTGGGCTAAATAACATGAAACTTTACACGAAATTTCCAGCGATAAATATGGGGGAATCTTATAACGACTAGCGAAGAAAATTAAACGGATTTCCGAACGCTTTCGAGAAAATTTTATTCCGTTTGACGAATAGACCGATTGAATTATTTTTTTAAATATATTATTAAGTAGTGCCCGAATGCAAGTGGGAATGTTGTTACCTTCGTCAATCTGCACCGGCGCGATGTGAGTACAGTGCGAACGTGGACTATACCTTGACGGTTCGAAATCACTCGGAATAAAGATTATTTTCTTAAACTCGTAACCGATCTGAAAAAATCAGTTTCAACTTCACCGGCATGATTAATCGATTAACGGAGATGATGAAAGATTGGTAACCGCGGAGGGGGGATTTTTTTCTTGGCTTTTAAATATTTAATTGTAACCAGTTTTAATTATATACGCTTCATTCCGATTTACAAATACCGTATGTTCACGATGTGTATGTACAGACGTATCAACAATTTTTCAATAAACTACAGTTTAGCTCAAATCCAAATATCAATGGAATGTATATAGTCTACCGGACAACCCTCCCAAGCGATTCAAGAAACGGAAATTCGTGTTGCCTTGCCGATCACTTGAACAAATAGTTAATCCGATAGAAATTTTTACGTCCCCCATCTTAACCATAAATCCGGTATTAGATCTTACTGCTCAGTGGTTCTACAGGGCAGAGTGCTAGGGCCTTACTTATTTTTAATTTTAGTAAACGATATCCCTAAACTACCTAATATTAATATCGCCTTATATGCTGACGACATCGTCCTATATTGTGCGTCTCACAGACACTATACTTAACAGATTGCAAAATGCTGCTAACTCTGTCTTTAAATACTACAAACGTTGGAGACTGAAAATAAACACAGAAAAAACGGAGGCGATACTTTTTTCAAGACGACGTCCACTAACGTTACCTGAGGTTACAATCGATGGTAAATGTGTTCAGTGGTCGACGCAAGTTCGATACTTAGGAGAATCATATTAAATTCTTATCGTTCAATGACATAACTGCATTGACAACGCGCTCAATACTCTCACCAATTTTTAATCGTCATTCTTCTTTATCTATTTCGAACAAAAAGTTATTATACACATCTATTAAACTTACGCCTGCCCTGTTTGGTTTTCGGTTTCCAACAGTACTCATAAAAGATTACACAGCTGTTACAAAATCACCGCTGCGATATTAAACGCCCACAGATGTACTCAATTGCGTGATATGCATTCGCAGCTTAACCTTTTAGATACGCTTGCTTATATATAAACAAATTATCTAGTAAATTTTACCATAATATGCACGACAGCGCATTAATTAACACTATAGGCGATTACGACATAGTCTCACCGTACGATATTCTAAATACAAACACCGCATAATTAAACATGTTTAAGAATTATTTTCCTATTTATTACTTCCCTCTTTACTTAAGTTCTAATTATAATTTATTTTTATTGTTTTCTTGCAGGTTTTTTTTTTCCTAATTTTTTCCTGTATTTAAAAGTTTAAAAGTTTAAATTTTAAAAATTTTCCTCAAAATTATATACAGTGCTGGATTATGGTTTAGCACCACGATGTGCCGGGTCTAAGGCGGCATAATTAGAGAGGCGACGAAATTCGGAGGTATTAAAAAATTTTAAAAACAACTTTATTTCATATATGAAAAAAAAAGGTGTTGAACGTCGATCGTGAAAACAAATTTTATTGATTTCTCTCTCGCTAATTAGTACTCAGAAATGCTAATATTTAGAAAATATCGTATGCGAAAAAGAAAAATGCTTGCAAAACTTAAATTCGTAATATAAAAAAAAATTAAAAAGAATTCATTTCTGTAAATCCTTGTCTTTTTTTGCATTTTACACTTTTATTTTTGTAAAACTATATAACGCTTAATTACATTTTACAATGGAAAATACGTATTTTTAAACACACACATTTATAAGGTGACCTAAAAAACCCGATTTATGTTTCATATAAAAGTCAGTTTTTTACACGATTTATTACGATGTATATTTTTATAAACATATTTTTAAAAAGGTGGTATCTGGGCCTAGAGCGGCATCGCACTTAAATTATATATCGAAGAATAGACACGAGAAAATAGAAAAATAACTCTAGACGATACTCAGTTTGTGGATTTAGGAAAAATTTGGCTACCGGAAATACCGTATTATTTAGTGTTAGGATGCTAGTTGATCGCTGCAGAGATGCTGCAAGTCCTAGGGCGTATATGTCTTGTTGATTTTCAAAAATCATTCGATAATACAAAACGTAATAAATTAACGGATAAAATACCGATGATGAAGATTTAGGAATTATAAAAAAATCTGTAACGGAATCAAATTTCGACGATCGAATCGGACATTTTCATTTATTATTTCTATCCCGTTCCACTCTAAACATATTCGTCTGTTGCAAATTTCTATAAATACCATTCGCGTATTCCGATTTTTGTCAAAAATACTGTTTAGGCTAAGCTTTTTCGACTCGAGCCAGACGGACACGGAAACAATAGTTGTTGAAACAGACCGGTTGCACGTAGGAACGCTACTGTTGAACCGGCTGCATTTGGCTGCAAAAATTCTAATGCTGATGAAAGATCATATACGTTCAGCCCTATACTTTTGGCTGTGTAGCAGAAGGCGTTCTGTTGTTAATTTAACTCTGCTGTAGGAACAGATCGATGGTGATTCTTTTCCGATCAAGTGACTACGAGTGATAGTCGTATGTCCTAATAGTATAGGACGAATGACTATTTCTTCATGCCGTGTCAACGACGGAGGAGATGGCCATAAATTACTGTCAGGTTTAAATGAGCTGTTTGTAGTTGGTACGAATAATCACAACATATTCCATTTCGCGCGCGGATTTGTTCGTTTATTATGTTGCGGATATCTTTTGGATCTGTTGGAAGTTCAGGAGCGTGCCTCATAATCTTTAGCTGTGTCGGCTAGATCACTCCCAGAAATGTATAGCTTGGAACCCGTATAAATAATGATCGAGGGTACATGTCCAGGATAGATAGTTTTGTTCTCATAAGTTGAAAAGTTTTTGAATGTAAAATCCCATAAAAAAGGAGTTAAAATCAATAAAATTTTATCACAAATTTATAAAAATATAAAATGTAAAAATATTACTTAGATACGCAATTTAGAAAAATCATCGAAGTGATAAAACAATATTTTGGAACAATCTGACAGTGAATGTGGTAAACTACACAATGAAACAATGTAAGATTTATACATAAACAATAACGTAATAGCGAATAAAATAGAAATAAAAAAAATTAAAAATATACGACGATATAAAATTTATACAGGAACAATAATACAATAGCAGTAGGCTTAATATTTTGGCGAAAAGTGCTATTAATTCTGAAGATCGTGTTCCATATATTCCCTCAAGCGATATGACATGATTAGGAGGACTTTTAGAATCGACTGACTTGAAAGTATACATAATTCTTCAATCGAAGGTAAAACCTATAGGTATCGTTCAAACTGAATTTCCTTATGTATTCGTTACTTCGATCATAACTCTCTGCAGATGTATCACTGTCATATGTAGACTATGTTCTAGTCATTCTAGAGCTTTGAACCTCAATCTTGCAAATCCTCCTTATGTTCATTGTACCAATCATAATATCTAGTATCGTTAATTTTAGAGAAGGTATTAATCATTTATTCTTTAGAGCTGTTACATAGACGTATGGATTTGTTTGATAAGTTATTCGCTCGTGGTGTTTACCCTTCCTACTGTATCTTCTCTCGGTTATCTTTGGATGTTCATGTTTTAATAGTATCATTTAAATTCATTAGTATTAGTCATATTTGAATTTAACAGCCGGTTTTCGTTTTGGGAGTAATTTTCCTTTTCCTCTTTTTATATCTTTCCGTTTCTTATGATTATCCTCTCTTGCTATTAATATTTTATAGTTTTCCCCTTTCTTTAGTTTAATTTAATTCATCAGTTTATGTTTATTTATGATTTCTTTTTTGTTGTTTCTGTGGTCCAAATGGTATATACAGCCCGGCCATTAAAAAAAATAAATAAGAAAAGAACAAACTTTACTAATTTTACTTCTTCCGATTGATCGCATTAATTCATATTTAATGCGCAGTATGTTTCGGTATATAACGATTTATTTATGTTGCGATGGTTGAAGTTGTACTTGTCTCATCTGTTGTTATTTTTGTTACATTGACAGGTTTATGAAGAGACTGTCATTCAAGACAAGCCAGCTATAGCACTGATAGCACTTAAACCAGTGCAACACAACATGGTGGTAACGTGAGAACAGTATCACAAAATAATAGAACTTATAAAAACGGCAATAATGAATTTTCAGATTTCTTATTAGAATTCAAAGTAATATTTATTCAGTTAACGTAACAACACGGAACGGTTATTAATATATTAGTAATGATAATAAATGAAGTGCTTTCAAAATGAATCACTTTCTCAGGATTGGCACAGTACTAACATAAAGTTGGGAGTTTTAAATAAGTAATAGAATTGATACGTTCGTGTTATCTGAAACTTACTTATAAAAGATATATGAAATACATAAATATAATATTTATCATACTCTGTGTTCTAGTAGTACGGTACGTGAATGAACAACTATTACTATTTAAAAAGATCTATTTCCTAAAGATTATTTACCAGCATATACAGTGAAAATTGAAAACCAGCATAATTCAGTGGCTGGACCCAGATACAATTAGTTTATATCTGGCGTGGGACTTCAACAGCAAACTACATTGTTTAGATCAATAATAACAACTTCTAGAAGAAAATAGCTGCAAACATGCCTCCGGAAAAATAAATTTTTGCTCTGGAAGGATATTCCATAGAATTAGACAGCGGAACTTGTTATTGACGATGAAATAAATATTGACTTTGAGGTTAGAAGAGGAGTGCACCAATCCTTTCCCCATTACTTTTTAATTTGTATTCGGATAAAATTTTTAAAGCGACTCTCAAATTGATATTACGGTGAGTGGTACATTAATCACTAACATCAGGTATGCAGATGATGTAGTAATTATGACCGGCTCAAAGAAAAATCTCGAAAAATTACTTAACAAAACTAAAAATTGCGGCATTGTGATAAATAAAAAGAAAACTAAAGTAATGTTAGTTAATAAATGAAATAACACACGTTGTAAATTAAGAATCAATGGAAATGAAATTGAAACATCAACCAAATTCAAGTACTCGGTTCTACCTTACATAAGAACTTGATCCAGATTAACGAAGTGAAACAACGTTGTGTATACGCTATGATCACAAATACGAAGCAGTTACTATGTGATAGCACCCTTATCTAGGCAATAAGACAAGAGGTGCTTTATTCAATCTTACCTTATCAGACTGAAACAACCTCGCTGAATAAAAAACAATTTAACCTTTATGCAGCTTGTGAAATGTGTTTAATGTTAAGAATCTCTTGGAAGACAATAATGACAAATGAAGATATATTGAAAAATGCGCAAGCAGAAAGAGCTAAATATAATAGTCTTTCTTCTTCCCTCTGGAGGATGTCGCTATTTATACAACAGACTTCTTAATTGTTTATCCGATCTGTAGTTTGCCATTTATATTTCATTAAGGACTGTTCAAGTACTTTTTTGATCATGTCCGTCCATCCAGAGGGTACCCTGCCACGATGATGACTTCCTTGTAGCTGTCCTTTAATTATTAATCGCTACATTGAGTGCCCACTCCGCATCCGCATTCGCATAATATAGCCGAAAAATAATAATATACTTGATAGAATATCATTCTACAGTCTACTTTTAATATACAGCTCCCGTATTATGGAAAGATTTGCTTTCTTCACTGTCCAGGGTATACGTAGCATACGCCAACGCACTCTTTTCGATACTATCGATACGTTGTATATCTTCAAATTTCAGCGCCCAAATTTCCGCTGCGTATGTGAACACAAACAACACCAAACGCTGCAGTAACTTCTTTTTTATTGCATTCGTGAGATGGATGTGTCACACAATACTCTGTTTAATCGATCCATGTTTGGATTCGCCGTTTTATTCCACCAATTGAAGCGCCTTTATCCTCGATAAGAGATCGGAAACATAATTAACTTTGTGTTATTTCATACCTTCGATTTACCTTTCCTCGATTAACTATCGTCGGTTTTGTTTTTGACGCAATTACTACTCGAAGGGAAAATTGCTGGCCGTAGGGATTCTGGCAGAAGATAAACTGGCTGGTTAAAAAATATTCACGACTAGACAGCAGCGGATAACAACCGGAGCTGAAGAGAAGAGCAAGATATCATCGAGTGATGTGATGTCTACGCTCAGTATCGAGTAACGATATCGAGGAGAAGAAGATTAATAACCGGAACAAAGCAACAACGTACATTTAAGTTAAAGAAAACAAATGAGCAGCACCACACCCAAACAAATACACGTACATACAGATTGCAGTAAACGACATCACAAAAACTGTATCCATAAATATTTAATTACACACACACACACATATATATATACAATACATGTATAATGTATACTTATGTACTTTTGAAAAACACGTATATATAGCTGTCGAACACAAGGAGATTTCGGAGGAGGAATTTATTTTTATGACACGCTTGTAAAAAATTTCCCAGAGAAAAAGTTTTAAATAATTTTGTAAAAGTTTTTTCATTTATTTTTCGTGGGGCTTTCCCAATTTTTTTTCGCGTGCTCATTTTGGGATTTTAGTACTTCTTGCCAATTTTTTTTCTTTTGACATACGAATTTTTGTCAAATGACGCCGGCGGTAAATGTACTGCCAACAGTAAGAAATTAATAGCGTAAACGGTACACGTAAATGGCGAGAATGTCTATACATACATATATATATATATATATATATATATATATATAATTATAGGGTTTTTTGTGCGTGAGTTGTAAATAATAAGACGATGGTAAAAGTATATGTAACAACGACATTTTATCGAAGTTACTATGTCGATAGTAGGGTAAGAAGGACAGGAGGGAAGCCATTTAGGGAAGAATTATATGGGGCAATAATTCTTGGCTTTATACTCTGTAGTTGATGCCTTTAATCGAAAAGTTGCCTTCACAAATCAGCCAGCAAAGCTGTGCGCACACTGTAAACCGTTTGACAATGTCGTTACGTTCCGACCCGAAAGAAATATTCTGCCCGATTTCCATCCTTTTATTTTCGATATTTTATATATATATATATATATTTATGTATACATGTATATATATAATAATAATACATAATTTCTCCAGTCTTCAGAATCATTCTTCATCTTATACGTCATAATGCATAAGTCACGGAAACACTTTAAATGACAATATTCGTTTATATATACGCATGTGTGTGTGTGTGTGTAGTTGTTCAATCACGTGAAGAAAAAAGACGGGACCATCAATTTTGCTGTCGTAAATACGACAAAATTGACTTCATTGTAGAGTTTATTCGCGGCGACGGTCTTTTTACTGGAATTATATTTTTCCAATTGTACGGTTTAGAAATTTCATTTTTCTGCTAGAATTCGCTAAAATTAATCTCCATTACCGGTTAAAACTAAAATATCATTCGTGGTACAATGAAAAAACAAACAAACACACGAATGTATATATATATATATATTTATACAAGAAACCTCGTATATACTATTATTATTATTATTTTTTAAATACAGTATTTATAAATAAATAGTTTATTTCATATTAAAAAAAAAACCTATTATATATTAATAAAATAAAATAAAAAAACAATAATTTAATTAAAAAAAATAAAAACTAACCTAAACCGGATTTATAATTACTTGCCATCCTTCTTTATTAAATCCTGACTGTCTTGATCAAATAACTGACAACTGAACTATTTGACGGAAAAACTATAAACAAAAATTACTGGATTTTCTTCATTATTTACTGGCTGTAATTTATTTTTACTGGCTGTATTAACTAAAATTATTTGGTCAAACTAATTTACTGTTTTTTTTTTTCCATTGACTAATTAAAATTAATTTTAACTATTGTATAATAATAGTTTATCTACTACAAATCCGGTTTGGTTATATTATAATAATTTCAATATATTTTACTTTAATTAAATAAATAATTATATATACATTTTGTTTTATTATATTAATTAAATTAAATATTAGTTTTCCACCTTCAATATAATAAATTTAGATTTATTATAACGTGAACATACGACGATCGTCGTAATATGTATTTGTAATTTATAGAATAATTGTACTATTGCAGCACGTTTCGAAAATCCAGTTATGTGGAAAACTGAAGAAAATCTTGAAGGCTATTAGTTTAGTTTTAAGAAAAGGAAATGGAAACGATATTGGAAACTTCTACGGGAAAGACGATTAGATGTAAAGAAAGAGCTTTAGGCAACATTTATGGATTTACGTAATGTCGGTTGGAAAATATAATGTGAAATTTTAAAAATAAAAAAAGTGTAAACCGGAAAAATAGAAGATTAATATTAAATGCCGATATAAATTACAAATAATAATAATTGTTAACGGATACAGACTATGTAGAAGCTAAAATACGGAAAGGAGTTAATGATGTCTGGCCGTATGTATTTAACGTATGTGATTGAAAGGATGGAAAATAAATCAAAAGGAGTAAAATTATAAATGGGATGCAAATCCGCTACATACGTTTCACGGATGATATCGTTCAATTATCAGCGGAATAAGAGAAGAATATGAATAAAATGCTTACAATTTTATCAGAATTAAACATTATTGTTTTGTTGGCTTCCGTACACATTACAGGTTGCCAGTGACATGTTATAATATTAAATAATTGACTAATTACGTTAAGTGTCCATCGTTGTTAGTCTGCGCGGTCCCCTTGAAGCCTTGCCAGCTATTTTTTCTTGTAAAACAGTTTGAAATAGTTTATCGTGTTTCATCTTATCTTCCAAGAATTTCTTTTCCACCTCCGATATTATTGACAACAGGATATTTTCTCGTAGTCCGGTCCGTTTAATTCATCGTTAGTCATTTTCTCTATCCATTTGATACGATGTAGAATAGAACCAATTTCGAAAGTATTCTCTTTTTGACGGATTATCCAAGTCTCCGAAGCGTAGCGCACTATGGACCGTACGTAATATTTTAGTATTTTCATCCGTATGTTCATACTTTTGTCTCTAACTATACATTCGATATTATTGAAAGCACATCTGGCTATTCCGATTCGTTATCTTATTTCTTCGTCGAGAATTAAATAATTGAAAAATAATATTAATAAAATGAAAAAAATAGTAATGAAGATTAGTAAAAATCGACATTTTACATTTTTACTAATATGTCATCTATAGATTTATTTTTAATCTTATTTTCAGAACTCAACTGCACGAGTAAACGGAGTTTAGATATCAGGTAGGATGTTGGATTGTTTTAGGAATCGAAATAGGAGCTGGATTTAAGAATTTCGGAAAGAGAGCTGGAAAGGTTTATTTGGGACCGGAATAGGTTGAATTTCTTCATGCAACCTACCAGAAGATTGTTAATGAATAAGGTAATATAGAGTACATTGCAGATAGGGTGGGATATGAATTATTTAGTAAGTAAGAATGATGAATTTTTGCACGACCAATGCGTAGACGGCATGGTATAATTTCTTTTTGACGGCTTGATGAAGTAGTTCAAATGAACGCAATTTATCGATAGTAGAAACGTTCATTCCATATTCTCGACCATTTCCTCTTTAGCAGGGATATTATTAATTTTGAGAAGTCCGATTTGAAATCGGGAAGTAACTGATCGCCTCTTTTGCTGCAACATCTACTAGTCCTCTGTGTCCGCGTATCCGTGCAAAGATAATATTGACTGAAGTTAGGTATAGGAGGAGTGAAGAAAATCTGTGCAAATGAGAGAGTTTTCGTTTAACTTTAATGTAATATCGACAGCAAGTTTTATAGCATATAGTTCTGCAGATAGAACTGAAAAGCTGTTTGGCAGTAACGTATTATATCAGATTTTTTTTTGGATCCCAAGTTCATAAAAACGATGGGGTAAGTATATTGTGTAAATGAATTACAAATACAGTAGAAATAACAATTTATCCAAAACTAGTCCAATATTAAGTTTATGGAACTGTGAACAAACTGTTTTACAATATTATAAGATTTAATTTATACACTATATACTTAGGTTAGGTGCACATTTGTTCTACTACGGTTTATTTCTATAATGGTGAAAGTATTAAAAATTTTAAACAGTTTAGTTATTAATTGGTCTGATCTCCATTATCGCTAAAATCTTTATTACAATGATTACAGCCGGAAAGGCTTAACAGTATCAGTTTAACATGTTACACAGTCGTCGGAGCCTGTATATTATATTAGATTCGTTTAAGATTCGACGGATTGTTACTATTTCTCCGTTATTTTGTTTCGCCTCTTGAATCCTAACATCATCATCATAACTCAGTAACTGAGAGTAGGTTGACTTCTATTTTAATGCGTCCGACTCTATCTGACCTTATTTCGGCTATCCAATACAGCTTAAATTCTTGTTAATCCATTAAGAGTCGTATCTATCCACCTAGTCGGAGGTTGGAATATTGCCGGACACTCTAACAACCTACATTTAGTTCGCCATTCATATTTAGGTCTTACGCGGGATTCTGTTTTAAGTAGAACTATATATAACTTATACATCGCGAACATTCTGAATTAAAAGATAGTTACGATTTAAATATTATTCCCGATGCAGATGACATAATAGCGTACATTCGGTGGCCACCACTCTAAATGTTTTAGTCCATGATATAAGCTGACCGCTTTCAGTTATTAATGCGTACGTGTTACAAACAAATCTATTTATATCATAGACTGTATATATTCTAACTACGTCTATTGTCGACTGGGCACATATTAATTAGGCATTCTTACAGATAATAACCCGATTAACTATATCGTTTCTTAAAATTATCTAGGTCTCCTCTCTGATAATAAACTATCTTGGTCTGATCACATCGGAATGCTATTTAAAAAATTTTTCAAAACTTTGCACATCTTTAAAGGTTAGCCTTGAATTATTAAACCTTACAAATATAAAGAAAATGAAAAAACTTCTAAATAGGCTGGAAAAAATTAGCAGGCAATACGGATTAAATAATAATAAAAATAAGGTAAAAATAACGATATATCGATTAAGGAAATATATAACACCATACTAGGAAAGGCAGTCGCCGGAATGAAAGTGAGGAAAGTTTTTTGTACACTTAGGACCACTGCTAACAAAGTGGGTTGCGAATGTGAAATGAGACGGATAATCGAAATTGCCACAAACGTTAAAGATGAACAAAATTTTGAAAGACAAATGTCAACTCAGCTTGTGAAAATACTTGTTTTCGATACTATTACAGTAAAAAATGTGAACGAAAAAAAATTCGATAATTTCGAAATATGCTGTTGTAGACGATTCCTTAAAATTTCGTTGGACAGTTAAAACATACAAACGAATCAGTATTGCAGGTTAATCGTTGATACACAAAAAAAAAGTTACTAATAATTGTCGCGAGACGGCTGCTGGGATTCTTCGGACATATAGTAAGAAAGCATAAGGGATATATATAATATATAAATATTGCTCGTTTAAAGTGGTAATTTTTAATTCACCGTTCATTATATCCCGGAACGTGTTTAATAGGTCGTTGGTTAAGGCGAAATTAGGTATTCGATAAGAACTGTATAGCAATACGGCCACGACGTTATTTCCAATTAAATAAAGTAAATGGCAGTGTGTAAGACAATTTTGCAGTTATCGTGAAATATCGATAAGACGGGGGGGAGGGTAATATAGTTGGTTTAATAAATAAATAGGAGGTCGTACAGGGAAATAGGGATAGAGCTGTTAACGATAATGGTAAAACGATAATGATAACAATGTAGAGAAAGATAGTTAGATAACAAATGACAAATGTGTGCGAGAGAGTTGAAATGAACGTTAACATTAACGATAACGGTAATGAGAGGCTGCCACGATGCAGAAGAATGCCGCTGACGTCGAGCTGTATTTGTATACATATATTATTATATATATGTATATATTATATACATATCCACATAACATCGTCAGTAACGTCGTTGGTAACTACCGCTAGTAGCTATCATCAACATAAATTATATCGCTAATGACTGTTGTTGTTAGTCGACCGAGAACAAAATTTTACTATAGTGTATCATCTCTAGCGACTTGTATAGTAATTTTACAGTAATTCGGCCGATATTAAAGTTTCTATTTTTCAGTGTATATATACTTCGATCATCAAAACATTCCGTCTGGACGGCCAAAAGTCGATTTTATAAATCGCGGTACGTCTACTCACGGTGTATACAATGGACGGTACGACGAACTAGATGAGTTCGAACGAGATTTTGACGTAGTTGGTATCCATCCGAAATCCAGTTTCGTTATAGAACGGGTCATTTTTTTGTTTCTTATTATTTCGCGCGAGGTTTTTTGTTTTTATGTTTTTTTTCCCTAATTTTTAGTTCTGCAGAATTCTTAATTTTTTAATTTTTTAAAGTATCTTATTTCAAATTACCATCAGGGTATGACTGAATAATATTTTTTAGCTCGGCGATTCCACAGAAATTGGTTAAATTCGTTATTGTCTTATTAACATTTAGATTAAATCATAATCTAGACGCTAATAAATTAGGTATTAGCTTTCATCGGTTTCCTAAAGATAAAGTTCTTTGAAAGCATAGGGCTGACAACTTAAATATTGAAAGTGCTCGCGTATGCTCTTTTCATTTTAATGAAAATGGTTTCGAACGTGATCCGCAATCAGAATTACTTGGGCACGAAACAAAAAATATATTTAAAAAAAGGATTCCATTTGTCATTTAAAAATATCAACTTTGACAAGTCACGTAATGAAAATGAACGCGGTGAAAGACAAAATAAACGGGGGGTCTAAAAAAATTGTCGGTTCTTTTGTTAAGAAACGGCTATGATAATTTTAACTAATAATGGAAATGGTGGATTGGGTAACTGTCCGTTACCCGATATTAGCGATAACGAGGAATTAATTAAATTAAAATTAGAAAATAATTGCTTAAGACAAACTAACGAAAGTCTTTTAAACGATTTAGGAAGAGCAAAAGCTGAAATTGCGATTTTAAAACTTAGACTAAAGATGTTTGAAGGTATTTTCTCGACATATCGGCAACAAGAAATGATTAATGGAAAATGTTCCACGTGGGCTTCCGATGATTTATCAAAGGTAATTATAAAATATGCCAGTGTGATTTATTGCCCAAAATTAAAGAAAAAAATATATATAAACAGAATTAAAGCAGAACAAAGAATTAATAAACATAATATCCGCGTACAGGACAATTTCCTACTGTGCTACAAATGTTATTGCTACTGGCCGTTGAATTGCAACTAGAAAAAAACCAAATGAGATAAAAACTCTAAAGACAAAAATTCTCGATAGAAAACGATTAAAAGTCATAACATAAACATAAAGTATATAGCCACAACAGCGATGGAAGAACGGTTATCTAATAAACATCTAATACCGGATTATTTTGTAACGCAGCTTGTGACGGGCCATGGAAATTTCCAGACATATTTGAAAAGATTCAAAATAGCAAACAGTGATTGTTGCTGAATATGTGAAGATGTGGAACAGATTCACCGAAACATACCTTTTTAGAATGTTCAGCGTTTGAAGAAATACAAAACACTAAATAGACAAGGATTACAGAAGATAGTTCGAGGACAAGAGCAGCACACGAAAATCAATAAATTACGTTAATACGATAATTAAACTCCTATGTAAATTTAAATAAATAAAATTACACGTTATAATAGGAAGAAATGAAGAAGAGTGCAGAAAAACTGTTGTGAAATGCTCTATTCTTGTTTTTCTTTCTTTAAATTATTAGAATAAGTTTATATAATAATAATAATAATAATAATAATAATAATAATAATAATAATAATAAAAAAATATATCTTTAAGATGCAAAGCACATTTATAAATACCCAATTCCTAGTGAAGTAACTATAAAACGTCGCCTAAGCAAATTCGTGGTTGTCCCGGGTTTCATAAATCTAAGTTTGAATATTTTCGAAAAAAATGTTGTACTTTCATTCGATGAGATGAAAGTGCAATCTAATAGATGTTACGACGGTGTTTTGGATATAATCGTCGGTCCTCATTCTAATGTACAGGTTATGCTTGTTTGTAGTCTTGTCGGTAAGTTGAAACAACCCGTATACTATAATTTTAATTGTGCGCTTGATAAAAAGTTAATTTTTTGAAGTTGTTAAATTTATAGAGTGTTCAGGATTTAAAGTTCGAGTATTTGTATGCGACGTGGACCCATAAAATAGAAAACTCACGGCCGATCTTGGCATCATGTGATAAATGATTCGTTACGCATTTGTGAAAACCTCAAAGAATGTGGAAAAAATACTTAAACAATTACCGTGGGAGTAGCATTAATAAGAATTTGGACGTAATGATAAACGCATTGAAATCGAAATACATCGCCATTTCGTATTATGTTATAGAACACGAACCTTTTATCAGGATTAAGACGCTGAACAAGAAAAAGTTCAGTAAAAGAACAACTCGCAGAAACAGAAATACCGACGGTGGACGAAAAAAGAGGAACAAATTAATGAAATTGCAATAATTCGGCGAGTGAGACATTTCTTTATGCACCTAGATTTTTGTTATCTTTCATTATTTACAATTTTACATGTTCATAAAGCAATATTGTCCGTGCATCTTCAAATGCACACAGATATATGCCCTCCAAAAGTCACGATTTAAAGATACTATTTACTGTTTGAATAATTTTAAAAATGGAACAGCAGTAAACTAATTGCGAGAAGTGGTAACATAGCTGTAATTCGATATTAAAATAAATTATTTATGTAGAGGAGGAAATAAACAAAATTTAAAAAATAAAAACTAAACAAGTTTGAAAACCACATTTTGAAACCAAAAAAAAAGTGTTCACGAGATGCTCTTCTACACAGAGGTTCTGGTTGGGTATCGATGATGTAATAGCGCGTGATACCTACCGTGTATTCTATATACCGTGACGTGTACTATGGTTTGTATTATGGTTGTCAGGGCGAAATTTCAAATCTATTACATGTGTCAAAAGTAGTTGTATTCCATCGCGTTTAAAAAAATTTCTCTTAAATTTTATCGAAAAAATAATGGTGGATTCTGATGGAAGCAGATGAAGAATTTGTTATTTAGGCCCCTTCCTTTACATATTGTTTCTATTTGATTTTAGGATGTCGAAACATCTATTTATTTAGAAGACACCGTAATATTTACATCCTCATATCGGTCGATACTATATGCGACAGACTAAAACTTATAATAAGGTTACTAATGGAAAATGGAAAATCGAAATCAATACCTAGAAGAGAGAAACGCTTCACATATCCAGAAAGTCAAAATAAACAATGGAAATCACTTCTTTTTTTTTTGGGCCAACTTGCGCCATTTGGCCAGTTTATATCTAGTTAATGTATTTTAAATCTCAATGCCGCTACGTTTGATAAAATTATATAAACTGACTGTGACAGAAGACAATGGGTCGGAAAACTCACAGGTAATGTTTAACATTTTTGTAAAACACTAGACAACATCTCATCTCTACGAAACCCAAATTTGATGCTCGATACAGTTGTCAACATGTCACATGTACCATCAGGAATTATGCATAATGTAGCAAGATGTGAGGGGGAAATTATGCCCAGTACGTAGTCTAAATAAAGTTGATATATAATCCCTCGAAACGTTCTGGTATAATTGAAGTCGTGGTTTACTGGAAATCGTATGCACCGAAGTGAAGTATTTTTCCCTTTATTCTGACTTTCGGCGATGTAGTACTGTTAAAAATCTAATAGTACAGATTGTTTGATCTTCGGTAAAATATCCGTCCAATTCCATTTAAATATTCTTGTAACGGATATCTGACATCAAATTCTAACTTGGACATTTTAAGTTCTGGGAACTTAGATAATTGTAATAGGGTACTTGTGGAATCGGAGATGACTTTTCCCTCGCATCTTTGACTAGGAGCAAAGATTTGTAAATGTACAATAAATGAGTAAGCTGCAAAGGATCATCTGTACACATTCGACATGTCTTTTTTCGGGTAATATAAAGCAGAAATATGGTCTCATTTTTGATAGCTAACCTTTTATAATCATATCGATTTTACACAATTAATTAAGCGCATTCACGACTATACAAAATATTCGCACTTTTTTTTTAATAAATGATCAACACAAAACTCCAAAAATAAATTAAAAATCTGCAAGATATACATTTTGCCTATATTACTCTACTCTTGCCTAATTTATAAAAATTGCAAACAATACAGAATTTTAGTTGCTTGCTTTTTAGATATAAATAAGACATTTGATCAATACCCGCAGCCATGCTTTTTGACTCTCTCATCGCAAATGTGTTTCCGTTATTTTTCTGACAGGCGTATTAATTATTCCATAAATAGATTGATTATCGATGATTATTATGTTCTATATTCTATGTTTCATAGATATTTATGCTTTTGAATCGTAGACTCAACTGGCGTAAGCACATTGAAGTTATCTACACAAAAGCTTTAAAACGGATTAACCTTTTAAAATCTCTTTCTCACACAACCTTCGGAGGTGACTCTATTATTCTATTGCTTCTGTACAAATCTTTCCTACGCAGGGTAGTTTCCTATTTGGTAATTCTCCAACCACGTACATCTCCACAGTGGACAAAGTTCAAAACATATGTATACGCCTATCCTTAATAGCGTTTGTTTCTACTCCAATATCAGCTTTGGAAGTGGTGATTAAGGCCCCCCCTATATATGCGTCAATTTAGCTGTCAGATTTTTCATAAACTCTTGTTCATCTTACACTCCTTCATTATCTTTCTCTTTTCTCAGTATTTCCCAAAAATGCAGATTCACTCTTAGTCGCTGTCCAATACTTTGTCACTCCGCGCATGATCTATCCAATTATAGCAATCTAATAATACCCCGTCGACTTCCGGTTATTTTCTTTTTATAATAACGAGGTATCCCCTTACATATATACTCGGATTATTTTAAAACATTTAAATCTTCTGTTCCTCCTTCGATTGCTAACGCTTTTTTTATTTCTCATATCAATAACCACTTCTCTGAATTTTCATCTATCTACACACTCTAAATCAATTACACCCGTTGGTGCAGCCTTTGTTATTACTTCCAAATTGTTAAAAATGTTACATCTGTATTGTAAAACTAGTAATGATTTCAACAATTCACGTGTTATTGAAGAAATAAACACAAATGCGTTTGAATTTGACTTTATATTTCGCATGCATAAATTTGTTTATTTCAGTCACGGTTAGATCTTCCCTACACATTACCTTTAAAGCATCGGATATTGAATTTTAAAATTGGAAAAAATGTTTCTTTTAAATATGAAATTAGAAATTTCGGAGAAGTTCTATAAAAGTATAGTTTCACTGGTGACCTGAATTTTTAGCTTTGGAAACATTAATTTGAATACAAGCTGAAGACTTTTTTTTGCAAGTTATCAGTTATCAGCTGAAATCGTCGGAATTTAATTTATAACTTAATTATTAGAAATAATTTCAAGTGGACGTGAAATTGATATTGGAAAATTAAATATATATGAAAAAAGAAACGGCGCATAGCTTTATGTACGTCTCTATCACTGGCATCATCCTGTGACATCCACTATGCATAATCCTAAAAGCTGTATATTTGATAAATATCTGAAAAGGCTGGTGAAGTAAGAAAAATATTTTTACGACTATAAAAAACAATAAATGAAAATATGTCGAGAAAATTTTCAAGAAAATCGTGAAATATAGATTCGTTTGATTTTTAATTCGGGTCTTTTTTTTTTGTCGCTTGGATAAAACTGCTTTTTCAAGTAAATCAAATGCAGCACCACTAAACATATTTGACGAGGAAGAAGATTTATCGAAATAAGAATTATTTTCCGAGGAGGAATTATGACAAGCTTTTATCGAAATATATTAAATAAAGAGTGCTGAAATTTTTTGTACTATACAAAATTAAATAATACGATATAGCGCTAAAGTTTATTTATATATTTTTTTCTTGAAAATTATTTTTATTGAAGATTTTAGATTAAGAAGTAAGCACGGTGGTCCTGTTGCAGTAAAAGAAAATAAAGTTCTTACTTTTCAAATTATGTGACTCTATGTAGAATACTTTAAAACGATTTTTATTTTTAATCGTTTCTAATATATACAAAATGAATGGCGGATTAAACGGTTTATCATGTTTATTTTTTATTTTATTTTTTTAAATAACTTAATCTAACATGAATCCTGTGCAGAAAATCATTGTACGCGCAATTGTGGATGCCTATTCGCGAAATGAAGACATTCATAAGGATTTACATGTGAAGTTTGTCGTTGACGTTCTACAAGAGTTTGCTGCAGCGCATGAAAAGCGATTGCTTAAGCATGTGAATACAGAAGTTCGTCAAGTTTTAGATACCAAAAACGATGTCAGACGACGTAATATTGTCTAGCAATAGCATTACTAACTTAGTAATTCAAGAAGTGTATAACCCCATACATGTTCACCTTTAATTTCTTTTTATTACTAACGTATGTATTTATTTTAGTAGTAGTATTAAGATCGTACATAACAATATTTTATTAAAAAAATTCTGATGATAGCGTGTCAAGATATTTATATAAGGTATTTTCTTTTTGTGTTAAATAAGCTTTTTTTGTCTCACTGTTCAACATCAGTTATCGTATGACGTCGAGAAAGCAGCGCTGATATCCTTTCCCATTTACTCACTAAGTTCGTTTTCAACCTATTATTAGTTTTATCAATTAATATGTGAAATAATTGTAATTATCGAGCATTAGTCTCTTCAAATCTACAGATATCATTATAAATACATCTTTTTCCCCCAGTTAATTCCATTCTAGTCTATTTGCTTTAGACACGCAATCTTTTCTTGAATGTTTTTCGATATCATCTTTCCAACTTATTTTCGTTCTACTTTTCAGTCTTCTTCCATCTGGTCATACCAGTAAATAGATTCTTTCTCAATAAAGCTATTAGTGGGCCAATGATTTTTCCCTCTTAATTATATATATATATATATATATATACATATCTTTTTCTTCAACGGCAATTTCCCGTTGGTGCGAGGTCTGCCATATAGATTGATCGTTTCCATCCAATTCGGTTGTTTGCTAGTTCTGCGAATATATCAGCATCTCTGAGATCATTCGTTATAACATCGTGCCGTCTTTGCTTTGGTCTTCCTACTGGCTTTTTTCCAGGAACTTGAAACGTATGCGCTGTCGATATCAGTGAGCCACTTCCAGCATCCTGAGCTCGTAGTATGTGGCCATACCACCTTAACCGGCTTTCACGTAGTTTACTTACGATAGGCGCAACTCCCATTGCTGCGCGGATTCGTTCATTTCTGATTCGATCGGATAAATTGACGATCTTAACATGCGCATTTCCATAACAGGTAGCGATTTTTCTTCGCGCTTTGTCACCGGCCAGCACTCACCTCTATACAATTCAACTGGTCTAATAATTGTTCTGTAAATTTTTGATTTCAGTAGAACGGGCATGCGTTTGTCGCATAATACACCGATCACAGATTTTCATTTCAGCCATATAGTGCTTATTCGCAATATATATATATAATTTAAAATAACTTAAGCATCATATTCGACATTATTAAAACTATACGAAAGTGTCTTATTTTTTCCAGCATTATAAATATATAGTGATCTTACTATTGAAAGTTTGGAACACAAATTCACTGTGTAATAAATTTGACGAGTTATTAAATTTTTCTTTATCGAATTTTCGTTTAATTACGTTCAGGACGAAGGAAATTAACATGCTTAAAAAATAATGGAAGTCTGCAGAATTCAACACTAGCGTCGAACATTACTATCGATTGCTGAACTATTTGAAAAGTTTGTACTGAAAAGTTCAATACCGATAGTTGTGTAAAGTTTCAAGCTTTGTCGGTTTGGATTTTTTTTTAAAAACATTATTCATTCCATCAAAGTTCACGTATCTGTTCTGCCATCTTCTTAGACATTGCTCAAGCATTTGACAAGGTATGTCACACGAAGGTCCGATAAGTAAGTCATCAGCTCTTAGATAATCTGTGTCGTTTAGAGTTTTTCATGATGATGTAAAATATGTTATAATGTACAGTCCGGTGTTCCACAACGGAGTCTTGTGCTCCTTTATATACAGGACCTACCTGTATACATGTTGGTAATATTATTAATACAATTTTGTTCGATGATAGCGTTCTATTAGCTGCGCACTAAGCAGAACGTTATAATTTCAACAACAGATTTAGCATGTAAATGGACTACGAACTAAATGATTATGTTGAATGAGCATGTACGTTTTGTTTAGATTTCAAAAAATGTTAGAGACAATGATGGCGTCCATAATCGACCGTCGACGTCTGTCGATAAAATTCGAATTCTTTCCGGTATTGCTCCAGCTGCAATTAGACGGCAGCTGCCAGCATTGGAAAGAGCAAGCAGAAAATAGACAACCAGCTGAACCAAGATTGAAATCTCGCAACAGTTTTATGGTAGTTATCAAGCCATTAACAATATAATGCCTGGAAGGAAGAATGGACGAAGAAAAATTTCGAACCATGGCTCGAGGAGCAATCTATCCAACATCTTTTCATATGCGGTATTTGCCCACATAGGCGCGATTTTAACGACCTACTACAACTTTCAGTGTACCGGGCGAACATCGTGTAACGCGTAAAGATCCTTGTCCTGATACCAAATACATAGTTTGTTGTACGGTGTAAGCAGCGTACGCGGCAATCGTAATATGGCATTAGCGTAGACAGATAGTCCCGGGAGAACTGATATCGCTTTTGTTGTCACGACACACAATGCAGTCCCGCGTATTTTTTGTAGCGTACTGTATACTGTCAGTAGCGCAATGGAGTTGCTCTTGGTGGTTTTCGGTACTTTCCTTATAGAATTTCGCGCTCTATAGACCTACGACTTGATTACTTCATTTAAATGTTCATTATGTAAATTTAGTACAACTGTTGGACATTCGCAATAATTCAGATTATCCGGTTGTTTTAGTCTGCTGAATATATATACACGATCGTCGGTGGTATATCGTTGAATTATATTTTAAAGTTTTAATATTATTTTAATTTTTTATAATGTGGAATGTTGTGATTTTTTTATAAAAAATCAATTGAGAAATTAGTTAAATCGCTAACATTTATTTTAAATTTTTTGTTAACACTCGATAATAAAGCTTTTTGTGCTTTTTCACAAGAAAATAAATGTTAGTGATTTAACTAATTTTTCAATTGATTTTTTATTAATATTATATCTATCCTATAAAAATTTAAATCGAAGTAAATAAATATTTAGACGAATCTTCTATACGATAACGATTACGGATTGTCGATATTACACGGGCGAAACGGTTATTAACTAGGATTTACGGAAGACGAGATGGCATTTACCAAAATCTATTCGGGGGACGATGAATGAAAGAGACCCTACCGAAGTGCGGTATTTTCTTTATAACGTATAGAATTGAATTTTTCCATTACGTATAGCGTATTATATTATTATAGATCGACTGTGAAAGAAAGTTCCGTTTCGCTGTCTGCGTAATTTATGAAGACAGAGGCGATTATTCTCGCGCTAAAGACGAAATTTGAAAAGGGTAGCGGCTCGTCGTCCATTTAGTAGCGCGTTAGTATAGGCGGTTATGTTTCTTCTTTCAGAATTTTAATTAATAAAGAGAGCCTATACTACTAGTATAAAGCAATTTCTGAAACAACGGGCATCATCATCGCTTGCGTCCAGAAATGGGAATAAAATTGGAATGTAAAGGAAATCACGAAAGATAGAGCAGGAAAGAAGCAATAGAACGCATATGCAATAGATATTCGTCGTTATTAACATGCGTAACTATACCGTATACATACATATATATATATGTATATTTTCTTTTTGCCCTTTTTTTTTTACCTTATTTTATAATAATAGGAACGGGAAAACCGAAACGTGGCACAGTCTCGAGTCGACGTTAGAATCGTTTTTAAGGTCGATTCGAACGGTTTCAGACTAAGGATACGTAATTGGTGATGTCGAGGGGGCTACTGAGGCGCTAACACGTAGCGCAGTCACGGTTCCCGCATACGGTACGTCAGAAGAAAGATATAGAACGTTATAGGCCGCTCTTGACCATTTCGGTTGGCTCGCGAGTCGCCATTTTCGTTGTTTAAAACGAAGTAAATCATTAAGATAATCGCTTTCCAGGACTATTATAATATTATATAGCGGCGAGCAACGAAAAGAGAGTGACCATCGTTTGCAACATCAGCCTCTTTGTGTTAAGCAACGACTTTCTGTATACCTTCTCTCTGTTTTGGATGTGTTTAAATATATATATATATATATATATATATATATATATATCTACTAATACCGACGATAACTATTATTACTATTACTACTAACGCGAGAATGAGAAAGTAGTGTAGAGACATCCGCTACTGTTTTATAACAACCCTGCCGGCTATTATTTAAAGAAATATTTCCTTCTTCTTGCGGGAGTGATTTGTGACGGTATCCAACGCTTCAACCTCCAAATCGGCCGTATTACAACGACGGCGGCCGTTAGTGGCCGTACTAACATCCCCTAAATCCTTTTACTGCCCGTATCGTGTCCCGTGCCCCTTTAATCTTTCTATTCGCTGCTCTTTTCGTGTGTCATCTTTTCGTTCGAAGCCTTCTCTCATATTTCGGAATATCTATATACTACTCCTCAATGATATTTCTACGCTACTATTACAGTCTCCCTCTCCTATGTTCTCTTAGGAAATTCGTTTATCCTTTTTTTTTTTATTATTATTTTTTTGTCTCTAAAGGTAGTAAAACACGATGATGATTCCCTATTTTTTCTTATTTACCCTTTCTCCCGGTTTCGTCTCCCCCGTTGTCTTTGTTCTATTAGGACAAAAATTAAATATTCGCTTAACGTAATTTTCTTCTTCTACCCGTTTCTTTCGGTTTTTATTATTATTATTATTATTATTATTATTATTATTATTATTATTATTATTATTATTATTGTTTTTATTTTTCCAACCATTTTTCTTATTTTCAAAACTACCGACAAAAGCTTCGCTTCCACGTTATAAATCAAAACTCTGTATTGAATTTACATTTCTTATCTGAGATTGTTTTTTTCTTGTTTAAAATACCACCATCATTATCATCATCATCATCTAGAAGGCACCATCATCCATTAAGGGAAGATTACATATCACGAAAGCGAGCTGATTTACCTAATTGAAAAAAAAATCATTAATTCCCATAGTTGTACAGTTAATTCTATTCATTTCTTTCTTTTTGGACAAATTTTCCTCGAATTTTAGCCTTCGTTACGTTGAAAATTTCATATATCATATATATACTTACATATATATATATATATATATATATATATATATATATATATATATATATATATATATATATGTATATATATATGTATATATATATGTATATATATATATATGGAATAGTGATTGAAACAGTAGTTCTGTAGGATTTAATCCGTTTTATTGTTTTAGTTGTTTGAAGACCTTTTAATATGTTATGAAATCTGTGTATTTTTATTATATCTTCATATATGACATTGCCATAAAGAATGTTATAATACACTTTTACATTCCCTTTTTGTAGTTTAACGGTTATTATTATACAACTTGTTAAATATAATTAAAAATTTATTTATTTTACTAGTAACGTATTGAAAGTGGGAGTAAAGTTTTAGGCTGTTGCCTATTATTACGCCTTAACAGGGGCACAACCACGGGGGCCGCTGAGCTTAAGCCCCACGGAGCCTTAGAAAAGTATAAAATACATATCAAGAAAAAGCGTAACTTTTTAACTCTAAACAATTTTGCAGATACGTTGACGACGAAAATGGGGCCAGTCGCCACCGAAGGAATAATTCCCACGAGTCAGCATTCCTCATACCGTCATTTTTCAGATAATCATAATAAACAGCTTAAGATAATCATAATAAACATTTTACGATAATTATAATAAACATCTTCCAGTAATAATAATAAACATCTATAAGGAAAATAATTCTTAAAAATGAAAACAAGATAGAGGAAATAATTATTTATTTATATTATATATATGTATACACACACATATATATATATAATACACACACACACACACACACACACACACACACACACATATATATATATATATATATATACGTACATGCACATCAAATTTACCGATATTACATGTATATATACATATTTATGTAATATAACACATGTAATATGGGTGTTTAGATGCATATACGTATATTATACAAAGGAAAGAACTTGAATTAAAATACAAAATGTATTGGCTAATTGGTA